>OY856409.1:385199057-385799057 GCA_963693085.1 Alisma plantago-aquatica | reverse complement strand
TATGAAACCCTCACAAAGAATCATTTCTACACCATTTACATTTTATGTATAGATTGATAGGACTTTCCATCGTCAGAATTCAGACTATCTGAACATAATAGACAAGGAAGACATCAATTGTCAGGTGAATTTGACCCTCGTTGCATGAGGCCCTTGTTGAGGAGAAAAGAGTACCATCGACACTAAGTAGGAAGCTCAACATGCCACTGTACAAGAAGAAGAGTAGAATAAGCAACTTAAGGACTTCTATATGCTCAATGTTTCCAACACACAACATTAGATTGCACCTCCTGCTATCAATGTATACAATTTAAGATTTGCATGTAGTGGATCACCATGCTCGAAAGTATTGCATCTGCCAAAAATAAGAGCGATCATTGTCAATATCATATCCAGGGCTTCTACGAACTGTGTCTTGCACAAGATACTAAGTGTTTCTAAAGATGCTATCAAATTGTTGTTTTTTAGATATTCATTGATGGATCAAGCCAACATTTTGTATAATGCCGTGAAAGGAGACCGCAACAAAAAAGGGAAGGTCTACAGTCCAAGTTTCTTGAGAATTACTATCCTCCGTCCCTTACCTATCAAATCAGGGGACAAATAACAAAGTTTTCCATGGTTCCAAGAAAATCATTGGTAGAAGCTTGAGAGCGAATTAAAGAGTTCCTCTGTTGTTTCCCACATCATACCATTTATCAAGTCCAACTATTTGAGACATTTTATAGGGGTGTTGATGACAACATCAAGGCTTTCCTTGACAACTCATTTGGAGGCAATTTCATGTTGTAGAATTTTGATAGCACCTGGGAAGTTATCAAGAGAAGTTATGAAACACAAGCCCGATCTGACTAAGGAAAAGGTGGCATCCTCAATGTAGCCAAAGAAGAAGACAATTTTCAGCTCAAATCCATTGATGAATCCCTCAAGAATCTCTCCTTAAATCAAGACCACCTCAAGTCATTTTTCAATCTCGATGAAAGAAGAGGACAACCACAAATCTGTAATGGCAAGTAAAATCTACATATTATTTTGTGAGGCTTGTCAAGGACATCATCATTCTACTTCACAATTCCAACTCCTTTACAATGTCATGGTGAACGATGGTCCTATACAAGATGAAGATGGATAATATATGGAGGATCTCAACTCCAACCACAACTGGCCAAGCCTACTACAACCCAAACTAGATTAGAAATCATCATTCTTTCTAGTATGGAAATCCATTGGGTGCACAGAATGCATCACAGTGACGCCCTTCCCAAGTGAAAAACCAAGTATGTGATTCCCTAAGGTTCCAATACAACAACCAACATAATTTTAGAAACCAAGGCAACTACCGGGGCAATTTCTAGAATTGTGGCTATAATCAAGGGAAACAATTATAGAATCTAGTTAAAGTACCACATATATCGCAGCCCACCCCTTCTTCTTCCACATATGACAAGTTTTTAGATATTAAGAAGATTCACCAGTTACAAGAGTCCATGATCTCTATCCAATAGAATTTTCCCTCCAACCATCAAGCTTACTAGAAATCTATTGACTCACAATTGACCCAACTATTTGCATCCCTATGCCCTCCCACATGTTCTTTTATTGGACAACCTAAGAACAAAACAAAACATCCTCAATAGATGAAGCTCATCTCCAAAAGTTCAGGGAACGTGTATGCCCCTCCTCCTCTAGTGAGGCCAACCAGAGTGCCCATTAACTTTGATGATGATGATATTGTTATGGTAGAGAAAGAGTGGTGCAAGACATAGTGTTAACTTAAATGCGCAAGTTTTAATATTTATAAACTCGAGCACTACCCCACAAGTATTAGAGTGCATGTAGTAATTTTGAGATCATCCAAGGGATAAGGATACTGTTAGGTGCAAGTTTGTTAGTGTTCAACAATCTAGATTGGTTTAAAAAAATTGAGTTTGTTTGATCTCATTGATTAGAAGCTTAAAGAAACCTATGAGAATTAAACACTAAAGGGGTTTAGATAACAATTTTAAAGAAATTTTGGTCATAGGATTTCACTTCCATACCATTTCTCATATGTAACCATATAATTAACATGCTAATTAACTTACAAAGGAGGTTTCTATCATCATACATCTCTTGATGATATGAGACGATTCTCATTTCAACATTACAATCCCGTACTTATATTAAAACTCAAACAACAATCATATCCTTAACATACCGTAGCCACTCCAGCGGTCAAGGATTCATTACCAACAAGAACTACTCCCTACTTCTCTACACATCCTCTCGAAATGCATAAAGAATCATAAATCATGCAAGTTTGATGGCCAAGAAAACATACAACCGCCCCATATGGGTGTCCCCACATTTAAAACGAGGGGCAGTTGTTTTCAAACTTTGCAAAAACTTACAAAGACACATTGTGTACAATGGCAGACACACTGTGCCACTGCATGTAACTACTGGATGGAACTGCTTCCATGAAGAGTGCACACTGTGTTGCTGAAAGACACGTCGTGTAGCTGCAATTTGAGGCTGACCTGAGCGAAAAACACACATTGTGTGCTATTCAATACATGACGTGTTAACTTGATACAACAACCTCTATCGTATTCTTTAATAAATGGACATGCCATGTTCACAGAAGAACACGTCGTGTAGCTACTTTGTTGTTGAAGAGTAACCTTTTTGGAATGATGCATGACATGTGTAAAATAACACACATCATTTCTTATTCTGAAGAATCAAGGACTCATTTGGATCAATTGTAAATGATTGAGGGATCCAACTAAGGTCAAATTTGGATTGAATTAACCCCATTTCTTCATCTTTATTGTGTACCTATGATCATAATCATGAAACAAGTAAAACAACTAAAAGGGTGGTAAATCAAGTATGATTGAAGGCGAAATGAGGTACAAAATGGATTGAACGTGTGTGAAAAAGTGGGTGAAAAGTCTATATAAAATGTGCACATCAATCCCCATAAGATTGAACTATTTCTTGTCCTCTAGCAAAATGAATATGGGAACATAAATGAAGAAATTTTGTCAAGATCATGTATCAATTTAAATGAAACAGAAAATTTGTTTCAGGCCAATTCAACCATAGACAAAATTTATGCAAATAGCCATAGATCACCTTAAACACTCAAGATTGAAAGTTTTAGTTCAAAAATGTGCAAATATCTAAATGAAAAATAAAAAAAACATCAAATAGAATTTAGATGACAAGACCAAATGAGCATTGAATATGCAACCTAATCCTCTCAATTATTAAAGATGTAAGGAATGAAATCCAAATCAACCAAATAATCTAGCAGCAATCTCTTTTCCTTTAGATAAGAAATGAAATAACAGTTATGACACTCAATAGGTAATGTAGACGTATGCGCACATGGAATGTCGGTTGGGATAATTCACCCTCTTTTGAGACACAACACCTAACCATCATAGCCAGATCAGACTTACACTAGGCTTGCATGCAACGTGGGCAGTTTATCCATCTTTTATAGGGGTGAGTACAAGAATTAGCCCATAATGATCAAGAATGAGTTGGGTTCTTCTATAGAACTATGAGGTCTTAAACTAAATTTTTTCCCCAAGCATATAAGAGTTGGCTAGATTGTTCAGTTAATAGGATTTTAGTCATTTATTATAAATTTCATTGAGAGTTAAGCTGAAAATGCACTAAAATTTTGATAAAGTCATCTAGAATGCCAAATAAGGTTATGAAGTTGATGGGTCCAAGAAGATTTTTGTCATTACGTGTATTATTTTGGCAAGAAATTGAAAGGTGAACATGCGGCTAAAAGCAATAATTCTAGATGAAACAAGGATTGTTGGCTAAGGATTCCATTTAAATGATGCATGATTTGATTTTCTTCCTTGAAATTATGTTCAGTTACAAGATGGGACAAACAGTTCACTCATAGAAGGGGTTTCAATCCAAACACAAGGAATATACCCTAGACCATACTAGATTTTCTAAAAATAGGAACAGAAACTACAACTAAAGTAAGAAACAAAATGATGAAAGGGAAAATACAACTACACTATCAGTCGGTTGCTCCCCCCCTACGCTTGAAATATGCAGTGTCCTCACTGCATCAATCAAAATGAAGTTGGTAGCAGCCAGGTACCTACCATGGAGAATCAAGAAGAAGGGCCATCACCCTCGTCACTAGTTGGAAGGTGTTGGCACAGAAGATCATCATCATCATGAATGTTTATAGGAGTTAGCTTAGGATGAGGTGGAGGTGATGATGGAGTCATGGCGTAGTGGCCCTGGGATATATGGCACATGCTCATCCTCTATATCATGTCGTGCATGACAAAATATTGTTGGCTCATCAGATCTAGATGGATATCCTATTGATCAAATCTCCGTTGCACATAGCCGTATAGGTGTCACCATCAGGAATGGTCCATCTATGTTTTGTCTACATACCGGTGGAGGGAGGCAGTGGTGCAACAACAACTGTAGTGGGTTCATCCTCATGGTGATCAGAATTAGAGAGATCAAACTTCCAATTGTCCTTTTTTGTCAAAGTTACACCCTCCAAATCAGGCAGTTCAATGAATTGGTTATTATCAAAATATGGTCTGAATTTGGTATCATCATTGGTAACCTGAACAAATAAACTAGAGGAATCAAGAAACTAAATGTCAACTATGTTCTTTCCAGGAGTAGCCTCCAACCCTGTAGAACAACATTGACCTTATGGGAAATGTGGGTGATCAAACCCCCAATCATGATATCGTCTGACGTCTTCTTCTTGAATTCAAAGAACTTGCTAAAAATGAAGTAACATGCATTGATTTTTAAATCATTTACCATCGCCCAAAGAAAGAAAAGCTCCAACTTCCCACATACTCCCTGAGTTTCCCTTTTTTGCAAAAATCATGTACTAAGAAGGCGATGGACATAGAGGAAGATGGAATTATGAATGTGTGTTGCCCTGGCCTTGTTTGATTCATGGATTTCATCATCTATTGTTTTTCTCTAGAAAGCATCACTGTCAAATTGCAGAGATAAGAAAAACCTCCCCATAGTGGTATTGATACGCCTCACGGAATTGTTTGAAAGTTAACTTGTAGCTATGACCCAAAAGACAAAATTGAATGATAGAAAATGTCTCATGAGGCTTTTTGGGGCCATTCTCAGCTTTCAGTGTAGTCATAAACTCAAAGGTAAGCCTAGGGCAAGTTTGGATCACCATGTAGCATGTGTACCTAAGTCCGAGCTTTTCTAGCATGCCTAGGACATCGTCTTTGAATCCCAGTGCCTCCATTGTTTCCTTACAGGTGAAGCATGTGGGGAGAACCTTATGAGTGTTCAATGTTTGATAGGTGGCATCTTCGGCCTCAGAGACTCTAAGTTGAGTAGTGGAGACATAGCCAGGGGTTGAGGAAGAGCTTTCCCCTCTTAGGCTCTTTGAGGCATTCTTAATTGGTGCCATTGAGGTTGTAATTGAGCTTCATAACACTAAAACACGACATATATGATGTGGCACATGACGTGTTTGATGGGACAGAGAAGTTGATGGATTTGAGAAAATGAATGAATGGACATGTAGTCTTCTGAGAAATATACATCACGTGCTCTACGGATTGGGTGTAGGTTGAAGATTAGAGAACCTTCATAATGTGTATCAACCTGATCATGGTGGTTGTGGCTCGGTTGGCAAGGTGTCGGTGGAGCTTGGCGAAGCCAAGGGAGTGATCTGAGGTGAAAATGCTGGTGGATGAGTATGTGTGTAGGGTGGTGAAGTGGTTGGATATGGACTTGAATGACGACAAGTTCTTGCATAGAGGGTTGTGGTGCGTGATGATGGGTGAGCATGGTTGCTACTCAATGGAATACGGTGGCTTGCATGGATCCTCATTGGAGTCAAGGAAAAAGGATCAGAGATGATGGAGGTGGTGGTTGCGTCTGTGGTCGGAGTCGAGGAAGAGGCAAATCTCGTAGGTGATGATGGATGCACCAAGGTGTACACGTGAAAGGGAACACATGATAGTGAGAAGACACGACAACAAGTCTCTACACATAGTGTGACTTGTCATAGAAGTGAGGGTGGTGTCTTTGATTTTGGTGCTAAAAATCCTAGCTCTGTTCGCTGCCCTTTTTATTTTTGTCTTTCTTAGTTGGGACACGCGGTGTATGAAATAATGCATGTCGTGTTTGATTCCAGTGGATTCAGATTCCAACGATAGTTTCCTCTTATTATGCAAATCGTGTGTGATTTTACACATGGCATGTGTGCTTTGAATGACCTCCCTGATGTCTTCAAACTGATGATGACACGTTGTGTTTGAATAAAGACACATCGTGTATGTTTCTAGGAAATGTGTCAATATTTGATGAAAGATTAGAACATGCCATGTTTGAATAAATGCATGACATGTAACTTTCCAAAAGGTAGTAAACATGCAAAAGACTTTTTGAACATGCCTTGTGGTAATTTACACATATTGTGTGAGTTTCCAGCAACTCGCTTCTGGAATGATGCATGTCATAAATTGATTTTTTTAGTGGATACACGTCGTGTACTATGTTTGACATGGCATGTCTGCATGAATATCTACAGAAGTTGATTTTTTTGTCTTTTCTCAGCACCTACAATGATGATGATATATGCTTAATGGTCTAAACTATTACATTCATCCATGGCAATTTTATTTTAAAAGAAAAAGTTCTTGGGAAATATGCAAGTAAGAAATCTATCCTAAGTGGGGTCAACTCCCACAAGGTCCTCTGTTTAGAGTCTGGAGTAACACTTGAGACAACATCATCAAGCATCTGTGAGGGAACATACATCTCCCTGGTCTATCTTCTCTCCTTCAATGTATAATTTGTAGTGTTGGCCGCTAACTTTGAATGAAGCTTCTTTTACTTGCAATTCCATTGTTCCATAATGGTAAACCTCCAATACTAAGAAGCGGTTGGAGCATTTAGAATGCAACTTTCGTAGAAAGAATTTGAGCTTGGATTTGAACATCAACACTTGATCTCCTTCCTCGAAATCTTTGGTACAGATCCTCTTATCATACCATCTCTGAGTTTTCTCCTTGTAGATCTTGGCATTTTAATATGCATCTCATTTAGCTCTTAGAGTTCTAGCAACCTTCTTTCCCCTACTTTCTTCATATCATAATTGATGAATTTGATTGCCCATAGTGCTCTATACTCAAGTTATACATGTATAAGACATGATTTTCCATAGACCATCTTGAATGGGATCATACCAATAGGTGTTTTGTAAGATGTCCAATAAGCCCCTAATGTGTCATCTAGGTTCAACACCCAATTTGTTTTTGAGTTAGAGATCGTCTTCTCTTATATTGCCTTCAATTGTCTATTTGAAATCTCAACTTTCCTGAAGTTTGTGGATGGTATGGTGTAGAGATCTTATGCTTGACACAATATTTGCTCAGTAGATTGTTAGAGTTCCTCTCATAGAAATGACTTCATCCATCTGAGATGATTTCTCTTGGAACCCCAAATCTCAGAAAATGATCTTCTGAAATAGCTTCATCACTAATTTTGTGTCTGGATCTTGAGTGGGAATAGCCTCAACCCACTTTGATACATAGTCACATGCCACTAGGATGAACTTGTAGTTGCATGAAGAAGAAAATGGTCCCATATAGTCTATTCCCCATACATCAAACTTCAATCTCAAGAATTGAGTTTAGTGGCATCTCGTCCCTCTTTGAAATCCCGCCTAATGTTTGACACTTATCACATGCTTTAATAAATGCATGTACATCACGGAATAGGATCGACCAATAAAACCTTGTTGGTAATATTTTAGTAGAAGTCTTGTCTCCTCCAAAATATCCTCTATAAGGAGAGGAATGACATTCTGAAATCACATTTGGGATCTCCTCATTAGGAATACATCTCCTAATCAATCCATCTGCACATTGCTTGAACAATAGAGGATCATCCATATAATAAAATTTGACATCATGAAGGAACTTCTTTTTCTATTGATAGGTGACATCAGGAGGAAGGCATCCGGTGGTGAGATAGTTTATAGAGTCGCCAAACCATGATGTTACAAGAAAGTCACTACATAGAGCTTCTTAATGGGTAGGTTGTCATCAATAGGAACCTTGTCTTTGGCACTTGTGGAGAGGCGTGAAAGGTGATCAACTACATTGTTTTTTGACCCCTTATTATTTTTTATTTCCATGTCAAACTCCTATAACAGTAGTATCTAGTAGATAATATGGGGTTTGTCATCCTTCTTTCTCATGGAATATCTAATTGCAAAATGGTCTGTATATACAATGACTTTGGATCCCATAAGATATTGTCAGAACTTATCAAAAGCATAGACTGTAGCAAGCATCTCTTTTTCTATAGTGGCATAACTGATTTGAGCATCGTCTAAGGTCTTGCTTGCACAATTAATGGCATGAATCTATGGAATAATCACTAGCATCAAACATGATTTCAAAAGGTTTGCTCCAGTCTGGTGGTTGAATGATGGGGGCTGAGATAAGAGTATCCTTCAACTTCTAGAAGGTTGTTTTGCAATCTTCATTGAATACAAATTCATCATCTTTAGATAACAAGGAGCATAGAGGCTTTGTAATTTTTGAAAACTCTTTAATGAATCTTCTTTAGAACCATGCATGTCCCAAAAATCTTCAAACTTCTTTCACTATTGTTGGAGTTGACATTTTCTTAATAGATTCAATCTTTGCTTTATCAACCTCAATCCCTTTGCTTGAAATAATGTGACCAAGTGCAACCCTAGATTGTACCATAAAATGGCACTTCTCCCAATTGAGCACAAGATTGACCTGTTTACACTGCTGTAAACATTAGTTAAATTTAACAAGCAATCAAGAAAGAAATTTCTATAAACACTGAAAACATCAATAAAAATTTCCATGATCTTTTCTATGAAATCCGTAAATATGACCATCATGCATCTTTGGAAAGTAATACGTTCATTACATAACCCAAAAGGCATTAACCTATAAGTATATGTTCCATAAGAGCATGTGAAGGTTGTTTTTTCTTGATCGGGCAAATATATAGGAATCTGAAAAAAATCCAGAATACCCATCTAAATAGCAAAAATAAGAGTGAATAGTAAGTCTTTCCAACATTAAGTCAATGAAAGGCAGGAAGAATGGTCTTTTCTTGTGGCTTTATTTAGTTCTATAGTGAATACATATTCTCCATCCAGTTACTACCCTTGTTCAAATTAATTTATTGTTGTCTCCTTTCATTATAGTGGTTCTTCCCTAGGTACAACATGTATACCACTTACCCATGGGTTGTTTCTAATAGGATATATTATGCCTATATCTTTTAGCTTAAAGATATCTTTCTTAACAACTTCCATCATGTTTTGATTTAACCTTCTTGGTGGTTCTATGAATGGCTTAGAATCCTCTTCTAAGGCTATGTTGTGCATGAAAATGGAAGGGTTAATTCCTTTATGATTGTCAATGGAGTATCCTATCACATCTTTGTATAATCTGAGTTCTTTCAACAACCTACCTTCCTATTGTTTAGTCAAATCATCATTTATTATAATTGGGGAAGAGAAATTTGGGTCCAAGAAAGCATACCTTAACCCCAGTGGGAGGGGTTTAAGTTCTACCTTCTATTTAGGTGTAGTGGTGGTGTCACTTGCCTCTTTCTCAATTGGTACTTCATTGGATGATGAGTTTGATGCAGCTTCAGAACTTTCTTCATTGAGATCAATCATTGGCTCATCCTTGTGTTCTTCAACTTCAAGATCATCAAGAGCTTGTTCAAGAGTGGACTTATCTTCTTCTAGCAGAGTATCAATGCTATTTATCAAACAAAGATATTCTTTTGTGTTGGGTGCCTTCATAGCATCATAGATAGAAAAAACTAGAGCTTCCTCTCGAATCCTGATAGTCAATTTTCCTTCTCTCACATAAACAATACATCCTGCAATCATGAGAAATGGTCTCCCAAAAAGGATTGGATTCATCAAATCTTCATGCGTGTCTATCACTACAAAGTCACAAGGAATGTAGACTTCCCTATCTGCACTGGGATGTCTTCAACAATCCCTCAATGATATTTAATTGAAAAATCAGCTAATTGTATTGTAATTGAGGTTGGTTTCAAGTCTCCTAAATATAACTTTTTCCATAAGGAAAAATGAATCAAGTTGATGCTCGCACCAAGATCAACTTTGTTAAAAGTTGAGTCTTCAATTTTGCATGGGGGAGTGAATGCAACTAGATCGTCAACTTTTTTTGGAAAATGGTTTTGAATGATAGAACTTATTCTCTCAGGTAGCATCACTGTTTCAGCTTGATCGGGCCTCCTTCTCCTTGTAATAATGTTTTTCATGAACTTGGTGTAAGAAGGCATTTATCTATCACTTCAATTAAAAGAAGGTTCACATACAACTTGTTCAAGATGTCCATAATTTTTTTGAACTTAGCATCATATTTTGTGTTGGCAAACTTATGACGAGAAGGAGAATTATGCTTGCAAAAGGATTCACCTTGTTGTGGATTTCCAATAGTCTTCTTCCTTTGTTTTTCAATAGTCTCTTCTATAGTTGAGTTAATTACTTCTTTGAATTTCCTCTTTAAGGGTGGTGAGGATCCTCCGATCACTGCCCCACCGCTTATCATCACAGACTTGCATGTCTCTTTAGGAATCATCTTTTGTTGGCTGGGTAAGGAGCCAGAGGGTGTTCTTTGACTAGTAAGAGCTTGTTGAGCAATCTGATTCTCCAACATCTTGGTATGAGTAGTAATGTCATCCACCTTGGAAGAAAGTTCTTGGATGGAATCTTTCATAAGCTAACCATGTTGGGAGAATTCCTCATTTTGTTTCAATTGAGATGAAACAAAACCCTCAAGAAGATACTCAAAATCAGATTGTGGTTGTTGTTGTTGGTTGGTTGAAGTTTCTATTGACATTGTTGTTGAAGCATGGAGATTGTTTCCAAATGGTGGCCTATTCCCCAAATGCAATGGTTGTTGACCTATAGCTTATTGAGGAATTTTAGGATTGATATTGTGGTAGGAGAACTTTGGATGATCACACCAACCTAGATTATAGGTATTGTAATATGGATTGTATTAGTGTTTGTTTCCAAAGCTTCCTATTGCATTGCATTGCTGCATGTTCTCCTTGAATGGGAATTAAAGAAAGAGTATAGCTTGAAGAAGCTACTTGTTCCATGTCACCATTTGCATCATATATCATGCGCACTTATTGAGTCAGTTGAGCACTCAACATCTCAAACTTTTGTGTCAAAGCATCTAGCTTAGTAGGAATTAGATCAACGACATCAATAGCATGGACGCCAGATATTGTTTTCATTTAGCAATAGAGGATGAGGAGGGCTGATTACTCCTTTCAGAACTCCATTGGCAATGATTGATTGACATAACTTCTATGATAGCATAGGCCTCCCTGTAAGATTTGTTCACTAAAGCTCCATTGGCTACATCATCTATAGTCATCCTGGTATTATAGTAAATTCCATTATAGAATGTTTGAAGAAGCATTCAATTACTAAGCCCATGGTGTGGGAAATGATGTTGGAGGTCTATGAACCTCTCTCAAGTATCATACAAGGTTTCTCCATCCTATTGAGAAAAGTTAGTCAATTGGCTTCTCAACTGAGTCGTCTTGCTGGGTGGGAAGACCTTGGCTAAGAATGATTTATTAAGTTCATCCTAGTTGTTGATGGAGTTTTTGGGAAATGAAGAGAGCCACACCTTGTCTCTGTCCCTCAAAGAAAAAGGAAATAATAGAAGGTGTATACCATCAGGAGCAACACCATTAATCTTGAAAGTGTTCAAATATTGAAAGAATTCAGCTACCTAAAGGTTCGGGTCTTCCATAGGAGTCCCTCCAAAATGGTTTTTCTAATCATTTACATGATTGTTGGACTAATTGAGAAATTATTCACTTTGGTCTGTTGGCCATTGATAGCCCCATTGATGTTGATTGCAGTTGGAATGGCGAAATACTTTAAAGGACGATCACCTTCCATGATTGGTTCTTGGTGGTCTGGTGCAGATGGTAGTGAATAATGAAGTGATGATGGTTGTGTGTCTCCCAAGCTTGAAGAGTCTTCACTCCTCCTTGTTCATCTACAGCTGCTCAAGGTACGTTCGATCTACGGGTCTAGGAACACAGATAGTTTAAGACCACACTTAGATCTCCACATGTAGTCTTACAAATTCATAAGTACTGAGAACACTTAACATACAATGGAAGACAAGATAGATGATATAAATGATGACAAAATGATGAAATGAGTGGGTGAGTGATCTAGTCTCGCTTACTAATTGACACCACTTACTCTTACAAAAAAATATTGATGCTCCCCATCAATGGCGCCAAACATCTGTTAGCTTAAATGCACAAATTTTAATATTTATAAACTCGAGCACTACCCCACAAGTATAAGGGTGTGTGTAGTAATTTTGAGATCATTCAAGAGAGTAGGTAATGTTAGGTGCAAGTGTGTTAGAGTTCAACAATATGTATCAATTTATAAAAGTTCAGTTAGTTTGATTTCACTAATTAGCAACTTAGAGAATCATATGAGAATTAAACAATAAAGGGGTTTAGATTAGAATTTTATAGAGATCTTAGTCATAGGATTTCACTTCCATACCATTACTCACATGTATCCACATAATTAACATGTTAATTAACTTGCAAAGGAGGTTGTCATCATCATACATCTCCCAATGATATGAGACATTTCTCATTTCAACATAAAAATCTCGTTCTTATATCAAAGATTGAACATCAAACTTATCCTCAACGTACCCCAGTGACTCCCATGGTCAAGGATTTGTTGCCAAGAACAACTACTCCCTACTTCTCTACACATCCTCGTGAATCGTATAAAAAACATAAAACATGTAGGTTTGATGGCCAAGAAAACACACATGAAATAAACACTATAGAAACTCTTAGAGAAGCAAATTAACTAACATAAGTTAAGAAATACAAGTTCACATGAGTAATGGCATGGGAGGTACTCTCCCATGCCCAAGAAAAAAGGAACTACTTGTTCATAATGATGAAACATAGGAAACATATAAAAATTTTAGAGTTTGACATGATTAGAGAAGGAAAGAAAAAGGAAAAATGAAGGAATAAAGAGGGGTAAGGTGGAACTCTGACTTGAGGAAAAAATCCCTTACTTGCTAGTGATTCTACTCAGATAACCTTCTCTCCCAAGAGGTATGCACAAAGTAGAGAAGCTCCTACTACACTCTTTGAGAAGAATTGAGAAGAATGGAGGTTCTCTCTCGAGAAACTACCTCTTCCTCCCCAAGGTATCCTCCTCCTTGCTTTGGTCTCTTCTATGGAAGAAATGTGCTTTAGAATGACCAAAGATAACCACCCCATATGGGTGTCCTCGTATTTAAAAGAAGGGGCGGTTGTTTTCAAACTTTGTAGAAACTAACAGAGACATGGCGTGTACAATGGAAGACATGATGTGTCACTGAGTGTAACTATTGGCTGGAACTACTTCCTTAAAGTGTGCATGGCGTGTCTCTGTAAGAAACGTCATGTAGCTACAATTTGAGGTTGACATGAGTGAATAACACATGTTGTGTGTTATTTAACACACGACGTGTCAAATTGATACAACATCCTCTATTGTTTTCTTGACTGAGTGGAGACACTATGTTCATGGAAGAACACATTGTGTAGATGCTTTGTCGTTGAAGAGTAACCTTTCTGGAATGATGCATGGCATGTGTAAAATAACACACACTGTGTCTTGTTCTAAAGCATTGAGGACTTGTCTAGATCAATTGCAAATAATTGAGGGATCCAACTTAGGTCGGATTTGGGTTGAATTAACCCCATTTTCTTCATCTTTATTGTGTACATGTGATCATAATCATGAAATATATAAAAAACTAAAAGGGTGGTAAATCAAGTATGATTAAAGGAGATATGAGGTGCAAAATGGATTGAAACTGTGTGAAAAAGTGGGTAAAAAGTCTATATGAAATGTGCACATCACATAGCTACTGGTTTTGATGTAGGTAGGCACCTAACGCTGAAAAACCACAAGTGGAGATAGTTGAACCTATGTGCCAGTTTACAAGACACACCCTCCTTATCAATCCCATATCAAGCATACATGACTCTAGATTCTTGAGATTCAAGTAAGCTATGAAGAAGATTTATGTGAACATCTTTTTTTGAATGCCTTTTTTGAAATTCTTGCTTGGTAAAAATATTTGAAGACCCAGTTGACCGGGAAGTATACTATAGATGAGTACGAGACTATTAAACTTTCTATAACTACTTCTAAGATTATTCTAAACAATATTTCTAAGAAGCAGAATGATCTCGCTTCTTCTAAGAATGATTGTTATCTAGGGGACAACACTTGTAGGAAAGGAATTGTAGATTTAAGTACAATCATATCTATCATGCCATACAGTATGTGCCACCAAGTGGGTTTCATTGAGCTTCTACCCATCACCATGACCATTCAACTATTTGATATCTCCATTACAAAACCTATGAGTATCATTGAGTATATTCCTGTGAAGGTTGGGAAAGACACTATATCCCTTGTGACTTCATGATTATGGACATCAAGGAAGACCTCCGATATACTCTAATTTTTGGTCGTCCATTCCTTGCTACATCACGGGCCTTGATCAATGTAGATGTAGGTACCATTCCTCTACATCTAGGAAGAGAAACACTTGAGTTACATGTGCTTGATAGCATGAAGGCCCCTAGCATTCATGAGGAAGCATTCATACTAGACTATATTGACAAGCTACCTCAACTCAAGGACCACTTCCCCCTTCCATTTATTGATAAATTCCTAGAACTCATTGTAAATGAAGATTTTTTCTGCTATATCAATGCATATTCGGGGTTCTATCAGTTTCCAATCCACTTGGGCAATCAAGAGAAGACGACCTTTATTTTCCCTTCTGGTACATATGCCTTTAGGATAATGCCTTTTGGTCTATGATATGCCCCCTTCCACTTTCCAACATTCTAGAAAAATGTTAAGAAACACATCTGGTGCTGAATTGGGAGAAATGCCACCTTATGGTGAAGGAAGGCATTGTCCTTGTCCATACATTCAACACTTGTGGCATAGAGGTAGACAAGGCAAATATTGAAGTTATTGAAAAACTTGCACCAACATCCTTAGTCAAGGATGTCTGTGCATTTCTTGGGTACATTGGATTCTATAGGAGATTCATTCAAGACTTATCCAAGATTTCCAAGCCTCTCACAAATCTTCTAATGAAGGAGGCCCATTTTTTGTATTTTGACAAAGTCTGCATCACTAGCTACAATAGCCTGAAGGAAGCCCTCACCAATACTCCAATTATTTGTGCACTAGATTGGTCTCAACCATTTGAGATCATGTATGACACAAGTGACTATGTGGTGGGGGCTATCCTCAGAGAAAACATCAATAAGAAGCACCATCCTATTTATTATGCTTCAAAGGCTTTGGATGATGCACAACAAAACTACACTACGATAGAGGAGGTGTTAGCGATTTCCTACGCATTTAACAAATTTTGATCTTATTTCATTGGTTCCAAGGTGAATGTGCAAATGGATCATGCGCCATATGTTATCCTATGATAAAGAAAGATGCCAAGCCCAAGCTTATTTGATGGATTATATTACTATAAGATTTTGTCTTAAAAATTCCTGAGAAGAAAGGTATCGAGAATGTGGTAGCCGACCACCTTAGTTGGCTCAATTTGTAGGACAATAGCAAAGTATGAATTGATGATTCTTTACCTGATGACCAGAAATCGAAGGTTGAACCTCACTTTCCTTGGATTGTTGATTATGTTAATTATCTTGTATCATGTGATTTACATCCCAAGTATGAAGGATAGTCAAAGAAGAGATTCTTGCATGATTTTGAGGAAATTCTACTAGGATGGCCCATATTTGCTCAAGCTATCCTAGAGCAATGTCACTCCAGCCCAATCGGAGGACACATGAGTGCACAAAAGACAACCACCAAAGTGCTTTAGTGTGGATCCATTTGGTCAAAATTATTCAAGGAATGCTATGACTCTATTCTTGACTATGATCAATGCTAGAGATTAGGAAATATATCTAGAAGGGGATCATATGCCTATGACTTTGTGGCAAGAATTGGAAATTTTTGAAGTATGGGGAGTTAGCTACGTGGGACCTTACCCCCCTCCTACAATTTTTCTTACATTCTCGTAGTTGGGGACTGTGTCTAAGTGGGTGGAAATTATCCCCATAGTTGCAAGAGACTCCAAACTATGATAAAGCTCTTTAAATACATTATCTTCCCTAGGTTTGGGGTCCCTACACAGTGATCTGTGATGGAGGATCACATTTTTTGAAGAGAAAGTTTGAGATGTTGTTGAAGAAGTATGGTGTTTTCCACAATGTTGTTTCCCCTTATCATCCTCGAACAAGAGACCAAGTGGAAGTCTCCAATTGCCAAATCAAATATATATTAGAGAAGACTATGAACCATAATAGGAAGGGTTGAGTCTTGAAGCTCAATGATTCACTGTGGGTGTATAGAACCACTTTTAAGATGCCTTAGGGAACCACACCATTCAGACTAGTCTATAGGAAATCATGTCACCTCCTTGTAGAGATGGAGCATAAGTCCAGCCAGGACATAAGGATCCTCAATTTTGATCTATCTTTACCTGGTGAAAAGTGTTTCCTCCAAGTGTTGGAACTTGAAGAACTGAGAGTGTCCGCCTATGAAAGTTCAAGAATCTATAAGGAGAAGATGATGATGTTGCAGGATGGTCGTCTGCAAAGGAAGGATATCAAAGCGGGAGATCAAGTCTTAATGCACATCTCCAGGATGAGATTGTATCCTAAAAAACTCAAGTCTAGGAGGCATGGGCCTTACCTAGTGAAACATGCTTATCCACATGGCACCTTCATCCTTGCGACAAGTTTAAGGGTACATTTGTAGTGAATGTACATCGACTCAAGTGCTACTTGGTTTCTGAAGATTGTGTGGTGCAAGGAGTGAAGTGCTCTCTTATCATTGAAGATCTAGAGAGGGATTACAAACCTTTCTCCGCTCGAAGCCAGGGATGTATTGGTCGTAGGTGCTAGGCCTTCAACGTTAAATAGGGTGGTCATTAGGAGGCAATCCAATATTCTACATCCCTTTGCATGATTGTCTTTTTTCTCTTTTCATTTATTTTCATTTCTATTGTTATATCTAGCAAAGAATCCTTGTTTAATTCACATTCTTTTAGTTTAATATTATTGCCTTCAAATTTGATGTAACGAACTTTTTGTTCTAGTTGTGTTCCAAAACATCTTTGTCCTCCAATCACCCAAAAACTCACTCCTAAAAAAATTAATGGAGTATATATAACGTCGGGACAGCAAACCCAAGACAGCAAATTTGGACCCCAACATATTTAGATTCAAGTCCCCGAAGGATATCGATAACCCTTATAATCAAGACATCAAGATTCAACACATGTAGGTCCAACACGTTAATATTGAACACATCAATGTCTAAGTCAATAAAACGTTATCCGATATTGAGATAATACAATCTCAATTTCTTCTATTTCATATACACGAGAAAATGACATGCAAGTCATTACTTAAAGATTTAAGATGGGAAGGGTACAAATAACTCTTATTATCAATTCGTCATGATGGGAAAAACAAGGTGGAGATCTTGAATATAAACAAATGTCATTTTAACGTATCCATTAATCTTAGACCATGAAGAATGCCCCAACAGTGGGTGTCGACACGAGTGATGTTTTTTGCACTGTGGAATGGCGCTAATTGAAGTGGAGAGATCACCACCGATAGGTATTTGATGTAGTGGATGTGTTGTCATGAAGGGTATTATATATCCTAAAAGTGGCGTGCTAGGGGGTCTAAATCTTCTGTACAGAGTGTCCGCTTTTGTGCTTAACTTGGGGACATGACGGAGTGTGTGACCGTGATTTACTGGGCACGTTGACCTAGGCACAAAAGATGTGAAACCCATGCTAGGTACGAAACGAAATTATCTACAAGTATTGTTATTGCTGATCTATTTGGATAAGTCTAAATAGTGTAATTGCGGTCCAAGTCCGTACAAGATGACCCGACAGGAAAATCTCATCTCTAGATTGTGACTTGGCTATAGTAGAGAGAGTAACTATATAGGCCCAACATATCAAGATTCAAGATAAGAAGGATATAGCTAACATTTATTATATAATTCTCCACGATCGCCGTGCTGGACATGCCCATGCTTTATTGAGATACATATTATCAAATATTGCCAAGTTATTTATATATATGTTTGGAGTTTCCATGCATAATTATTAATGACGTCCAGAGTTCCGACTAGCACGAGAGGTTTCCACCTGGATCCACCCCAAGTTGGCGGCAGAAATCCTGATAGTAGCTGACTCTAGCATTCACGGCAGGAGAGTTGCCGCCATTGCATTCGATACTGTTGACGGCACGTATGGTGGCACCGAAACCCTGGCCGGATACGATAGCGTTGTGGGAGTTGCTGTTCGACATCCAGAACCAGACAGCCGTCTTGAAGGATAGAACAGGGTCCCTTGCCACCTGCTCCGGATTGTTGATGCCGTCGAACCCCAGGGCTCGCCCGGCTGCTTGGTAGTTGTAGTTCCAGGATAGCTGAAGCGGACCGCGGCCATAGTAGGACTTGCCATCTGGGCATGGGAACCGGCTATCGCACATGCGATTGCTCTTGTTGATCTCTTCGATGAAGCAAAGGGCTGTGACAGGTATTCTCAATAGTCAGACATGCATATTCATACGTCAAGTGACTACCTAGCTAGATTTTGGTATCCATTCAATATCATGGCCAGTAATGAGTCACTTACATCCTGTCTCATGTTTGACATGGGCGAAGAAGGCGGCGATCTCCCTTCTGCGGGCATCACCAGTGCCTGTGTTGCCGAATGCCGAGAAGGATCCAGCAGCGTTCAGGAAAGCGTCGCGGCTGTAGAAGCCTCTGCCCTGGCAGCCAGCACCAGCCTGGTTAACGCCGTCAAAGAAGCCTTGAGTAACAATGGCTGCGACCTGAGCTGCAACAGGAGTGGTGAAGAAGCCAGCGAGAGCAATGCCACAGAAGAGGAGAACAGCAACGGTGTTGTGTGTCGCCATGGCTGAACTGAAGGTGGAAGCGTGCTGGTGGTCTTTACTTGCCTAATAAAATGTTTGTTGGGGAAGAGAATTTATAGGACTCGGGAGCTCCCAATATCGGCCCTATAACGGATGTAGTACAGGGTGGGATAGATCGTCGATCGGGTTGTGGGCTGCATACGGATCTTCCAAGTTGCCCCTGAACGTACGTCCTCTAGGTAGAAACAGAGAAAAAGAACAAAAAAGACAACTGAGAACTTTGGATTACGTGGAAAATCAGTATACATCGACGCTAAACCAGTCAAGACGCTGTAAGTCTTTATCAAACAGTGCATCCCCAAATCGCTCACATGCCATCCGGGACAGCTAGTCTACCATCGTAAATATGGAAATATTATTTCAATTCATAAAGAAATTTCTTCCCTCATTCCCAACAATAACTGCTACTAGCTTATTTTAACTAATCAGCGCCATTGCAATAAAACATCAAGAACGAAGTAGTAGAAATGCTGTCACCTAATGGACGATCAAGAGTGAGGTGTGTGACATTTTAAGGACAAAGACGGTTAGAACCGCACAACATATCATAAAAGAGTACATTATTCACGAAATGTCATACTGACATAAGTTTAGTGGAAACTGAAATGGAGTAATTTTGTTAGTATCATCTTCCGGGTGTGAGAATAACATCTTCATAGAATGTGGAACGTGAAAATAATATTGTGGAAACTATTGCAACTGTAAGAAGGAGGCACATCACCTTCCAAGTGACAACCCATGCTTCCATCTTTGGCCAAGGAGCTTGCATGCAAGTGAGAGAAAGCTCCAACTTCTCTCTAGCAACATCCAAAGGGTTTCATCGTCCCTGATCCCACTCCTCCCGTCCGGCGAGCCCCTGACCAAGCTCCCCCGTCCTGCCGGGTGAGCATTACATCGGAAGGTTAACAAAGGTTTGCACTTCTCACACCTTCTGGTTCCCCTCCTTTCTCGACAAACAATCTCACACCTGTGGATCAAAGGTACACTCCTTCCCCTGAACCTGCACTCTCTCCCTCCTCTTTACTTCTCTTCCTAAATTTCAGAGGTCAAGGCCACATCTGGTGCATTTTCGATGCTATCTCAAGGCTTTATGCATTAAATCACAACTGTTAATATTCCCCATCCGGTGGCGGCTAAATCAAACAACTTTCCTTGTTGTTTAGGATCCACTTCACCCTGAGACTCTATTTGTGATACCCCCTTTCTGAGATTCCCTCCTACTACCGACCTCTTTGTCGGACACTAGGTCTCCTCTCATCGATCACTTTGGGGGTTGTTACGACCCCACCTTCCGGTAACCCCCAATTAAGGGAAACTGAGAGGTCGAAGCCGCACCCATAATGTCTGGATCAAATTATTAAATTTTAGCAGACTATATTGAAAAGCGGTAGTAAATAAAATTTTGCATACCTTTTGAAAAGTTTGATTTTCTAAACTTCTATCCACGACTGGAACTAATTTAACTAATCCTCCTTGAACTTTAATTCATGTATTTCACAATATGACGGTTTACTGTTTGTCCTTTTGGTTTCGTACCTAAAATGTCGACAAACAAAACGTCGGTCAGCCAAAGCTGGTATGTGGGGGAAACAATAATCGTGCATCTATTCATAACAATGTATTGCAATCAATTACCATTTAACAAACAATTTTACATTTTAAATATAACTGCGCGATCCATGCATTCCCTATCCTCTGTGTTGTCTCTAAAGTGGACCTGGATGCTACTTTCCTTATAGTAGATCCCCATTAAACCCCTCATGATCCCACCTAATAGGTGAATCAGTTTCTAGGGTTGAATCACATGGCACTACCCGTAAGTAGCCCACTCCTTAACTTATGACATGCTAAAGGGTCTCATGGCACTACACTTGGTAGCCCAGTTTCTAACCCACAATAACCTAGACCTTACTCTAGGTTACCCCTTTTTAGCCTTTATAAGCCACAGAGGTGGATTCGGATCTAGCCAGTTATATATATATATATATATATATATATATATATATATATATATATATATATATATATTCATAGTGATAATCATACTCACTTTATAGTTGCATGAAATAAAGGCATCCAACAGTTATTTTCAAGCAACCGATAAAAACATTCAGAAATCACCGTGAAACTAAAGTGATTATTCATAAGCGTAACCACATACATGTTCAGTAGATTTCTCAAGCTAATATCAATTCCAATCAAGAAAGCCATCCAAGCAAGTAGTTCAACCACACAACCAAGAATCCTGAAAAGCACATGTACTCTATTTACTACACACTTTATCAAGATTCTTTCTATTCAACTTGAAATTGCTTCCTAAGGTTTCCGTATCCATTTTAGGGTTTCCTTTGCAATTAGGGTTTCACTTCATTTATAATTTTAAACCCTAATTCTATACAATTACTTACAAACCCTAGTTTCAGATTAAAGGCACACTTAAACATTAATTAAGCCCATTATGCCTCTTTTTTATTAAAAATACCATTTTTATCCTTTTAATCCATGACATGATCATTAAACGCATTTATCATCAATTCAAAGTTCATTATGGTCTAATTCACATATGAACTCGATTTATCATTAATTCTACCTTTTATTCATGAGAAAACCCTAATTACTACATTTAGGGTATTTATCCATAATTAGGGATTTTGTACTCGAAATAGCTTAAAACCATCATATCTCAACTTTATTCATGAATTTGGAAAATTAAGGACATTAAGAGTTACAATGACTAATATTAGGGTTTCAAGGCCCATTAAAGCTTATTTATGTACATGGAACCCTAAATTAATAAAATTACACATAAAGGTCATCTTTTTCAATCTTAATGTATCTTTTTATAATCCAAAGGTTATTATCAACATTAAACATCCATTTAACCTTTCCCAAGTCATTTATCACCAAAGATTTGGGTTTTGCATTAATTAAACCATTAAAGATAGTATCTTTACACACTTCTTGAATTACAATCAGAATTAGGCTTCAATTATATTTTTATTGCATTCTTTGAGTTCTCCTGATCAAAATTTATATACAATTTTTTTTATATGAGCTACCAGTCATTAGATATAAATTTTATGAGAAAATTACCTTTTGGGCAATTAAGAGGCTGCCACGTCAGCAAAGTGGCTCGCTCCTACAAGGCGGGTAAGAGATGGGGTCAAAAGACAACTTGGCCCCTCTGTTCCTTCATGATCATCGAGGGTAAGGGAGTCTTTTTCCCCTTTCTCCTTCTTCTTCCTTGCACCGGTCTCTGCGTGACAAGCAGGGCTGACGTCTGGTCAACTCTAGGGTTGACATTGTGATCTCATTGCTCAACCTTCGAAGCCACATCATGTTCCTCTCTGCTAGCTCCGGATGAATCTACCCATGCTTCCAATTGCTTAGTAGTGCACCGATTGAATGGAACCGGAAGGACCTCCACTGGTGGTGACACTAGAGGTTGCACAGAGGAAAATCGGGGAAGGGATAGCAAATCCGAGTCAGAGAAAAGGTCTAGGGAGTCACGCGTGGTCTTGCGATCATGAGGGTGATCTCCAAGGGGAACTCTATCCCATATATATATATATATGGCTATAAAGGGGTGGCTGATAAGATTCCCGATGATTTAGGGATTCTTCTAAAAATCCCCAAAATAGGTAAAACTTAGGGTAGGGGTGGCCGCACAGATCTCACGAACCCATCTAGCTAGTTTCCAAGTTCGCTCGCACACTCAACTGCGAGAAATCCGCTTTGGAAAGGGCTGCTCTCTGTTCTCGACTTTCCTGATCTGTCCTGAGGTAGGTGATGTACAGCCACCCTTGGATGTGTGATCCGTTGGACCACGCAGGCATCCAACGGCTGACATCACTCCCTATTTCTTATTTCTTTTAAAATGAAGAAAAAAGGGGGTTTTTAACAATGGAATCTTATGAAAATCATATCTCCCTCCTCGTTTAATATTTTTCACTCAAATTTTAGAGGGAACTCTCTCTTTGCATTATCTACTCGTATATTAAATTTGAAACCCAAATTCCAAAGAAAAAGGGTGTTCCCTTCATATGCAAGTTATTTATTAATAAAACCAAATTAAGTGATATTTCCTCTTTCTTTTTCCATTATCTTATCATCTTGGATTCCTTGGACCTCAAGGAACCCTAAAGGTACGAAATCCTTTCTTGGGGAAATATTCCTTTACTATTTCTCTTACCCTTTATCCCTTTCTTACTTATTTCTTTATTAAAATATCTCTTTTTGAGGATTTCTCTTTATTTCTCTTTTATTTTCCTCATTGGTATTTATTTATCATTAAAAATCCTTGGGATATGAAATTCCACCAAGGATAACTCAATTATACCTCTTTCCATTTATTTCCCACATTTTTCATTGTTTTCAATTTCTTTCTTAATAAAGAAATACTTAATTGATCTTTTCTTTTCTTATTGCATTTTCTTTGCACTTTGGACTCCTTGGGGCCCAAGGAACCTAAGAGGCACGAAATCCACCTTTGGATTATATTCTTTTGCCTTCTAGAGGTTTCCACATCTTTCTTTTCTCAAATATTCAATTATTCATTTACTAATTGAATTTTCTTGTTATTTGGGCCCAATAGCCAATAAAGCCCACAACACAATCATCAAGGCTATTGTAAATGAAATCCATTTATTCCAAACAAATTATATCATTTGTTGTTCAAATATCTTTAATATGAAAAATTACATTTCTCACAAAATGAACCCAAAAATTGGGGTTGTAACATCCTTCCCCTCTTATAGGAATTTTGTCCTCAAAATTCCATCAAGCAAACAAATAATTCAGGATAAGACTTTTACATGTCCCTCATTGGCCCCTATGTGGCTTTTCCCTATCCATGGTGCTTCCAAAGAACCTTTATCGTCACATATTCTTTTCTTTGGGTTCTTTCATCCTGGCATCTATAAACTACACAGGTGACTCAGGCCATTTCAGCCTCCCTTAGGCTCACTAGGTTCATTGCTCAGCACATGGTCTGGGTACCTCACATAGTGCTCTAAATTGGACACCTCGAACTTATCACACATTACTTTATCCTAAGGGGTAAGATCAAACTTATCCTTCTCCACCAATCCATCTCAATGGACCCATATATTGGGGACTCATCTTTCTTAGCTTTAGCTTAGAGGGGTCGGATTTTCATGTCACATATTTCCCAAAGTGAACCGCATGTTAGTCTACTTTGCATCCGTTCACGACTCTCGTCGTCTCTAGGCTCCTTTCAGCCTTTGCACGATCAAAGTGACTTCATCTACACACACTGTGGTCCTTTTCTAACCATCACGTGGTCCTTTCACAAACATCACCTTACTGAAGTGGTGACCGACACCAACTCCCTTATAGAGCTTCTTTAAATCCCAATACTGGCTATGGTGGTTATCATCACATCTTTCATAGGACAAGAATTGTCTCTAGGTATCACCCTAAATGAGCACACATGCTTTCATCAGACCCTTTAGTCTGGATCATACTAACCATTAAATAAGCGGTACTATCATCGAGTTCTTCATGTACCTACTTCCACCTTATGGAAGTGAACCTTTAGGTCAAACTCAAGAACCTTTGAACTCACATCATGGTGTAGTTGAACCATCTCTCTCATGGGTAGTTCAACCAGATCTATCCCTTCACAGAACTCTTTCTTTCTCATGTCATCTAGGTAAGGCGATCTACCATAACCCATATTGCATCTCGACCTTCCTTGGTCTAGGGGAGACTTACAACATCCATAGTGATGAAATCCCTTTCTCTTTCGGGAACTCTTTATCCTTTATATCATTGTACTAGGTTACTGGTGTTCGTCCTTCACTTTCGGATTGCATAGCCACATGCCACATGCAACTTCATCTTAGGCATCCAAAGTCCTACTGTCACTTATTATCTTGGTGGTACGGTGTATGGTGATTGTGGCAACACATCCCATTATCACACAGATAATGAGGTGTTACGCGAAAACGTGCGGAAATCACCATAACCACAGATTATCAAAAACACGGGCTAATTAAAACCAATTGCGGAAAACTGGTAAACTGAGAAACTTAGTACATATCAGTCCTCATCCTGCAAGAAAACATGTTATATATATACACCTATACGAGATCTGATACGTGTCCATAGCTCAGGAACAGTTGTTCATCCATCACATGAGTTCACCACCTGTTCATATACATAAAGGCCCACATCCAGCCAACAGCAGGATATACAAACATCATCGATCGTTCAACGTGAAACAACGTCAAAATACTGCCAAGGACCTAAGAGTACAGGGATGACTCTAGACTCTACTACAAAACATCCAAAACAGCAGCATATCCATCGCTTGCCTTCTACTGCTCCTCAAGCTGCTCGGCCGCAACACCACGACCACGACCACATCTACCTCGACCACCTAGAAAGGGGTTAAACCAGTGGGGTGAGACAATTGAACATTGTCCCAGCGGGAGGCATAACTCCTCGCCAAAACTACAAAACCTCAAGATCATATACATTAAGCAGCTATCTGATAGAGGATATAGCAAGACCAGTTTATTGGAATAAAGCTAACTAAACTTACCAGATATATTCAAGTATTACATGTGAGACACAATTTATGAGATAGGATACCCAAATTCTACTGCATATGAAAGACATATGAATAACTGCAATATATAAAAGAGAGTGACTACACAAACAAGGCCTCAACCAATGTTTCGTGTTTGACTTAAGTAGTGAGTACTAAACGGCTGAATTACGTTTTATTATGCCCTGAGGAAATGAACTATACCATTCAAATCCAACCCTCGGCAGCGAAGCCCATAATTGGTGCCATACAAGGTCAATAGAAGAGTCGGAGTCCACGACCTCACCCCTCGTGGTCAGTACACGAGAAACACAGCAGGACCGCAGTCTCATGCTCAAGTGGTCTCAAGCCACAGGGTCAGCTCCTCATGCTACCCTTCCTCTAGCCCGCCTTGGTACAGGTCACGGTGCTAGTAAAATTGAGCCACGGGTCTCACCACTGTGCTCTGAGCCATGAACGCATTCATGCTCATCACATATCACATATCTGGAGCCATGGGCCATGTTCGCCATGCTCATCTCATATCTGAGTCTACAACTGCAGCTGCACTCATTTCACCTCTCTATTTGAGGCTAGGAGAAACCTCGCATATTCAAAAATATGCGCTCCGGGTTAACCCGCAGGAGAACCCGTTTCACCATCACCCTATCCTGACTGATGATGGATCTATGGCCAGGGCAAACTACATGGTAGATTTCACTGTGATTAATTAGTATCTTTTAGATGGATTGCAAGATTCAACCAAGTTGTATAACATGCAAACTATAGAAGGGAAATAACCAACATAAACTCAATAATATGTTATCATTGCAATTACATCAACCTGATCCATATCAAGGATCCAGCATCACATGTTATCCCTTGGCCTCTTGCCAACCATCTAGATCCACCTCAAAGATCATCATAGAACATGGGATCTCAATCCCTCATCACATAATGCCATAGCCTCTCAATGCTTTCATCATCATTATGGAACATCATTCGTAATGCACCTGTCATCACAACATTCACATATAACCATTTCTTATAGCCTTTCATTTGGCTAAGCATTACCTGCATGGTTAGCATCGTTCAATAACCATATGAATAATCAAGAGACTCATATTATTACCATAAGGTGACAATTAGGGTTAAGTATATTGCCAGCACATAATGACACTGATAATTACATCCATGCCTCATCTTAAGGTCACATAGGTAAGTACATTATCAAAGAACCCTAATGCATGCTTAACATTATTCTTAGCATTAAAGAGATAACCAGGGTAATCACATTCGTACACATGTGCTTAGTCATAAGAAGATATAAAGAACAAGCTTCAACGATTCATAAAAACCTAGCTGACGTATCACTTTTTAATGACAGTCCGTGCCCTCACAAGAGGTAACCAAAACCCTCACTAAAGGTCATCCCGGGCATGACCCACTCTCATCTAATCCCTATCGGACGTGCAGCTCTAGTAGGCGTGCAGAGTATATCGGGCGAGTTAGGGTATGATCTGGGCGTGCGGGGTTCAACTGAGCGTGCATGGTGGATGTCGGGCTACACAGATTGATGTCGGGCGAGCAACATGGTATCGGGCGAGCAGGCTGCGTCGGGCGAGACGCCACTCCTTATGCCGCGTAGGGGTAACAAGGCGCTATGTCGGGTGAGCAAGGCTGCCGAGTGTGCAAGGCAATGCGCCACTTGCGTGCAGCAGAGCAACGTTCACTAAGGCATGCAGACTATGGACCGTGCAAGGTGCGACGGGTGAGCAACGCTGGTCGACATGAGCTGAAGTGGGGCAAACACTGACACTGGGCGAGCAAAGGGGCGCCGGGTGAGCAAAGCATCAAGCAAGCAGGATGGTCAGGAGAGAAGATGTATCGGGCGAGCAACATGGTGTCGGGCGAGTAGCCCCAAGGTGTGCAGCCTGCCGGGCAGAACTAGCTCAAGGCGTGCAAGGTCAGAATGCTTACCCACCCAAGGAACAAAAGGGATACATTGCTCACTTATGCCGTGCAAGAGTAGCTAAGCCATGAGGGCTGTCGGGCAGCACCTCTACAAGCACCAAACGCTCAAGATGCATCCCATCAAGGTCATCTAACGAGCTCACCTTCTTGCCCAAGGTGAGAAGAGAGTCTTACTCAAGCCACTAAGTCACAAGCTCACCTCAAGCAACTAGGAAAGAGGGGTATTGCTCACAACATTAGGACCCAAACTCACTCTTCAAGACCAAGGGGAGAAAGGAGTGTTTCTCCCTAAACCTTAACTTTCATGGATCGGCCAACATGCAAGATAACCAAAAACCAACTACTAACGTGCATATAGGCAAGATTAAAGCAACATATATGAAAAGAGAGTAGAGTAGCTAGGGTTAGAGTTATGCAACCCACCTCAAGCTCCAAGCTACAAGGAAGAAGAAAAACTCCAAGCTCCACGCACCACCAAGCAAAGAGGATGGAGATCTCCAAGGGATATCGACCACCAAAGCTTCTCCAAGGGTGGGTATCAGCCACCACTCTTCTTCTCCAAGGGTGTGTCGACCTCCAAGCAACCCCCTTCAAGGGTGTGTCGGCCACCAAACAAGGGAAGGAGGGAGTGTGTCGTGCATAAGAGGGAGAGGAACCGAAGGGTCCTTAGGCTAAGGAAGGAACCATCTTTTATAGAAAGAAAGGGAGGAGAAAACAAGGTGGAACATGGCAAGGTGTCGCCCCCACAAAGGACACTTGTCCACAATCTCAAACCACCACTCTAGCAAGCCATAAGACACTTGTCCAAAACATGCACCAAGTGTCCATCAAACAAGACCAAGCACCATGGGCGACACACCAAGCTTGCACTAGGGTGACACACCTCCTTGTTGGCCGACACAAACACCCTAGGTCGACACACTCTTCACTTTGGGCGACACAAGGCTCAACCAAGCCAAAACAAGGCACCTCAAGGCCCAAACAAGCTCAACTAAGGCCCAAAGAGCTCAAGCAACCAGCCCAAGCCTTCCCCTCAACTCTAGAGGAAGCAAAGAGAGAGAAGAACACCTCTCAAGGTGGAAAACTTGCTCACAAAACCCTAGACTTGGGTTATTTGCAAGTAGCACCTTCAACTCACAACAAAGCACAACCAAACCCTAATCACCACCAAAGGTGATTAGCAAGCACCAAAACACCAGGGTTAAGCAAGGCAAACAGGGTAAGCCCTAAATGAAGGTCAGGGTCCTTACAATCTAACCCCCTTTAAGGGATTTCATCCCCGAAATCCGAAGAGAAAAGCGAGGGATACTTCCTCCTCATCTCTTCCTCAAGCTCCCATGTGGCTTCCTCAACGCCACAACGCTGCCAAAGAACTTTCACAAGAACCAGGTTCTTCTTCTTCAGCTTCTTGATTCTTCTATCAAGGATCGCCACAGGACCTTGCTCGTACGTTACATTGGCATCAAGCTCAACCTCAACTGGCTGTATCACTGTACCTGAATCCGGGTGACTTTTCTTCATCATACTGACATGAAACACTGGATGCAACCTGTGCAACTCTGGAGGCAATTCTATCTTGTAAGCTACTTTACCAACACGTCCTATCACTGGGTAAGGCCCCATATACCTGGGTGCCAACTTACCCTTCCGTCCAAACCTTAGCACACCTTTCCAAGGAGAGACCTTAAGATATACTTTGTCTCCTACCTAGAATTCCAAAGGTCGTCGGCGATTGTCTGCATAAGACTTCTGTCTATCCTGTGCCACTTTCAACTGTTGTTGTATCACTTTGATCTTCTCTGTCATTTGCTGAACTAACTCAGGACCCAATAGCTGATACTCACTGGACTCATACCAACACAATGGGGATATGCACTTCCTCCCATACAAAGCTTCGTAAGGAGCCATGTCGATTCTTCGCTGATAACTTTTGTTGTAGGCAAACTCTATCAAACTCAGATGTACATCCCAGCTGCCTAGGAACTATAAAACACAAGCTCGAAGGAGATCCTCTAGAATCTGAATAGTCCTCTCAGACTGTCCATCTGTCTGTGGGTGAAAGGTTGTACTGAACCTCAACTGCGCTCCCAATGCTCTGTGCAACTGTTCCCAGAAACGACTGGTAAACTGAGGACCTCTGTCAGAAACTATCGTTGCTGGTACACCATGCAAATGGACTATCTCATCCACGTACACTCTAGCGAGCTTCTCTGCTGTATACGTCGTCTTCACAGGAAGGAAATGGGCAGACTTTGTCAATCTGTCCACTATCACCCAAATGGAATCATGATTCCTAGTTGTCCTGGGCAAACCAACTATGAAATCCATGGTTATATGATCCCATTTCCACTGCGGTATTGGCAAAGGTTGCAATGTACCTGCCGGCTTCTGATGCTCAGCCTTCACTTGCTGACAAACCGCACATCTTGCCACGAACTTAGCTACATCTCTCTTCAAACCGGGCCACCAATACAAGTCCTTCAGACTATGATACATCTTGGTGACACCTGGATGCATCGCATACATCGACGTATGTGCTTCCTCGAGCACCAACTTCCTCATCTTATCAACATCAGGAACCACCATCCTATTACGATAACAGACTAGTCCATCCTCAGACTCATGAAACCCATCACGCTTGTCGCTGCCAAACTCTGATCTGATCAACTGTACTGCCTCATCTGTCTATTGTGCATCCTTGATTTGCTATCTTAATGTAGGCTTGACTTGCATCTGTGCGAAAAGACCAGCCAACAAAGAAACTTCCATCTGCACATTCATCTGCCGCAAAGAAACAAACATATCTCACCTATGGCATACCAGAGAACTCAACTGTGCCTTTTTTAAAGAAAGAGAAGAAGACTTCCTGCTAAGCGCATCAGCTACCACATTCACCTTACCAGGATGATACTCGATAGTGCAGTCGTAATTATTGATCAACTCCATCCAACGCCGTTGTCGCATGTTCAACTCTTGCTGCGTAAAGATGTACTTCAGATTCTTATGATCCGTAAAGATCTGACACACTTCCCCATATAGATAGTGTCTCCAAATCTTTAACGCATGAACTACTGCTGCCAGCTCCAGGTCATGAGTCGGATAGTTCTCCTCATGCTTCTTGAGCTGTCGCGAGGCAAAAGAAACCACATGTTCTTCCTGCATCAACACGCAACCTAAACCCTTTTTGTAAGCATCACAGAAAACAACATAACATTTCCCCGGTTCTAGCAAGATCAACACTGGAGCACTGGTCAGCTTCTCCTTCAAACTCCGGAAAGCTTGCTGACATCGATCATCCCAAACAAAAGGTACATCCTTCCTAGTCAACTTTGTCATTGGCAACGCGATCGTACTGAAGTCCTTGATAAACATCCGGTAGTATCCTGCCAAACCAAGGAAACTACAAACTTTTGTCGGTGTCTTCGGTTGTTCCCATTCTGCAATAGATTCCACCTTCTTCGGATCTACTTTGACTCCTTCAGCAGATATCACATGACCCAAGAAAGTCACTTCATCCAACCAGAACTCACACTTACTGAACTTGGCATACAACTGATGTTGACAAAGAAGAGTCAACGCTCGACGAAGATGTTGCTCATGCTCTAGCCTGTCCCGACTATAGATCAAGATGTCATCTATAAAGACTACGACAAACTAATCTAAGAACGGACGAAACACCCTGTTCATCAGATCCATGAAAGCAGCAGGTGCATTGGTTAGCCCGAACGGCATAACCACAAACTCATAATGACCATACCTAGTCCTGAAAGCTGACTTGGGTATGTCATCCGCCTTAATCCTCAACTGATGATATCTGGATCGTAGATCAATCTTCGAAAACACTGTAGCACCACACAATTGATCGAACAAATCATCTATCCTCGACAACGGGTACTTATTCTTGATCGTGACCTTGTTCAGCTGCCGGTAGTCTATACACAATCGCATCGAACCATCCTTATTTTTAACGAACAACACGGGAGCACCCCACGACGATGTACTCGGTCGGATAAAACCTTTCTCCAACAACTCTTGCAACTACTTCTTCAACTCTGCCATCTCTGCTGGAGCCATCCTGTATGGTGACTGTGCAACTGGCTATATTCCTGGAACCAGATTGATCTCGAAATCAATCTCTCGGGGTGGAGGAACACCAGGAAACTCCTCAGGAAACACATCTACAAACTCTCGAATGACTGACACCTCCTCAAGACTAGGACCTTTCGCCTTGGTAACCACAACGGTATCCACCATGTGAGCTAGGAACGCCTCACATCCTTGTTGTAACAACTTATCTGCCACCATAGCTGATACCAAACACGTCGGAAGAATCTTCCTATCTCCCTGGAAGATCCACTTCTCTCCAGCAACATCAAACATTTCCTGCTTGGAACCACAGTCCAGAACAACCTTATACCTTTCTAAGGTATCCATCCCAAGGATAACATCAAAACCTTTCATATCAAGTGGTATAAGATCCACTTGAATGCAGCGTCCCGAGAAAGACAAAACACAAGATGGACACTCTTCTCGAAGCAAAAAGGAACCATCAAGAGGGGTTTCTAACGACAAGCTATCCTTCTTACTACTAACAGGTAAACGACAGTTCTCAAGCATACTATAGGCGATAAAAGATTGCGTAGCACCCGGGTCAACCAGAACAGATATAAAGCAAGAAGAAGACATATCAGAATGAAATAACTCCATCTGACCTGTCACTATCCGCGGGTTGATTATCGCCTCCGGATGATTCATAGCATAGAATCGAGCTGTTGCTTGCTGTCCACGACCTCTGCTTCCTTGAGCAGACGATCCAGCTTGAGACACTTGACCACAACCTCATCCTATGCTACCACTAGGCCGTGGTTTCTCTGACCCCTGAAGGTTCTGCCTCGGCTGCTGGGTTACTTCATCATCTCTGAAGGGACAAGTCGACTTAACATGCCCTATCTGACCGTAGGCATAACATGTTCTACCATCAACTCATGGCCTGGATGGCCCTGTCACTGCCACAGAATCCGAACTTTGTGCCTTAGATGGTGAAGAAACATAACCTCTTCCTCTACTCAGAGACCACTGGGACGGTCCTCCAGAACCTCTCATCGCTGACGGTGCTGAAAACCTACGCTTCTTGAAGCCACCAAACCTCTGACCCTGAAACTAAGTAGATCTCTTCTTAGCCATAGAATCTCTTTTCTCCCTAACAGATCGCTCGATCCTCTGAACATATTCCAAAAATGTCACAAACCGTTCCCGGTTCTCCAAAGCAGAAATCGGTGTTGTCAGCTCAGCACTCAGACCCTTCTCAAAACGCCTGATCCGTTCCTCGTCTGTTGCCGCCATGTGAGGACAAAACCTCAACAGATCCATAAACTTGGCTTCATACTCAGTGATGTTCATCGTTCACTGTCGCAAACTCTCAAACTGACAGATCTTCTCATCCAAATACGTCTTGGGAAAGTATCTGGTGATGAACTCGTGTCGAAACACTTCCCAATGGATCACCTCACCAGGACGCTTCTCTTCCTCGATGGTCCACTAATGACCAGCACTACCTTTCAGAAGGTAGACAACATGCTTTACTTTTTCTGCTTCGGGGATGTCGAGGATCCGTAAAGCCTTCTCAAGACTTGTCAGCCACAGATCTGCATCCTCTAGATCAGCCGTTCCAGCATACTCCGAAGCTCCGACTCGGCGAAGCCGCTCGAAGGTCTTCCCAATACCCGATGCTTCTCCATGGGGAACCTGTGCTCACGGAGGAGGCACTGGTAATCGCTCAACCATAAGATTCATCATAGCCATCATCTGCCCCATAAGATGTTGGTAGGCAGGGTGTTCAAGTATGGCTGGGTCAGGTTGGGGGACCTCAAGCACCCGATCTTCATGTGCCTGTCTTTCTGCTCCATCAACATATGCAACATCACTATACTCATCAGAGTGTTCTTCATGGTTTCCATACATCTTGACTTTTCTTCCACTGAGGGCAGAAGATTCTTATGAGAAAATCTGGAAAACACATAAGAACAAACACAACCTAGTCCTAGATCCCTATAGACTCAGCGAACCTAAAGCTCTGATACCAAAACTTTTGGCAACACATCCCATTATCACACGGATAACGAGATGTTACACAAAAACGTGCGGAAATCACCATAACCACAGATTATCAAAAACACAGGCTAATTAAAACCGATTGCGGAAAACTGGTAAACTGAGAAACTTAGTACATATCAATCCTCATCCTGCAAGAAAACATGTTATATATATACACCTATACGAGATCTGATACGTGTCCAAAGCTCAGGAACAGCTGTTCATCCATCACATGAGTTCACCACCTGTTCATATACATAAAGGCCCACATCCGGCCAATAACAGGATATACAAACATCATCGATCGTTCATCGTGAAACAACGTCAAAATACTGCCAAGGACCTGAGAGTACAGGGATGACTCTAGACTCTACTACAAAACATCCAAAATAGCAGCATATCCATCGCTTGCCTTCTACTGCTCCTCAAGCTGCTCGGCCGCAACACCACGACCACGTCTACCTCGACCACCTAGAAATGGGTTAAACCAGCGGGGTGAGACAATTGAACATTGTCCCAGCGGGAGGCATAACTCCTCACCAAAACTACAAAACCTCAAGATCATATACATTAAGCAGCTATCTGATAGAGAATATAGCAAGAACAGTTTATTGGAATAAAGCTAACTAAACTTACCAGATATATTCAAGTATTACATGTGAGACACAATTTATGAGTTAGGATACCCAAATTCTATTGCATATGAAAGACATATGAATAATTGCAATATATAAAAGAGAGTTACTACACAAACAAGGCCTCAACCAATGTTTCGTGTTTGACTTAAGTAGTGAGTACTAAACGGCTGGATTACATTTTATTATGCCCTGAGGAAATGAACCGTACCGTTCAAATCCAACCCTCGGCTGTGAAGCCCATAACCGGTGCAGAGCCGGAGTCCACGACCTCAACCCTCGTGGTCAGTACACGAGAAACACAACAGGACCGTAGTCTCATGCTCAAGTGGTCTTAAGCCACAGGGTCAGCTCCTCAGGCTTCCCTTCCTCTAGCCCGCCTTGGTACAGGTCACGGCGCTAGTAAAACCGAGCCACGGGTCTCACCTCCGTGCTCTGAGCCATGAACGCATTCATGCTCATCACATATCACATATCCGGATCCATGGGCCATGTTCGCCATGCTCATCTCATATCTGAGTCTGCAACCGCAGCTGCAATCATTTCACCTCTCTATTTGAGGCTAGGAGAAACCTCGCATATTCAAAAATATGCACTTTGGGTTAACCCGCAGGAGAACCCATTTCACCATCACCCTATCTTGACTGATGATGGATCTATGGCCAGGGAAAACTACATGGTAGATTTCACTGTGATTAATTAGTATCTTTTAGATGGATTGTAAGATTCAACCAAGTTGTATAACATTCAAACTATAGAAGGGAAATAACCAACATAAACTCAATAATATGTTATCATTGCAATTACATCAACCTGATCCATATCAAGGATCCAACATCACATGTTATCCCTTGGCCTCTTTCCAACCATCCAGATCCACCTCAAAGATCATCACAGAACATGGGATCTCAATCCCTCATCACATAATGCCATAACCTCTCAATGCTTTCATCATCATTATGGAACATCATTCGTAATGCACCTGTCATCACAACATTCACATATAACCATTTCTTATAGCCTTTCATTTGGCTAAGCATTACCTGCATGGTTAGCATCGTTCAGTAACCATATGAATAATCAAGAGACTCATATTATTACCATAAGGTGACAATTAGGGTTAAGTATATTGCCAGCACATAATGACACTGATAATTACATCCATGCCTCATCTTAAGGTCACATAGGTAAGTACATTATCAAAGAACCCTAATGCATGCTTAACATTATTCTTAGCATTAAAGAGATAACCAGGGTAATCACATTCGTACACATGTGCTTAGTCATAAGAAGATATAAAGAACAAGCTTCAACGATTCATAAAAACCTAGCTGACGTATCACTTTTTAATGATAGACCGTGCCCTCACAAGAGGTAACCAAAACCCTCACTAAAGGTCATCCCGGGCAGGACCCACTCTCATCTAATCCCTATCGGACGTGCATCTCTAGTAGGCGTGCAGGGTATATCGGGCGAGTCAGGGTATGATCTGGGTGTGCATGGTTCAGCTGAGCGTGCAGGGTGGATGTCTGGCGACACGGATTGATGTCGGGCGAGCAACATGGTATCGGGCGAGCAGGCTGCGTCGGGCGAGACACTACTCCTTGTGCCGTGCAGGGGTAACAACGCGCTATGTCGGGTGAGCAAGGATGCCGAGCGTGCAAGGAAATGTGCCACTTGCGTGCAGCAGAGCAACGTTCACTAAGGCGTGCAGACTATGGACCGTGCAATGTGTGACGGGTGAGCAACGTTGGTCGACACGAGCTGAAGCGGGGCAAACACTGACACTGGGCGAGCAAAGGGGCGCCGAGTGAGCAAAGCATCAAGCGAGCAGGATGGTCAGGCGAGCAGATGTATCGGGCGGCCAACATGGTGTCGGGCGAGTAGCCCCAAGGTGTGCAGCCTGCCGGGCAGAACTAGCTCAAGGCGTGCAAGGTCAGAATGCTCACCCGCCCAAGGAACAAAAGGGATACATTACTCACTTATGTCGTGCAAGAGTAGCTAAGCCATGAGGGTTGTCGCGCAACACCTCTACATGCACCAAACACTCAAGATGCATCTCATCAAGGTCATCTAACGAGCTCACCTTCTTGCCCAAGGTGAGAAGAGAGTCTTGCTCAAGCCACTAAGTCACAAGCTCACCTCAATCGACTAGGAAAGAGGGGTATTGCTCACAACATTAGGACCCAAACTCACTCTTCAAGACCAAGGGGAGAAAGGAGTGTTGCTCCCTAAACCCTAACTTACATGGATCGTCCAACATGCAAAATAACCAAAAACCAACTACTAACGTGCATATAGGCAAGATTAAAGCAACATATATGAAAAGAGAGTAGAGTAGCTAGGGTTAGAGTTATGCAACCCGCCTTAAGCTCCAAGCTTCAAGGAAGAAGAAGAACTCCAAGCTCCACGCACCACCAAGCAAAGAGGATGGAGAGCTCCAAGGGATATCAGCCACCAAAGCTTCTCCAAGGGTGGGTATCAGCCACCACTCTTCTTCTCCAAGGGTGTGTCGACCTCCAAGCAACCCCCTTCAAGGGTGTGTCGGCCACCAAACAAGGGAAGGAGGGAGTGTGTCGTGCACAAGAAGGAGAGGAACCAAAGGGTCCTTAGGCTAAGGAAGGAACCATGTTTTATAGAAAGAAAGGGAGGAGAAAACAAGGTGGAACATGGCAAGGTGTCGCCCCCACAAAGGACACTTTTCCACAAGCTCAAACCACCACTCTAGCAAGCCATAAGACACTTGTCCAAAACATGCACCAAGTGTCCATCAAACAAGACCAAGCACCATGGGTGACACACCAAGCTTGCACTAGGGCGACACACCTCCTTGTTGGCTGACACAAACACCCTAGGTCGACACACTCTTCACTTTGGGCGACACAAGGCTCAACCAAGCCAAAACAAGGCACCTCAAGGCCCAAACAAGCTCAACTAAGGCCCAAAGAGCTCAAGCAACCAGCCCAAGCCTTCCCCTCAACTCTAGAGGAAGCAAAGAGAGAGAAGAACACCTCTCAAGGTGGAAAACTTGCTCACAAAACCCTAGACTTGGGTTATTTGCAAGTAGCACCTTCAACTCACAACAAAGCACAACCAAACCCTAATCACCACCAAAGGTGATTAGCAAGCACCAAAACACCAGGGTTAAGCAAGGCAAATAGGGTAAGCCCTAAATGAAGGTCAGGGTCCTTACAGTGATCTTAAAATCATGATCTACTATATGTCTTGATTCCTCAAGATCGATACCTCAGAAACCCTAAACCACTCTAATAAGGGTTTCAACACCTTCCTATCCAAAGAGTGCATTTGAGGTTCTTCAACCATCCTTTCATTATATTAAGGACCAGGCTGGCTAACCAAACAACCACTAACTTGTTTGACAGATCTTGTTACATCTGAGTGTTAGCCAAACATATCTTCTTTCCAAACTTAGGGTTAGCCTAACAACCTCTTCTAGTCTCTAGCCAAACTAGGCAGCTATATCTCAACCAGAGCATCCATTACCACTTCACATCCTTAGGTATTAGGTAAAGTTGAAGACATACACTTTCATGTGTTCCACTTATCATCTCGTCTCAAACTCTAAGTCTATATTCATCAAAAACACTCTCTAATTTCATCATCATGGTGATCAAACACAACCTGGTATAACTTGTACGTTCCACATAGCTCATGATAAAACATTCTCAAAAGATGACTACCTCATTTCTCTTAGTGTTGGTAAACCATTCATGTATTGTTTACTCCACTAGGGTACGTTATCATCTTTGTCCTCATACCTTGTAGCAACGTTCCAACTCACATCATCTTTATCCTTGGTGTATGGCATGCGTATTGTCCTATCTCTCACTCCCATAACAAGAGGAAATAAGCATTTGGATGCAGTCCAAATACAGAGTTCTTCCTGTTCCAAGAGTAGATATGGTACATCCCACCTTGCCAGTACACCTTCAAATCTAAGTTGAAATGTCCCACATATGTATCAAACATCATGATATCAAAATCACTTTCATGGAAAATTGGTCTCGAACCTACTTGGGTCACTACACAATCCTTGGTCATCACCTCTAGGTCTATAGGGTGTCGGCTCTTTTGGGGTCATCCCTCTTCCCTTATGCATTCCAGAAAGTGCCCTACTCATCTGCCCTTTAGGTCTCATGAGTTCATGAAGGTGATCAATCTCCTAACCCATGGCCCTCAGACAATGATAGTTGTTACCTCCCGACCCAATGGTCATCTGCAATTAGGGAATTAGGCAACTCCTACTTCCATCGGTCTTATCCCCACCTGACCCTAGGATAGACTTAGGATTCTATTATAGTACATGTCCAACTTAGAACCTTACCCAAGCCTTCATCATCTCTTTTTATGCATTCAAGGGCTGACTTTCATCCTTTCATAGGGGTCATGGTGACCTGCCTACCTTGGTCAGGTCCCATATCGGTTACCTCCATGGTAATACATCCACATGCACTTAGAGATGGATATTTATGGGTCTATAGGTTCATTCTCATACCATGTACTTTTCACTTAGCTTCTCAAGATTCTATGAGACCTCTTTAGGTTTCCTCGAAACCCACAAAACTGGTATACACCCTACCAAAGGGTCCCTCTCCTAGGATGGGAGGAAACTACAACTCTTGACAACAAGGTCACAAACATCCTTAGGGTTTACATCCATATGAACATGCTTAACCCAGCAGCTACTAAGGCACAAGTGGACCACTGACTAGCCATGCTAGGTCATACTTGTTCTCATTCCTCAGCATTGGATCAAGATCATACCTTCCCTTTTCATCAACTTAGCTGTGACGGGTTCATCAAACATACCTTAAACTTAAGGGGCTTCCCTTTTCCTCTATACATGAGGAGTACCATGCTCAAAACTATAGCAACTTAATTCTCATCATGAGCATTAGGTATACTACTTCCCCTCTTAGGCCTAGGGACCATAGGTTCACTTTCCTGATGTCCAACTGTCTGCTCAACCACAAACCAAACATGTACCGGGTATGACATACACTTCTTGTCATCCTTCTCCTCGATCAACACTTTAAAATTGAGTCCTCCTCAAGGACAATAAACAAGGTGCAAGGCCTCATAACCTGTTACTATACCTCTCCAGGTCTAAGGAACTCTTCTTATCATCTATACCGTAGGTACAGAGGTACCAACAGACTCATCCTCTCTCTAGGGTTTGGTTCTTCTCATGGCAACCAAGACATCATCAACCTCTAGGGATCAAGCATGTGGCGACCAGTATCATCCACTTAGGTCGTATCATCCTCAACTCCCGACTTTTCCTCATATCTCGGAGTCTAGGATTCCAGCCTTCTTGCTTGGTTTCCTGCTCAACCAACGTCACCATTAGAGGTCCTCTCTTCATGAAGGATCAACCTCAAAAGCATGCCCCTACCTGGATGAAGCCTATGTTCAACTTATGTTCGCTCAAGTTTATCCATAGCCCCTTATGCTTATCACATAAGCTATCCATCAAACTCTCCCAACCAGGGTTTCAACCTATTGCTCGCACTACTGATACATTCTGGGTGCCTAATATGCCCATATAAGCTCATGGGTTTTCCATAGGTTCTTCTCTAACCTCATCAATGAAGGAGCCATACTTCACTCTAACATGCACGACCCTTCCTAGGGTTGTGTCGCCAGAGGTACTAGATCATCCAACCTCTCATGGCTCATATGTCATCCAAAGGCACACCTGGCCTACCATGACATCTAACTCATCATGTCATCTCTCTCTAACCACCACTTAGGGTTAGGGTTAGCATCATCCTCAAAGGCGGTGCCATGTCTCTACTTATAATGGAGGTCTCTACCTCCAAGACTAACTCTCTTTACTTATCCTCCTGAAAAGAAGGTCTAGCCTTAGGTCTTTCCTGAGGGCAATGACAACTCATGTCATATGATCTAAGCATGTATCTATTCTTTAGTTTACGCTTAATCTATTAAGCTTATGTCCATGACATCTTATTTACATGCTTTTCATTAATTTGGTGGAGGATTCCTTAAACCCTATCAACCTTACCCGTACCTCAAGAGGGTGAGGAAAAGAGAGAAAACCCTAATCCTTAAGGTCCTTAACATAATTTGTGATGAGAAGGGATGAATAAGATGAGAAAGTCCTAAAGGTATCTTATTTTGATTCATACCCTAAGACTTTGGCCAGACAGTCACACGGATCTGGGAGTCCTCATATTCTGACTAGCGGTGCGGAGGAAAATATTGCCAGCCCTCAGTCATGATCCTTTTCTAGACACCTCCGTCTTTCGAATAATCCTCTAATAACTCCCTTGGGTTCTATGGACTTTGTAAAATTTAATAATTATTAATGGTTAAGTGAGGAACCTACGCTCTGATACCAAATGTTATGACCCCACCTTCTGGTAACCCCCAATTAAGGGAAACCGAGAGGTCGAAGCCGCACCCACAATGTCCGGATCAAAGGTTCGACATTTAACCAAGAACAATTATTAAATTTTAGCAGACTATACTGAAAAGTGGTAGTAAATAAAATTTTGCATACCTTTTGAAAAGTTCGATTTTCTAAACTTCTATCCACGACTGGAACTAATTTAACTAATCCTCCTTGAACTTTAATTCATGTATTTCATAATATGACGATTTACTATTTGTCCTTTTGGTTTTGTACCTAAAACGCCGACAAAAAAAATTTCGGTCAGCCAAAGCTGGTATGTGGGGGAAACAATAATCGTGCAACTATTCATAACAATGTATTGCAGCCAATTACCATTTAACAAACAATTTTACATTTTAAATATCCTCTGCGTTGTCCCTGTAGTGGACCTGGATGCTACTTTCCTTATAGTAGATCCCCATTAAACCCCTCATGATCCCACCTAATAGGTGAATCAGTTTCTAGGGTTTGAGTCACATGGCACTACCCGTAAGTAGCCCACTCCTTAACTTATGGCAAGCTAAAGGGTCTCATGGCACTACACTTGGTAGCCCAGTTTCTAACCCACGATAACCTAGACCTTACTCTAGGTTACCCCTTTTTAGCCTTTACAAGCCATAGAGGTGGATTTGGATCTAACCAGTTATATATATATATATATATTCATAGTGATAATCATAGTAACTTTATAGTTGCATGAAATAAAGGCATCCAACAATTATTTTCAAGCAACCGATAAAAATGTTCGGAAATCTCCGTGAAACTAAAGCAATTATTTATAAGCGTAACCACATACCTGTTCAGTAGATTTCTCAAGCTAATATCAATTCCAATCAAGAAAGCCATCCAAGCAAGTAGTTCAACCACACAACCAAGAATCCTGAAAAACACATGTACTCTATTTACTACACACTTTATCAAGATTCTTTCTATTCAACTTGAAATTGCTTCCTAAGGTTTTTGTATCCATTTTAGGGTTTCCTTTGCAATTAGGGTTTCACTTCATTTACTATTTTAAACCCTAATTCTATATAATTACTTACAAACCCTAGTTTCAGATTAAAGGCATACTTAAACATTAATTAAGCCCATTATGCCACTTTTATATTAAAATTACCATTTTTATCCTTTTAATCCATGACAAGATCATTAAACGCATTTATCATCAATTCAAAGTTCATTATGGTCTAATTCACATATGAACTCGATTTGTCATTAATTCTACCTTTTATTCATGAGAAACCCTAATTACTACATTTAGGGTATTTATCCATAATTAGGGATTTTGTACTCGAAATAGCTTAAACCCATCATATCTCAACTTTATTCATGAATTTGGAAAATTAAGGACATTAAGAGTTACAATGACTAATATTAGGGTTTCAAGGCCCATTAAAGCTTATTTATGTACATGGAACCCTAAATTGATAAAATTACACATAAAGATCATCCTTTTCAATCTTAATGTATCTTTTTATAATCCACATGTTATTATCAACATTAAACATCCATTTAACCTTTCCCAAGTCATTTATCATCAAAGATTTGGGTTTTTCATTAATTAAACCATTAAAGATAGCATCTTTACACACTTTTTGAATTACAATCAGAATTAGGCTTCAATAATATTTTTATTGCATTCTTTGAGTTCTCCTGATCAAAATTCATATATAATTTGTTTTGATATGAGCTACCGATCATTAGATATGAATTTTATGAGATAATTACCTTTTGGGCCATTAAGAGGCTGCCACGTCAGCTAAGTGGCTCGCTCCTACAAGGCGGGTCAGAGATGGGGTCAAAGGACAACTTTCCCCCTCTATTCCTTCATGAGCATCGAGGGTAAAGGAGTCTTTTTCCCCTTTCTCCTTCTTCTTCCTCACGCGCGGTCTCTGCGTGACAAGTAGGGCTGACGCCCAGTCAACTCCAGGGTTGACATTGTGATCTCATTGCTCAACCTTCGAAGCCACATCGTGTTCCTCTCCGCTAGCTCCAGACGAATCTACCCATGCGTCCAATTGCTCACCAGTGCACCGATTGAATGGAACTGGAAGGACCTCCACTGGTGGTGACACTAGAGGTTGCACAGAGGAAACTCGGGGAAGGGATAGCAAATCTGAGTCAGAGAAAAGGTCCTGGGAGTCGCGCGTGGTCTTGCGATCATGAGGGCGATCTCCAAGGGGAACTCTATCCCATATATATATATATATATATATATATATATATATATATATATATATATATATGGATATAAAGGGGTGGCTGATAAGAGTCCCGGTGATTTGGGGATTCTTCTAAAAACCCCCAAAATTAAGTAAAACTTAGGGTAGGGGTGGCCGCACATATCTCACAAACCCATCTAGCTAGTTTCCAAGTTCGCTCGCACACTCAGCTGTGAGAAATCTACTTTGGAAAGGGCTTCTCTCTGTTCTCAACTTTCCTGATCTGTCCCGAGGTAGGTAATGTATAGCCACCCTTGGATGTGTGATCCTTTGGACCACGCGAGCATCCAACGTCTGACATCACCCCCTATTTCTTATTTCTTTTAAAACGAAGAAAAAAAAGGGTTTTAGCAATGGAATCTTGTGAAAATCATATCTCCCTCCTCGTTTAATATTTTTCATGTAAATTTAATAGGGAACTCTGTCTTGGCATTATCTACTCGTATATTAAATTTGAAACCCAAATTCCAAAGAAAAAGGGTGTTCCCTTCATATGCAAGTTATTTATTAATAAAACCAAATTAAGTGATATTTCCTCTTTCTTTTGCCATTATCTTATCATCTTGGATTCCTTGGACCTCAAGGAACCCTAAAGGCATGAAATCCTTTCTTGGGTAAATATTCCTTTACTATTTCTCTTACCCTTTATCCCTTTCTTACTTATTTATTTATTAAAATATCTCTTTTTGAGGATTTCTCTTTATTTCTCTTTTATTTTCCTCATTGGTATTTCTTTTATCATTAGAAATCCTTGGGATACGAAATTCCACCAAGGATAACTCAATTATACCTCTTTCCATTTATTTCCCACATTTTTATTATTTTCAATTTCTTTCTTACTAAAGAAATACTTAATTGATCTTTTCTTTTCATATTGCATTTTCTTTGCACTTTGGACTCCTTGGGGCCCAAGGAACCTCAGAGGCATGAAATCCACCTTTGAATTATATTCTTTTTCCTTCTAGAGGTTTCCACATCTTTCTTTTCTCAAATATTCAATTATTCATTTACTAATTGAATTTTCTTGTTATTTGGGCCCAATAGTCAATAAAGTCCACAACACAATCATCAAGGCTATTGTAAACGATATCCATTTATTCCAAACAAATTATATCATTTGTTGTTCAAATATCTTTAATATGAGAAATTACATTTCTTACCAAATGAACCCAAAAATTGGGGTTGTAACAGGGGTGTTTTCCATGCCCACCTGTGGAATATTCCCCCCAACCAGAATATCACCCCAGTGGATATCTCTGCCGCGATCACATCATGAGAACATGAGGTTTATTTACCTTGGCCAAGTGCATAAACAAGCACACCCGTGATGTTCTGGGAAAATCATCGATTTTTAGAAGTGTTTTCAAGCTAAGAAAACCCTCGGTTTTGTGTTCCCACACTTGGGAACCTCCTTATCCACCTTCCATGGATTCTCATTTCACCTTCACGGATTACCCACTCTCAAATCCCACATACTCCACATGCATCCCTCTCCCCAAAGCGTGGATATACCACAAGTTCGACATCTCCCCGGGATCTTGCGTGGTGTACTTGGTCCACTGATCTTTCCCAGTGATGGTCACCTAGTCATCTCAGAATGACCAACATTGGAAAAATAGAGCATCAAACCTACTCATCACCGAGGGATGGGCCCAGTTGATCGCTGAACTCCAACTTAAGCCGGAAAGGACCCTCTATATCAAACCTTTTGGGAAGCGAACATTCTTGGCTTGGGTTAGGGATTTCAACGCCGACACACCACCAGAGATGACACATCTCTTTGAAAAGAAAGATGGGGAGAGCTCATCTTCTTCAAACTCGGCCGACCATCTTTTTGTTCAGGACATTCATCAACTGCCGATCGGCTCCAAGAGTTGGCCCATCTCTGTCTTCTCCAGTCTAGAGGAGGACGATGTTGCAGAAACAACAACAACACCACATCTCTCAAACTCCATCGCAGCCAGGTATCACCTCTTTCCCCCTCCTATCAGCTCTAAGATTGCAAACCCTACTCTTGATACACATAACAAAACCTTAAACCCAATATCCACCCCTGAGATAGACATCATACCAAAAGACACCTTTCTCCTAAATCATACTTTTCCCCTTCTAGGGCAGGAAAAATATACACACCTCATAAACGAACACTTGAAAAAAGTTCCACTGCCCAAACCAGGAAAAAAGCCCCTCCCAGATGACCTTTTCGGGCCCTCATCTGCTCCTTTTATAACATCAAACACCATTCAACATCTAGATGTCCTTCTCCTCTAACCTGTTTCAGATGCCAACAAAAAGGACATACCAGAAAAAACTACTAGGCTCACCTCCCCCCAGTAAAACACCGACCTGCTGCTGCCTCAGAGCGGCATTTCCCTAGATTTTTTTTCTGAAAAAGCCACAACTTTTAAAGAGAACCAATGAGTTCCCAGAAAGGGTGCATCTGATAACAGACACATTCCCTACCTCTCACCCCCACTCACCAAAAATGCTTTTGCATGCTTAGCTGATCTCCCGCCCAAGCATGCAGATCTCCTCCCAACCTCTTCTAAGCATATATACACCAGACACGAGCCCTCCACAAAACCTTACCACAAACCCTCAGTTTATAAGCCGTCACCACCGAAACCCAACGCACACATTGCTCCCCCCAGAGATTACACTCCCCTCTCCAACTCCACATTACCGGAAATGGAAGCCCTGGGGCTTCTAGAATATGCCATTGCCCTTGACTTACTTGCTAACTCCATGAGACTTCTAAAGGTCTTAACATTGAGGAGCATTCTGGTCTCCATTGAAAATAACCTTGACAACAATCGGATCAACGTCCTACATGTCACCCGATCCCTAGCTCTTCAAATCCTAGGGTAGACGATCCTCAAACCCAAGATCTATTCCCCTACCCAGCTGATTTACACGGTCCCGGAAGGTACAAAAATAGAATATCTGTTCAACCAGGTCCTCACCATTCCTTATGGATCAAGCTTCATTCAAGCCAGATTAACCAAATGGTCGGCAGACCTTGCGGCCTTCCCAGCGCCTGGAGGAGGTTCTGATTGGGTTTCCATTTCAAACCTCCCACCCCACCTCTGGGAATATGAGATCTTCAGGGGGATAGCCCACTCTATAGGGGCCACTCTACAATACATCATCCCCGAAACCTTACACCCTACTCAATACATCAAAGCTTACTGCCTCTTCGCTATCAAAGAAGCCATGTCATTACCCCCAACCATCAATATCAGAATACGAGAATCCATTTATAACATCAAGTTGTCATCCAAACATCCTTTGGAAAACAAAACAACCTTCTCAGACCCTCTGTCCACCCACCCTCTTGGTTCTGTCCAAATAAAGACAGAAAGGCCCCAAACCCTGCTCAAAAGGTAGGTGAAAGACACCTTGTCTGGGAAAGGAATAACTACAAAACCATTTCCTCTGGTAACTCAAATACTCCATCCAACCGCAAGAGAACCAGATCCTCCTCTCCTCCCAAACACATACTAGCCTCCCCACCCACCAGCACGAAATCCCCTTCTCCACCACCTTCCCAGGAAAACAATAGTGCTCTTAGAATTAGCCCAAACACCTTGAAAAAAAGTCAAAACAACCATACTAAAAGAAATTAGAACTTCACAGAGTCCACAACCGAAGAGCACATGACAAGGAGAAGAAGTCAGCAAACTCCCAAAGATAATGTTGCCCTGTCCTGTACTGGCAAATAAGAAACATATCGTCAACCGACAAGAACTGGGTACATCCACAAACACTCCATTTAGCTCATCATGCACAAAATCTTATATTCTAGATGATTCTTCTTCTCCTTTGATCAACGCTTTAGATCGAGATCTCGATAACATAGAAGATCTAGCATCTTGGTCTAACATATCTAGTTTCACAAAATTTTCTAGAAAAATTGGAATACAATTTGATGATGAGGACAAGGCAAATAAAGTCTTAGATGACATAGAGATTTTCATGGGATGGACCAACCGAAGGGAATGGGAAACCACCAAAGTCAACTTCGACTTACTTAAAATCCAATAGATTGTTTCTGGACTCCCCTTTTTAGTAACCATTTTATCCACTATGAGAATATCATCATGGAATGTATGTGGGGCTGCAAACCTCAATATACGAAAGGAAATCCGTTCTCATATTTACAAAAATAAAATACACATCATCACTATCCAGGAGACAAAAACTTGTATTTCCCCTTTTGCCCTTAAAACCATTGGAGGCAATAGAATAACTGACTGGCTCCAAATTTACCCCTCCGGATTTAAAGGAGGTCTAGTAGTGGGGTTCAATAACCAAACTTTCACCTCTACTAACTCCTACATCTATGAATTCTCCATAACCATCACTATCAAAAACACATCTGATGGTTTTAGCTAGAATTTCATAGGGGTATACGGAGAACCTGGACATAATAAGATTGCATTCCTAACTGAATTAGAAACTATTATGTCTTCATTCTCCAAGTCTCCCTGGGACATAGGTGGGGACTTCAATCTAATAACCCAAAATTCAGACCGATACAACCCCACTAGCTCATCACAACCCATGTCTACTTCCGATAAAAATTTTAGCCACCTTCTCACTAGACATGCTTTAATTGAATTTAAACCATCAAACACCTCCTTTACTTGGTCAAGAAATCAAAGCTTCGCCAGATTAGACCACTTCATCTGCTCCCCCACTTGGGAAGACCAGCACCCCCTCTCTACTATTCACACATCTCACCGAGCCATCTCAGACCATTTTCCCCTTATCCTTGATACCACCACCGAATCATGGGGAAAAAGACCATTTCGTTTTGATAACTACTGGCTCTCATTAGATAACTTCACAATCAAATGTGTTGAGCACTAGAATCAGGCCGACCCCCAGACCACAAACCTTGGACTCCATATCCTCAAAAACACAAAAAAATCAAAGCCCACATAAAAAATAGAAACTTCTTAACCCAAATAAGCTCTCTGAAACTCTCAAAGACCTTGAGCGACAATTCCTTTTTGTTGACAAAGACCCTGCAGCTGACCCAGCTCTTGTGCTTTCAATCAAAGCAGACATAGACTTCACAAAAAACTGCATTGACACAAAGTGGAGACAAAGAGCAAAAATCACATGGGCAAAACAAGGAGATAAGAACCAAAGTTCTTTCACAAAACGTGCAACAATAACTTCCGAAAGAATGCCATCACATACTTACAGATCAATAATAGAATCACAAACCACAAATCTTCCATCACAAACCATATCACAGAACACTTCAAAAAAATCTTCAACACCAACCACCAACCCTCCTGCCTTAATGACCTGGTTTGGCCTACGATATGTTCTTCAAAACTTGACCATCCTCTTGATCTTATCAAACCATTCACCTCAGATGAATTGGACATGGACACAAAAACCTTAGGCTCAAATAAATCACCTGGCCTAGATGGACTAAATGTTGAATTCTACTTTGCTAACTAGAACCACTACAAAGTAGACTTCCTAGCTTTACTCAAGGCTATTCATGACAGCAAAAACGTTCACAACATCATCAAACATATGAACATAACTTTTATCGCTCTCATAAAAAAAACCAACCAACCCGACCTCATTTCCCAATACAGACCCATCAGTCTCATGAACACCTCCTACAAAATCATAGCCAAGACTTTAGCAAACAGAATAAAACCTCATTTCAACAAAATCATCCCACTCAACCAAAATGCTTTCCTCAAAGGAAGAAGTATACAAGATGCCTACCTGATGGTTAACGAAACTATATATCTCTATTATAAAAACAGAACACCCTTACTAGCCATCAAACTGGATTTTGAGAAAGCTTTTGATTACGTTAATTGACAATGTATCACCAAAATGCTCCATGGCTCTGGCTTTCCTGATAAATGGGTCAACTGGATACATGCTTGCATCTCCACAAATTATTTCTCCACTATCATAAACGGTGTCCCCTTTGGATATTTCAGAAACACAGATGGCCTTAGACAAGGGGATCTTCTCTCTCAATATCTGTTCATCATAGTCACTACCATTATCTCCCACGTGATACAACTGGGCAAAGATAATGGACTGATACACTCACTTTTGGAATGCAAAGAGAACATAATACAATTTGCAGATGATACCATCATCCTCACCTCTCCAGAGGACTCCTCTATCCTCAACACCATCAGAATAATAGGAATCTTCTCCTACATCTATGGACTCAAAATAAATCTCCATAAGTCGTCCATCTTTGGAGTTCACATTGACCTCTCAGAGTTGGCCAGATTTAGGGAACTCCTTAGATGCAAGGTCGAAGACTTCCCCGTACAATACCTAGGACTCCCCATCACCCCCCACAACATCACAAATGGTACTTGGAAACCCATACTTTATAGGATAAATAGAAAACTCTCATCTTTGACAAATAAATTCCTCAACCTCATTGGATGACTTACTCTCCTAAATAGTGTCATTACACCCATCACCACTCATTATCTTAGTTGTATCCCCCTCCCTACCAAGACCAAAAAGCTCATTGATAAAACTCATAGAAAATTCCTCTAGAACAACCATATTCCTTCCAAAAACTCTGGAAGACACTACCATCTTGTTAATTGGGACACTATTGCTGCTCCAATTGACCAAGGTGGTTGGGGCATTCTTAACATAGACACCCACGCTTTCTACCTTATCACTAAAATCATCAACAGTCTGGCCAAAAACAAGAGGAAAATCTGGACCGGTCTCATAAATTTCAAATATTACCAAAAATTCCCTCCCTGGCCCAAAGTGCCCAAAAAGTCTGCCTCACCTCTCTGGAAATTCATCAACAAAAACATCCAAAAAATAACCCAGATCATTAACACCCCCACACTCCCATCTAAAAATCTCCTTTTGGCACGACCCATGGTTAAAGAATAACACTATCCATAGCCTACACACAAATTGCTCCATACCTAACAAACTAACTAAGATCAACACCGCCAAAGCACTAAATCAATTGACCAGTAACAGATCAAATGTGCTCAAAAGATGTATACTCATACATCTCAACCCTGACTGCCTATCCACCCTAATTCCAGACACTTGAACAAAATACATCAAATCATATTACCTGGAAATGGGGAAACAGATACTTTGTGAAGAATGCTTACACTTACCTCTCATATGGAGTTCTGTCCCCCCACCTCAAAAATCTGGAAGCAAAAGTGACAATAGAAACATAAAATCATTCTTTGGCTACTTCTACACAACAAGCTGCTCACTGAATAAAACCTCATTAAGAGAGGCTTCAACGGCTCCTCTAGATGCTCTCTATGCCACAACAACACAGAATCAGTGGACCACATTTTCTTCAACTGCAAATTCTCTCTTAGAATCATCTCACATTTTATTTGAAATTTCCAGCTTGATCTCTCATCAGCAACATTTCCTCTGGATCTCTCTCCTAATAGGCCCTTCCTTCATTTAGTGGTGATGATCTCTTCATCACCATTAGTTGGAACCTTTGGCTTGAGAGAAACAACAGATACTTCAACAAGGTGTCAAGACTGAAGCATGTCATCATCTCACATATTAGTGCAGACCTTCATATTCTCACCATGTGCAGGCAAACAGGACCAGAAAGGGACTGAGGATTCTGATGATGGTGAATCGGAGGCCCGTTTTCTATGTGACTTGAAGGCGATGGTAGATGACGAGACTAGTGTTAATTTGTTGCTTCAACAGTAGCGATGATGTTTTCATCTGGATCCGAACATCTTTTTGATGTTTTTTTGATGCTCTATTGTTAGTACATCTTGCTTTTGTCAATGAGGCTTGTTAAGGGGTGCCTCCCCCATGAACTTTCTCATTTCAGCATCTTTCCTACTTAATCAAACTTAAGTATTGTACCGACTGGCAAATTAGGTGTTCAGTTGATTTTTCCTTTTAATATATGCTATGATCATTATAAAAAAAACCTTCCAAGTGACAATGCATGCTACCTCATATGAACACATATATAATAAATATAATCATATTACTGATTTATAGTTTGGATAGAATCCTATAAAATGGTATCAAACAAGGTACTGTATTTCATATAAGATATGGGATTAATACATATGGTTTCATCATACCTTAACAATGTTAAGGACTCCCCCACCTACACATGTCAGGGCACAATAACAACTATTTGATACATTAAAGTGGACAAATCTTTATATGCGATGTGTGCACTTTGAGAATGTTTACATTATTTAGTTACCTACTTAGAATATTTCTTATTACCTAGCACACTCATGTTTCGAAACATGTGTATATACCAGGATGGATGATACCCCCTTCCCACACAATCAGATAGGCTACCCCAGATTCTTCCAAATATAAAAATGGTTTCCATTGTCTTAGGCTTCCAAAACTCAAACTTACATTTCAATTTCTCTTAGCTCTTACCAAAATGTTAAGATACCAAAATTGTCCCTTGACAGACCTCTCTAGGAGCTTTCATATTTCCATCTTTCTGGTAACATGCCTTGTGCAAAAAGGTTGCATATATATTACATCAACTATCAAACAACCGCCTAAATGAGAACCTTCTGGTGCTCTTTTGACACAATTCCTAGTAAATGGCTATAAGTTAGTCTCATCATTCGATCATACCAATCGTATATCCTACCTAAACTATTTGTTCAAAATATTGAAATTTCATACTATGAAGCTTAGTGAAAATCGAAATGGAGTATTCTTACTAGTGTTTTTGTCCCATCACAAATATAGTACATACTTGTAGATGTGAGATTATAGTTTTCCTAAAATAAGACGTGATAAAATCATATATAATCTATTGAATTACTGGTTGGAGACATGTTGACATACAAGTCCAAATGCATGTTACATCATATGCATAATTATAACAACAAAGATGATGCTAGTACTAGTTTCTAGTTTGGATGGAATCATGTAAGAATATATAGAAAAGGGTGTCTTATTTTATATTCTAGTAACTATTTGCCGATATTATTTTTAATATTATACATCTTTTCTTAGTAAACCAACCACTACATCAAAGGTAAGCTGAAGGACACAAAATTGACAAGTTCATACAAATATCAGAACAATAGGTCATCAAGAAGGTCAATCCCTGATCAATGTACATTGAGTAAAAGCTTGGCGACTAATAGTAGTTTGCCGGTATATCCCATGGTAAAAGAGTAAAGATCCTTGAGAAATCAACAATAAAAAATAATTTTGTGTTGACTCCCCATTTTCATTATTATTCAATGATTGATATTATATTTGTCCTTTATAAAATGGAGTTCATTATATGTAGTAAATTCTTCTCCAATTTTTTTTCATATGAAATCGATAAATTTCACCAATTTTCCATATTTTTGGGTTCACATATAGAAGGTATCTTTCTTTAAACTTAAGTGTAATTTAACATTTTAAACAACTTTTACAATTTTTTTTAAATAAGTTACCTAGTTTAGTCATCCTGACAATAATATTTATTTTTCAATACCCCAATTACCATTATCATGTTGAAAATTTTATATGATATTATAAAAAGGATGTCTTAGTCCCAAATTTTTATCTCCTATTTGTTCCTTTGTTAGTTGAGTTTTTTTTCTTCTTACAACTAAATCTTAGAATCCAAACCCAATTTTAATAGAGATATCACTAGAATATCCTTGGAAAATCCAAAACCCCAAATATGAAATGCTTTCTTAATTTCTTGGGACACCCAGTGGAACCCTACGTTCTGCCAATGTTCCATGTAGTAAGATCTTAGGTTCTACCAGTGGCTGGTTCTATGGAATGCTATATTCCATCAGTTCTATTCTAGAAACATCTACATGGAAACATACACCCCCTAATCATTATTCTAGACTAAAAGTACCTCCCCATATCCACCATGCACCATTTCCCCTTTTGACTCTCCAAGATCTAGTGAATGAATTATCCATCCATTTTAATTCAATTTCCCATGTGATTAACAAATCATTCTTTTAGAACAACCAATTCTACTACAGGAAATGGATGTTGGGATTGTAAGGAGGAAGCATGGTTGCCTATTTTTCATAGATCTTAATTTCTTATCTATTAATACTCTTATACTTTTATGTAGAATTGTGTAACCACTAATCCAGTTGTACAATTTGCTTATTCAATTGTCCTAACTATCAACGTGAATTGCTTAACTATTCTGATCAATTAAATAATAGCTTCCAAGATATAATCTTTCTGAATTGATAAATTATGCATCTAGATCTACTACCATGTAGTATAGTTGTTCATATCTATCGGTAGATTTTGTCAAAAAAACATCACTCTTGCTTGTTGTTGAATATGCCTCTATCATCTCTCTCTATTTCTATTTCCTCCCAATTTCCTAGGATGAATCTCCATCATGAGAGCTCTCGAGGCGGTTGGTATCTCTTAACTATAAAGTAGAAATTTTACAGATGATGATGGGAAACTCACAATCATCTTTAGGCCACAAAGTTTACAAACAAAAATCTTATTTTTCCTTATTTTATCGTCTTGTTTCCCCTAACAAGTCAAATTATCACATTTTGTAAACTCAATAATCAAATGAGAACCTTCTGGTAGTCTTTCGACACAATCCCTATTGAAAGTCTACGAGTTGGTCTCATCACTCGATCATACCAATCATAAATCCTACCTAAACACTTGCTCAAAATATAAATTTTTCATACAACTAAGAAAAATGGAATGCTTTTTTAGTGATTTTATCCCGTCACTAATATAGAACACACTCTGTTTCAATTCCCTCTCCCATGTGAGTAAAATCTTGGTGACGAGTTATAGTTAGTAGGTCAATCACATGCTAAAAGAGTAAAGATCCTTGACAAATCAACAATACCATATAATTTTGTGTTGACTCTCCATTTTTGGTCATTCACTCAATAATAAAGATTATATGTGTCCTTTAAAAATGATGGAGTTCATTACATTTATTCCATACTTTTTCATATTACCAAACAATGGATGGAATCATGTAAGAATATATATAAAAATGGGTACACTATTTTATATTTTAGAAACTATTTGCATATATCATTACTAATGTTATACATCTTTTCTTGGTAACCCAACCACTATAACATATGGTAAAGCTGAAGGCCACAACTCTGACAAGTTCCTACAAATTTAAGAACAATAGGTGGTCATCAAGGTCTATCCCTCGCCAATGTACGTTGAGTAAAAGCTTGGTGGATAATAGTAGTTTGTAGGTCTATCCCATGTTAAAAGAGTAAAGAGCCTTGAGAAATCAACAATACAAAATAACTTCGTGTTGACTGCCCATTTTTTTATCATTTTTAGTTATCAAGATTAAATTTGTCCTCTATAAAATGATGGAGTTCATTATATTTATTAAATAATTTTCCTTTGAAATTGATAGATTTTACCCATTTGCCACAGTTTAGGTTAACATACAAAAGGTATCATTCCTTGGACTTAAGTGTAATTTGACCTTTAAATAAGCTTTTACAAGTCTTTTTTAGTAAGTTTCCTAGTTTAGTCATCTTGAATATAATATTTATTTTTCAAACCCCACTAGATATTTAATTACCGTTATCTTATAGAAAATCCATATCTTTTGATAAAAAGGATGTGTTGACCCCAAAATTTAATCTCCTTTTCTCTTCCTTTTTTAATTGTGTTTTGTTGCGGTTACAACTAAATCTCACAATCAAAATCCAATTTCGATAGAGATATCTCTACGACATCCTTGGAAAACTCGGAATCCCAAATATGAAATATCTTTTTAGTTCCCCAGGACACCCAGTGGAATCCTACAATCTGCCAAGGTGCCATGTGAAAAAATTGCAATAAAATCATATATAATCTATTAAAATGGCTAGGTGGAGACAAATTGACATCCAAGTCAAAATGCATTTTGAATTGTATGCACAATTATAACTACAAAGATAGTGGCACTATTGATTTCTAATTTTGATGGAACCATATAAGAATTTATAAAAAGGTTAACTTATTTTGTATTCTTGTAACTATTTGCAGTTATCATTTCTTTTCACTAGAATTTATAAACTTGTGTAATATTATAAATTTTTTTGATATAAAATGATATTGGGTTATAAAATATACTTTACACAACTTTATGAAGAATTGCAATTATACTTAGAACAAATCCGTAACACAAGTGGTATAAACCCATTCATTTGCTATTTAGTTTACTACAACAATTCTATCACACTATCTTCTACGTCCCCATATATATTCTACTACAAACATTCATTATCTTTTAAAACTAAATATGGTATTTTTCTGTAATATAACAATTTAAAAAAAATAGAGATGGTCAAAATATGACATCACGACTACCCATCTATTTGACTTTATCTCAATTATCATGACTAATGAGATGTAATCATCATTCAACATATATACTAGCCTTAATTAAATATTGTTGTTCTAATTTCCATTAAATATCTTACTAGAGATCAATATAAGAATGGATAATCACTGCATACTCATGATCTGAAGTTCAAATCCTCAACCAAAAATCACATGTCATTGAGTTATTCATTTTTAGGATAATGTCAGATTTATTCATTATCTCATATTTAAGCAAACATATTAAATGAAATTGTCTTTATTAATTATCAAATCAACTAGAAAATATGTCATTAAAATCATTAAATGACTGGTTGTCGAGGCATACGACCAAAAATAAGTGCATAAATCCAATTTAAAAATGTGTTCATATTACTTAGTTTTTATACTAAAATTGTATCCATGATAGATTGTATGAAATGTCATGTATATGTCTCATGTTAATTGCTTGAACTATTATAACATGAATACTTAATAAAAATGAATTTATTATTGAACTAGTTTGATCTAGTTACACATATATTGTTTTGGTGTTTGTGGGCAGTGGCCTAGCCACATGGAGGCATAGGTGGGCACCGACCCCACCTATGTTTGTCAAAATGAATATTGATCAAGGAATATTCGTTACAGATTTTGAAACAATTGCATGCAATATCATGTTTTGTGCCCTACCCTTTCACCTGCAACATCAAGGTGCCCACCCCTTGGCCAAATTCTACCTTTGCCACTATTTGTGGGTATCATGAAGGAAACCATTTAACAAGAACATATTACAACCATTAATAGAAAACAAGAATAAGAATGATAGACAACAAGTTCAATAATAGAAATATAGTTATCTTATCCTTGACCAATTTAAGTATGTGATGTTTTAAAGCAAAGGTTGGTAACCAGTGCAAACCATTTCCAAAAAAGACCCCAATCGCAAGAACATTTCATTCTAGTGTATCTCTACTAGAAATTTGTATGGAGTGATTGTTGGTCATTACTATCGTCGTATCCCCAATATAGCACACAATTGTGGTTGTGAAACTAAAATTTTCTTAAAACATGGAACATAACAAAGTGTTACGAAACCTATTGAAACTACTACAAAGAGACACAACACCATCCAAATTTATATTCATTTTGCCTCATATGTGCACTTGTAATAATAAAAATAATGACTACACTTATATATAGTTAGCATAATATCTTATAAAATTGTACAAAATATGAAACTACATTTTGAGTGTGAGTAACTCCTTATGGATACCATTTGTTGTATTGAAAAATATTTTTCATAACCCCAAAATACATAGAAGAATTGTGTATATCAGCTCCTCCCTAAAGCAGTTAAAGACTTTCCCCACATATATTAGGCCATGATAGATCGAGATGGTAGTTTTAGGTGATTCTATATGGGAACCTCGATCTTAATCGAAGTCGACGCTCAAATGTTTGGAAACAAATAGTGATTCATGAACAAATTTTAGAAGGGAGAAGAGAGAGAATGAAAAAAACACTTTCCATTCCATCCAACTCTATTATCATGATCGATGGTTCATGCAAGAGAAGGTGCAAAATTTCCATTATAAAGATGGTGGTTTTGGGGTCTCCAGATTTACATTAATGCAACAAAACACTAGTATCCCAGTAGTTTCTTTTCAAAATTTTTATTTGATTTAGGGGACTAATGTTATCATATTTACCGTTTGATCCTATATAATTCTATGCTACTAAAGGATATTTGTAGGTATCATACAAATCCATCAACAATCTTCACAAAAATTTGGCAACTTTAAAATATATTGTATCCAATACATGATATTTACAAGACATATGATTATCCCAATCTAGGATTTTGTAGAGGAAAATACCTACCTTACTCATATAACTTCAAAGACAACAAATACATGGTATTCTCCTTCAGGTCTAACATACATATATATTGTCCTTCATGTAATCCTGAAATATATTTAAGAATATAACCAATATTAACAATAATATACAAAAAATCAACAAGTCTTGGTATTTTTTATAAATGTTATCTGGGATTAATTGAGCGAAAATGAGTGATGAATTCAAGATGCGAGTGTAAAAAGTTTAAAAGCATATAGAATGTAGTTAAAGGTGCAATCAATACTTAAGAAAAGTATATTATGAAACACTTTAATGAGTTTGAATTATTCAATCATTTTAACTTTTTATTAAAATAAATCAACAATGCATAAATAGGGAACAAGAAACATACAAGCGAATAACTCTAGTAATGTCTAACGTTATCAAAAGGGGTAACTAGATCACTATAGACTACCTATTTTGGGACCGAATTCAATGGAGTATGTGTAATGATAGCTAAATACTACTGATTTAGAATATATTTCCAAGGAGTGTGTTGAATTAAATCCAAACACCATTATTTAGGGGCTAAGACCAAGGATTACAAGCAACTAAGGCATAATAACCCACTCATAAGTTAAATTATACTACCCAAGCATGTGAAATTTCATATATAATAGTTCATGGGAAGTAGTAAATAAATCATTGTTATCAATTCAATTTCAAGAGAATACCATAAGACATTTATGTCAAAACATCATTTGATATGATTATGAAATGAATGTGGGTTTCAAATGCATCAAGAATGATTTTTGTATAATTAAGAACAAATCAGGGTATTTTTAAAATAATACTTGATTTTATGACAATGTAATGGTTATGCCTCATGTAATGATAATGCAAAGGAAAAAGGGTATGAAACAGAGACAACTTCCTCAATATCTCAAGTGATAAGCACATACCTAATGTTCTCAACATAACACATATCTAGGTGTAGATATCTAAAAAGACATTGTCAACCTCAAAGAGTACTATAGAAATATTTGTGCAAATAATTCAATTCGTAATAAAAAGTTGATCTCAACATAGTATTTGTTTCCTAATGATAAGTTATGACTTTGAATCTTAGAAATACTCATATATGCAGTAAGGAATGGTAGTATGACCACTAGGTATACACAAAAAGATCTATTGCCCCTTATATGGCTAGATAGTCAAATAGGTTAGATGAAGTTTCTAATTGAGTGCTAATAACAAAAATAAATATATTAGGTAACATGTTTTTTATTAAAAAAATATCTAACTAAAATACCATATCAAGGTAAGATATAAGAGAAATGAGACATGAGTACATGACTGAGATATAAGTGGAACAAATTATTTTGATTGAATGAGAGTAAGATTAGGAGATTCCTTAGTTATAAGATTTAGTGAATAATAGGTCATTACACTGGTGGTAGGGCATCAAAAATTAAGATCCAGTATATTCAACACAAATTAAACGTTTATAATGAAACATGAATAACTTATCATGATCTTGGTACAAGAATTGGATATGATAATAATTGTTTTTGGTTTAAGAAACCAAGACAAAGTAATTGATAAATATTAGATATGTATCTAACTAGATATCATGAAATAAATTACTAAGTTTAATGGAATAATGAATATGAGTGTACATTGATCAATAAAAGAGACTAGGAAACTATAAACAATTGATTACATCTCAGTGATTTAGATATTTAGTTACATTGTTTCTCCTCCATCACAAGATGAAAAAAGTGACCTTGGGGGTCAGCCCCTCAATTGAATCCCTTATTGAGATTATGGTGGTGCCTTCTTACGATTTAGGTCTTTGAGGTAAGTCACCCTAGATTTAGAGACCTCTCTGAAGTTGTGTTTGGTGATTTGAGTTTCTAGGGAGGAGATCAATAAGGTGCCGAGATTATATATAGGAGTTGGAGAAAAGATAAAGAGAAGTAGCTCAATGATTGCCCTTTTGAAGGCTAGGTGAGGATCCAAAATGCCTCAGGGTGATCCTTGACACTTCAGAAAAGTCCAATCCCTCCAGTTGTCTGACCCCAAGGTGTGATTCATCAACAATTGTCGACAAAGATAGATGCAGAACTCAATGGCCTTGTCATGCCCCTCTAGGGATTTGATCACCGCCATGGATGTCTACAAGATCACTAGACCAAAGGAAATGGTTGGAGATGCTCGATGCCATTGTGTAGAGGTTTGGTTCCCTGACGTAGGAAGGTGGACTCTCTTAGTGTGGTTTCAGGTGTTTTGGGGGCAATAAGTTGTGTAGGTCTTCTCTCTGGATCATAACAGATCTTCCCAATGCCTTATGCAGGTCGGTAGATAAGGGGGAAAGTCGTTAATACTTCCCCTTAGTTTTCTTGTGTTTCCAAGTATTGGGCATTTTCCAAAAACTCTGACAAATTCTTGGTTTTCCGACTTTGTTGTCATCTCATGAATCTAAAGAACTTCTTTTGTGGGAAACTATTCAGGGATGAGGGAGAATGGGTGATAGGGCGATGTCCACCTCTCACAGGTCTCCTACAACAACATAGGAGGTGATTGGATATTGTTATATTATCATGCAATGGGTCCAATATAATATGATATCCATGTCACGCCCATGAGGCTCAAGTTCAGCCTCAGTCTAAGTCTTGGCTACTATATAAAAATCATTTATTCAATAAATATCTAAAAGATACTTATACATCCACATTTTTCCAATCTTTGAAAAATCATGTAGATCATTAGGAGAATGAAAACTTTGGGGATATATCCCTAATAGGTTTATCTCATACTAGACCAAGTTTGGGATCAAAATATTAAAGATAAATATCTATTTCTTGCTATCCAAATATTTTCTTAATTTAATCACCTAGGTCACAAATAATGTTCCATTCTTATCAAAACTTATATTTATCCTTTATCTTGTATTGGGACAAATATTAGGTCATTTATCTTTATTGGATATCTGAATACTTGGAGTCTAAGTAAAGTGCAAATAATTTCTCATTTAACTGTCTAGGTCATAATCACTTTAGAATCTTCTAGGATTTTGCTCCTTATGTCATAATTAGTTTATTAATCATATCACAAGATTATTGATACCATACTATGCACTAAATTCCAATACCTTTATCACATCTACCAATGGGCCTATTTACCATAAAAACAACCCCATTGGGCCTGCATTGGATCCCAAGGCCCATAGCTCATACTGTGGCCTTTCAATGGGTCCATAAGCATAAGTATCCTTCTAGTTATGAAATAAAGGTATTTATTACCAATTGAAGTCCATTTTCACATATTTCCTTAATGTCACATTATTATCTTAAATTTAATTAGACTTTCTCTGAGTCTTTAACCTAAATTCATCATTCAAATATAATCAAGGCTATAATATTAATCTCATTAGTCCAATTGTCTTAAACTACATCTATAAACATTTTTGTTGAATTCATATCTTGGAATCTAAATTTATAAAAATTGAGTAATCTTATAGGAAATGTCTCCAATATTTGAAATTTCTTCACATGTAGCTCGCTATGACAGCATATCCATTCTCTAAAGATAGCTAGAACAAGAGTTATAGGGAAAAATGGATCATAAATTCATACTATTGAAAACCATAAAGAAAACACACTAAGAATGATCAAGGAGGAATAAGTTAATGGATATCCATGTAAATAAAAAATATGAGTTCACATGATTATAGGTTCAAATGACTCAAGGAAGGACATAAGTCATCACAAGAGAAGAAAAAAGAAGAAAGTTGCAATAATGGTGACAATAAATGGAAGTTGAAAATTCATCAGTATGTGTCAACTGATGGATCTCAACAATGGAGTCTTATGTTACATCAATATTATGATATCTACTCATACTAATGAGGTAAGGAAGGAAGAGCAAGGAGCGGTATTTATAGACCCATTGAAAGAGTAACAGTTGGTCAAAGTTGTCCAACCACCTATCAGTGGTGTCGATCTTGTTGTTGGTTTGCAATTTCATCTGAAGAGTGGTGGCCTATTTTCAAGGAGTAACATATATTCTTACATGATTCCATCCAAACTAGAAACTAGTACTAGCATCATCTTTGTTGTTATAATTATGCATATGATGTAACATGCATTTTGACTTGTATGTCAACATGTCTCCAACCAGTAATTCAATAGATTATATATGATTTTATCACATTTCTTATTTTAGGAAAACTATAATCTCACACCTACAAGTGTGTACTATATTTGTGATGGGATAAAAACACTAGTAAGAATACTCCATTTCAATTTTCACTAAGCTTCATAGTATGAAATTTCAATATTTTGGACAAATAGTTTAGGTAGGATATACGATTGGTACGATCGAGTGACGAGACTAACTTATAGCCGTTTACTAGGAATTTTGTCAAAAGAGCACTAGAAGGTTTTCATTTAGGCGGTTGTTTGATAGTTGATGTAATATATATGCAACCTTTTGGCGCAAGGCATGTTAGAAAGATGGAAATATGATAGCTCCTAGAGAGGTCTGTCAAGGGCCAATTTTGGTATCTTAACATTGTGGTAAGAGCTAAGAGAAATTGAAATGTAAGTTTGAGTTTTGGCAGCCTAAGACAATGGAAACTATTTTGATATTTGGAAGAATCTGGGGTAGCCTATCCGATTGTGTGGGAAGGGGGCTTCATTCATCCTGGTATATACACATGTTTCGAAACATGAGTGTGCTAGGTAATAAGAAACATTCTAAGTAGGCAACTAAATAACATAAACATTCTCAAAGTGCACACATCACATATAAAGATTTGTCCGCTTTAATGTATCGATTAGTTGTTATTGTGCCCTGACATGTGTAGGCGAGGAGAGTCCTTAACGTTGTTAAGGTACGATGAAACCCTATGTATTAATCCCAGATCTTATATGAAATATAGTACCTTGTTTGGTACCATTTTATAGGATTCTATCCAAACTAGAAATCAATAATATCATTATATTTATTATATATGCGTTCATATGAGGTAGCATGCATTGTCACTTGGAAGGTGATGTGCCTCCCTCTTACTTTTGCAATAGTTTCCACAATATTATTTTCACGTTCCACATTCTATGAAGATGTTATTCTCACACACGGAAGATGATACCAACAAAATTACTCCATTTCAGTTTCCACTAAACTTATGTTAGTATGACGTTTCGTGAATAATGTACTCTTTTATGATACGTTGTGCGGTTCTAAACATCTTTATCCTTAAAATGTCACACACCTCACTCTTGATCGTCCATTAGGTGACTGCATTTCTATTACTTCGTTCTTGATGTTTTCTTGCAATGGCGCTGATTAGTCAAAATAAGCTAGTAGCAGTTATTGTTGGGAATGAGGGAAGAAATTTCTTCATGAATTGAAATAATGTTTCCATATTTAAGATGGTAGACTAGTTGTCCCGGATGGCATGTGAGCGATTTGGGGATGCCACAAAAGAAGTGTTTGATAAAGACTTACAGCGTCTTGACTGGTTTAGCGTCGATGTATACTGATTTTCCACGTAATCCAAAGTTCTCAGTTGTCTTTTTAGATTTTCCACGTAATCCAAAGTTCTCAGTTGTCTTTTTGGATTTTCCACGTAATCCAAAGTTCTCAGTTGTCTTTTTTGTTCTTTTTCTCTGTTTCTACGTGGAGGACGTATGTTCAGGGGCAACTTGGAAGATCCGTATGCAGCCCACAACCCGATCGACGATCTATTCCACCCTGTACTACATCCGTTATAGGGCCGATATCGGGAGCTCCCGAGTCCTATAAATTCTCTTCCCCTACAAACATTTTATTAAACAAGTAAAGACCACCAGCACGCTTCCACCTTCAGTTCAGCCATGGCGACACACAACACCGTTGCTGTTCTCCTCTTCTGCGGCATTGCTCTCGCTGGCTTCTTCACCACTCCTGTTGCAGCTCAGGTCGCAGCCATTGTTACTCAAGGCTTCTTTGACGGCGTTAACCAGGCTGGTGCTGGCTGCCAGGGCAGAGGCTTCTACAGCCGCGACGCTTTCCTGAACGCTGCTGGATCCTTCTCGGCATTCGGCAACACAGGCACTGGTGATGCCCGCAGAAGGGAGATCGCCGCCTTCTTCGCCCATGTCAAACATGAGACAGGATGTAAGTGACTCATTACTGGCCATGATATTGAATGGATACCAAAATCTAGCTAGGTAGTCACTTGACGTATGAATATGCATGTCTGACTATTGAGAATACCTGTCACAGCCCTTTGCTTCATCGAAGAGATCAACAAGAGCAATCGCATGTGCGATAGCCGGTTCCCATGCCCAGATGGCAAGTCCTACTATGGCCGCGGTCCGCTTCAGCTATCCTGGAACTACAACTACCAAGCAGCCGGGCGAGCCCTGGGGTTCGACGGCATCAACAATCCGGAGCAGGTGGCAAGGGACCCTGTTCTATCCTTCAAGACGGCTGTCTGGTTCTGGATGTCGAACAGCAACTCCCACAACGCTATCGTATCCGGCCAGGGTTTCGGTGCCACCATACGTGCCGTCAACAGTATCGAATGCAATGGCGGCAACTCTCCTGCCGTGAATGCTAGAGTCAGCTACTATCAGGATTTCTGCCGCCAACTTGGGGTGGATCCAGGTGGAAACCTCTCGTGTTAATAATTATGCATGGAAACTCCAAACATATATATAAATAACTTGGCAATATTTGATAATATGTATCTCAATAAAGCATGGGCATGCCCAGCAATGTGATCGTGGTGAATTATATAATAAATGTTAGCTATATCCTTCCTGTCTTGAATCTTGATATGTTGGGCCTATATAGTTTCTCTCTCTACTATATAAGTAACAATCTAAAGGTGAGATTTTCCTGTCAGGTCATGTTGTACGGGCTTAGACAGCAATTTATCTAAAGAGGTCAACAATATTAGTACCTTAAGAAATTTTGATACCTAAGAAGGAACTTTAGGGTATGTTATGTCGTCCATGAGAACTCATTCAATATATCAAATACCTATTAGTGGTTTCAAGTTTGCTGTTCCGAAATTATTGTCCAAGTGTGTCCCATTAAAACTCTATCGTACACATAGCTCATTAATTTTTTGAACTGTGAATTTTTAGGTAAATGTATAGTAGGAATTATTTGGAACACAACTGAACCAATTAGTCCATAACAACATATTTGCATGTGACTCTCCAACCAATAATTGCCACTCCTAGTGTAGAGAACACCGCCGGTGTTGACACCCATTGTTGGGCCTTTTTTCATAGTCTAAAATCAATTAAATTTGTCTAAAGGGCACACATTTATATTCAAAGTTTCTAACTGGGCATGCTCTGAGCTGTGATCACAAAGAATTGAATAACAAATTTTAGTTATATCAGTCTTGAATCTTGACGTGTTGGACCTAGACGTCACTTTATATCTTTCCTGGCATGAATTGTTTGTGATTCTCTGTTCCAGCCTTCACGTCACAAGTATACTACACTCGTGGGATCTCAAAGTCGAGGAAGCTAAAACTTAACTGTGTGTGAATTGGACGGCTATGATCTGAACGACAGAGTACCGTTACAGGGAACCGAAACAGTGAAGTCGCTCCCGTCATTAATCTTGATGTGTTGGACCTACACACTAACTTGCTATAGTATAGCTGAAGCACAAATCAGAAATCAGGATTTCTTATAAAAATTGTGAACGAGTCACGCTATACCTACTTAGACAGCAATCATTACCAATTAGACTTATCCAAATAGGTAAAAATAATCGTAATTTTAGATAATTTGGTACCTAGTATACCACTTTTTGGGTATATGATACTTTCCATGACAACTTATTGGGTAAATCAAATACCAACTAGTGGTGTTCTCTCCACTCGGATAAATGTCATTCCTGGTGTAGAGAATGACACCCCATTGTTGGGCCATTTTTCATGGTAAAAAAATCAATCGACGTGTCAAAATGGAGTACAACTTATTATTTTATCTAGGTAGAAACCTCTCATGCTGATTGGAAGTGAGGAAATCATTAATAACTATGCACCGAGACTGCAAACATAAAATAACTTAGCAATATCTGATAATCTGTATTACAATAAAGCATGGTCATGCCCAACGCTTTTATCTACAAGAATTGAATTATATGTGTTGGTTATATTATTCGTGTCATGAGTTTAGGTGTGATGAAGCTACACACCACTTCTCTAGTATTGCTCGAATAACAAACTAGAGATCATAATTTCCTATCAAAAATATGAACGTGTCATGTCTTACCGACTTAGGCAAAAATTGTCACTAATCAGACTTAATTATCCAAACATGTCAAAAATGATAATATTTTGTGATCATTTGTTACCTAGAAAGGCACTTTTAGGGTATACGATATCGTCCATGACAATTCATCGAGTACATCTAATACGTATGAGTGGTATTCTCTCCATTCCAATAAACGCCATTCTTAGTGTATAGAGTACCACTCGCGTTGCCACCCCATTGTTAGACCCGTTTTCATTCGAAGAAAATAATGGATTTGTCAAAAGGGCGTTATTTTATATTTAAAATGTCTATCTTGTTTCCCCATTTGGCATTATTCTTTTTTAATGTAATGCAACATTATAACTTTGAATATTTTATGTTGTCATTAGATAGAGGTAAAAAGTGTTACCCATATTTTTAATTACCCAAAGCTCTACATTATTATCATCTACCTCTTATTATATGTCCACCCGTTCCAATTCTCTTCTAGAGCTTTATGAATGATTACTAGCTTCACATATTAATACCAACCTCTGTAGTTTTTTTTTTTTGAATTATCTTCTAGAGCTATGTCAATGATGACTAGTTTCACATGTGGATGATGACTAGCTAAATCCTTCATGTATTGAATCGTGATTTGTTGGACCTACACGTCACTTGGTCTTATATAGCTGAAGCACAAACTAAACATCGGAATTTCTTATCAAAAACATGAATAGGAAACATTGTATCGAACTTAGACAGCAAGCACCACTAATTAGACATATCCACATAGGTCAGCAATAATAGAAGTTTTGGATAATTTGATATATAGAAATCTAGAATGATACTTTTAGGGAATATGATGCTGGTTCATGATGATAAGGATAATTATAGAAGAATTTGTAAATCTCCATTGCAGTCAACCAAAATATATCCCAAATATATCTAGGGAATAATAAAAAATAAGATAATTCTAATTACCAACCATGTTTTAAGAATATCTAAATTTTTTTTATTTCAAAATAAAGAGAGTTTTCTATAAGATTGGATATCTAATATGTGTTTACAAATACTTTTTATGAAAACCTTAAGGATGATTTTTCAATCACAGAAATAGCCCACTAACATTTCAAATATCTAGAGTTCTAAGTATCTTCAATTTGCATCTTGTAACCAATATCCCACCAGCTGAATGCTCTACTGAAGTTTCATACATAGAAACTAGCCAACATATCACAACTCATTGATTGCATGATTTTCACTAACTTACATACATTTCTAATAAATAAATTGGATCGTTATCAATTCAAGTAGCATTCTACATTAATCATACTTAACCATGATTTTCCTATTTATGCTCCTGTAAACAAAGGTGTACCTTATTAATATAATAGTCATTCCTTTTAGGTCTTTTATCCAAGGTATAAAATATTTAGACATTACAATCTCTCCCACATAGCCTACTCAGTTCCAAATCTAGGATCTACTTTTAAAATAGGTCATCAATAATAGTTTTATTGCAAACATTGGTATCTACCAGGCCACCTCTAAGTAATCACTATTACTGATCACTAAGTGAATACATCAACTACATATTGGTGGTGTTCTCTCCAGTTGAATAATCATTGTTTGAGGTGGTGATAATACCAACACTGTGATCATAGAGAATTGATTAATAAGTGTTAGCAACATTATTTCGGTGTCAAATCTAGATGTGTTGGACCTACATGTTACTTCCTCTAATATAGCTGAAGCATAAACAAAAAAAATAAAATTTCTTGTAAATGTGTGAAAAAATTACGTTGTACCTACTTAGAAAGAAGTTCCTAGTAATCATTTATCCAAATAGGTCCACAATGATAGTATTATTTATAATTTGGAACATAGCATGCCACTTTTAGGGTATATGATATTGTTCATGACAATCCATTGAGTACATCAAATATCTATAGTGGTTTCCTCTCCACTCCAATAAATACCATGACTACTCATCGAGTACATCAAATAACTATAGTAGTGTGCTCTCCCTACAATAAATTCCATTCCTAGTGGAGAGAACACCAATTGTGTGACCCCCATTGTTAGGCCCTTTTACATGGTAAAAGATCAATGGACTTTTCAAAATGGCACTCTTTTATATTCAAGATGTCTAACTTGTTTTCTTCACAGGGAAAATTTCTATTTAAATTAAGACACACTAAGTTAATTAGTTTGATGAATTTTGTTGACACCCATATGAATGTAATAGAATTTATTGATCCTAGACATTAGTTTGATTAATTAATTTCTGTTGAAAAACATGTGATTGTTGATTTAATGTTATTTTAGTCATTTGTATTATTTTAGTCTTTTATGTTATTTTAATAATTTCATTTGATGAAAAGTTATTCTAATAAATAATTCAAGTCTTCATTAATAATTATGCATGGATATTGCAAACACATAAATAACTTGACAATATCTCATAACCCATATCTCAATAAAGGACGGGTATGCCCAACATTGTGATCATGAAGAATTGAATAATAAATGTTACTTATAACCTTCGTGTTTTGAATCTCTATGTGTTGGACCTACACCCTTACTTATCTAATATAACTAAAAAACAATTTAAGGCTCGTATTTTCCTATCAAATACAAGATCAGGTCATGCGATACTTGTTGATTCGAGAGTTATACATTGTCCATATTTTAATAATGACTTAATCATTACATTCATATGTATCTAATAAATTTGTTTAAGATAGATTTTAGGCTTTAGATACATTAAAAGGATCAAATTACACAAGACCTAGCTTGTCCAAGTTTAAGTCAAAAGTAATGCAAGTGTGCAATTTGAGAAATCACTCCAAACCACCTTAGAATATTTTTGTAATCACTTGTACTGATGATATGACTTGTAACTAAGATGAAAAAAAATTAGGGACACATAATTCCAACATTTGGTCACTCTAAAATCATTTTGAAAAAATTTCATAGCAACTTTGTCGGTCGAGTTTGAATCTCGACCGATCAATGATGGTTTTTTGGAAATGCATCAATCGGTCGAGTTGTATACTCACAGAACTCAACCGACCGACTCACTGACTAAAATTGATTTTTACTCATCGATCGAGTTTCCCAGGACAAGCTTGACTGATAGTTTTAAAATTAGCTTTGTTAGTTAGTGGATCAGTCGAGTTATCTTTATTGAAACTTGATTGAATGTACTGTATAAAAAATGCAGTACAAGTGATTCTAACCATTGGAAAATTGTTAGAAATAAAAATAGATCCATTGTAAGTTGTAAAACAACTATTTTTCATTCTTAAGTGATCCTACACTCAATGGAACACCCCAAACTATAAATAGGACCTCTTGGAGTTCATTCCAAGGTTGCTCATTCATGCTATCCTTGGTCCTTACTATAGTTGAGTGTGTTACAACCCTTTGAGCCCCTTTCTCTTTCTCATTTAAAAAGCATTTTGTGATCATGAGTGAGTTAGGCATGTTGTAAGAGAGATAACTCCTTGTAATTTTGTAAAGCTCTCATTCCTTCCATCTTCCCAATCCCCTTTCTCAAAAAGTAAACATTAAAGTGATCTTCTCTGAGTGAAGGAGGAGTTTTTGTTGTTCTTCAAGGTTGAAGAAGGTGTGAAGATATTCTCCATGTGAAGGAGAAGGGCAAGGCAAAGATTCAAGAAGAGTGGGTATTTCCTTCAAGCTCAAAGACTTGATTCAAGTGTGGGTAAGTCCTTGGTGAAGGCTGAAGACATCTTGATCAAGTGGGCAAGTCCTTTTGTAGGTGAAAGACTCTTATCTTGAGTAGGTAAGTTGTTGGATGTGTGGAGGTCTCCTTGTATCTCTTATTATGGAGTATAAGTATACATGGGTTGCAAAGTCCTAGAGGTTGACCTCTCTAGCTAGTGGATTGACAGTCTCCTAGTTTGGAGTTTGGAACCACTCTAACCACCTTGTCTAAGTGTATAATTCAATCTGTCTCATCCTTGCTATGATTTCTTAGATAGGACTTCAAATTGTTCTTAAGCATTTGGTTTCCATTGACATATTTGAAGGTATAACTATTCTTGTGAGAATTTTGAAGCTCTATTCACCCCCTATAGAGACCTCGATCCAACAAGTGGTATCAGAGATTGGATCTTCTCCAAAAAATCTCCCACAAGATGACAAGATGGATGAGAACCTACTTGGTTCACTCAACCTGGAGGGAGGATTCTCCATGCACCCCCCGGTCTTTGACAGAACAACCTTCCTCTATTAGAATAGGTGGATGCAGTTCTACATTCAAGGGATGATCTTTGATATGTGGAAGGTGATAATTACACCCTACAAGGAACCAACAGGAGTTGTGTCAACATGGTATGAATCTTCCCTGAAGAATTCCCAACTCAAAGCCAAAGAAATTAGCATCCTCTATGCAAACCTCACTCCATCCAAGTTCAAGTGCATCTCCTCATGTCATACAACCTATGAGATATGGGATAAGTTGTGCATCACTTATGAAGGCACAAAGCAAGTGAAGGAGGCAAATATCTACATGTTGAAAAACCTCTTAGAGAACTTCATGATGGGAAAGAAAGAAGGAGTTGTCGATATGTACTCAAGGCTCAACATCATCATCAACGACCTAGCTACTTTGGGACACACTTTGGATAGAGGATCAATCAACTCAAAGATCTTGAGGTCTCTACCAAAGAGATGGGAGTCAAAGGTGAACTCCATTGAAGAAGTGAGAAGTCTTAGTGACATTCCAACCAAAAATATTATTGGGAATCTACAAGCTCATGAGACAAGACTTGACAAGCAAGAAGAGGAAGTCCAGCAAGAAGAGAAGGAAGCAAGAAAGATCAAAGATAGTGCCTTCAAAGCTCTCTAGTGGAGGCTACTATCCTTTAATGATAACTTGATTGCCATACCTCACCCTCCTACTCTAGTGAAGATGATAAACCTAGTGAGCATGAAACAAACTACTCCAAGGGAAAGCACTTCAAAGGAAAGCAATCTTCTTCTTCTACTCCAAGGTACTACAAGTGTTTTCAAAAAGGACACTACAAGAGTGAATGCCCTAAGGCAATAAAGTCATACCACAAGAGCAGCTCCAAGAAGGAGGAAGAGTACAAGAAAGATAGAAAATACAAGAGGAAGGACAAGAATGAGAGGAGACAAAAAGACACAACTCAGGAAGCTTGGGAAGTATAATCCTCTAGTGGCTCAAGCTTTGATGAAGATGAAGAGTTCCACCTTGCACTCATGGCCTCTACAAGTGAAGATATTGGTGAAGTAAGTGAGGTAAGCTTGTTTGAGTTAGCTAAAGAAACTCTTATTGATATGCTTGTTTCTACCCATTCTTCTTATTCTAAATGTAAATCTAAAAAGATGAGGTTAGGTAAAATCATTGATGAATTTTATACCACACTTGAGATTCTTGATAAAAATGAGAAAATTCCTCTTGAGAGAATTGATAACTTGCAAGGCCAATTTCTTGATCTTGATCTCCTCAAAGGGAAAAACTCCCTAAATGAAATCCTTGATCATTCTACCAAACAAAGTGGTACTAGTGGTTTGGGATTTGTAGGTGGAGCACCTAAAGGCAAGAACAAGGCCAAAGGTAAGAAAAAGAGTAAGGAAACCTCCTTTTTCATTGGAGAGTCTTATGGAACTAAGAACCCTATGATTTATTCTCATTGCAAAAGTGATGATCATTATTCTACTTACTGTCCTTATAGTTCTAAGGGGACCAACCCAAAGATGAAATGGGTGCCCAAGCTAACTCCAGATCCCAAAGTTTGAGTTGGGAACCAAGTGAAACGTCTATTTCGAGGAAACAAGATTAACTAATGTGGAAGCATTCACTAAGCATCAGATTACCATAAATCACTAAAAATTTTAAACTTTTTACAAAGAGATCCTTTAAAGGTAAAGCTTTCTCATAAAGCAACATGATAAGTTGTTTACAACTGATCCATCAGTAAAACTCTGTAAGGAAAGATACAAAAGTCTCTAAGGACTGGACCAAAAACTCGAAAGCACTAACTATTACTCCGAGGACTTGAGAGTACAGAGACGACATATAGGACTCTAACACTATCTACACATGACATAGCAGCCAATGCCTCCACCTGAAGCTTCACTGCTGTCCTTGGTACTGCTGATGCTGCCCTTCACCTATTGAAGGATTTCTGCCTCCTCACCCACGTCCACCTAAAGGTTGAAATCTACGGGGTGAGACAATTATAAAAATCGTCCCAGCGAGAGATATAACTCTTCGCCAGAAGCCTAATTATTGCAGCATAAGAGAATAAATGTACACAAAGAAGTTATGTATATTTGAGAGTAGTTAAAACAATGTTTAACAGATTAAACTATTCTTTATACTAAAATCAATGCAACTATAAATTGATAAAATCACATGTCACTTATCACATCACTAACTCCCTTCAGACTTGGATCATATATCCATTGCCTGGCATTATTATTTGGGAAAGGATGGCCTGTAGCCATACTCCTTCTCCCAAAGTGTTAGGATTCCAACTCCACAACATATCTGCATAACTTGTACATATGATATCAGACTTAACATTACTTATGTAATACAAGGGTTATTTACATTCATAACCCATTAGTCTGTAGTTAAGCTTTTCATAGGATTATTCCGTAATAGAATTTCACATAGAAACACTTTGGTTTAGGTCATACCTCATATTTTTAATATTGGGATATCAATCCCTAACCATCTTATTAATATGAAATCCGGAATGTGGGAGTTCAAACCCCTGGAATAATCATAGCATTTGTTACCAAGTAACATTTCATTTTATCTGGTTATCTAAATAATATGACCTTTAAAGATCAACAAATCATATTACTCGTGGCTCATTCAACCTATCAAGCTCATATGTTATCACTTACCAGATAACATGACATTTAGTTATACTCTTGAATTATAGGTAACAAGTGTTCTTAATGCAATTAGCATTATAAATCTTACCTGGATCTGATCACCTCTATATGAAACCTGTCAAGCTTAACTTTTATCAGTTATTCCATATACTCCCACATACTCTAAAGTATGTGATCCAGGAGTTCCCTTTGTAAAACCTGTTTCACTATTATTTAAATTCTAACAATGATGGATCTATGATCAAGGCTCTACATGGTATGATTATACTTGATTATTAGGTACATATCAGTATTCTTTTAGCATCATACATGTTTCCAAACATTCAAGTACTAAACATGGCTATAACAGAAGAATACTAAATGTACAAGTATAACTCATATCAGTTATCAACTGGATATCAATTCTTAATCATCTTATCACTATGATTCAAGAACATGGGTGCTCACACCCTTATATCATCATAACACTTGCTATCAAGTGCCATATCAGCATCAAGTCATCTATTAGCATGACCTTGATTGAAGCAATGTATATACTTTTCACATATCATTACTCTAAAAGCTTATAATTGTTTTCAATGAATATGACATCATAACTCATACCTGGCTATGATTACCTCATAATATCAACTTGTATGACTTATACAAATAAGGACATGCATATATAACAATGTCAGCACAATACCAAAACTTCTCAATTTCATAATAGGACACCACGACCGTGCCACCTTGCACGGTTGTGCAAAGTAAGACTACCACGGCCGTGCTCCCTTGCACGGTCATGCAAGCTAAGGCTACCACGGCCGTGCTCCCTTGCATGGTCGTGCTACATAAGATCATTCCATGATTCATATTTATATATATATATATATATATATATATATATATATATTCTAATATTTCATTCTTTTAACTTGATTAGGTCACATAAACCCTTCAATCAAGTACATGCTACTATGGTTAACATAGTGTATCAAGCTATTAATCCTATAAACAATTAAGAATTCTCCCTTTAATTGGTTCTTAATCACTTAGGTATTATTAGGGTTTCAACCTTCACACCTTCATTGATTATCATTACTAATCATTATTGGATCAATAGAACATTCATCATCTTAATTCTCAAGGATTCAATCACATTGGACCTCCACTTCATAAGGTATCCAATTGAATTAGGGTTTCCAATGTTGATTCCTTCAATCTTTGAATTCATGGAACCAATCATCAATTGGACCTATACTCATACCTTAATTGAGTTTAATAGGTCAACCTTCAACTGATTTGTCCCTCACTTGACCCTCAATTGACCATCAATTAGGGTTTAAATCAATTGAATTAGGGATTGGAATCAATAACCCTTCAACATATTTCAATGTGGGACTAATTGATTTGAACCTATTGAACCATCATTACATTGGGACATGACCTGACCCCAAACGGTCTTGAGGTCGCTTGGATGACCTCGAAACGGTATTGAGACCGTTTTCCCATCATATCATCAAAATCCAAGTCAACCAATTAAGGTTTGGAACATTGGATTGATCACCAAAACAACAATTGATTACATTCCAACTTAGTATCATTGGATCATCAATTGCTTAACCATACTCACCCCTAGACCTCCAAACGGTCTTGGGTGACCTCGAAACGGTCTTGAGACCGTTTGGATGAGTTCCAAACGGTCTTGAGACCGTTTGGCTCACCCAACCCTTGGATTCTAGTGAAAAATCATTAGGGTTTGAGCTATTGAGTTGATCGTCAAATCAGCAATTGATTGCCTTGTAATTGTGTACCTTTGGACCTTCAATTGGTCAACTATACTTGACCCCAGACCTCCTAACGGTCTTGAGTGACCTACAAACGGTCTTGAGACCGTTTGGGTGATCCCCAAATGGTCTTGAGACCGTTTGGGTCAATCAACCCCAAACAATCAACTCAATTCAATGCAAATCCAACACTTAGTCGATTAGGGTTAACACCATATCTTTTGTCCTTCAAACACTTAACCATATCCAACCCTAGACCTCCAAACGGTCTTGGGTAACCTCCAAACGGTCTTGAGACCGTTTGGGTGATCCCCAAACGGTCTTGAGACCGTTTGGGCAAGAAAACCCAAAAAGTCATATCAATCAAGTTGAAAGGCAGCACTTAATCCAATTAGGGTTTACATAATTGATTAGCCTTCAAATCACGATTTCTTTGGAGTTAATCCCTAAAATTTGGAGGGTTATTAACTAACATGATTATGAACAGGAATCCCAAACGGTAAATGCTTGGTCAACGCCCTCAAACTGTCTTGAGACCGTTTGCCCAAAAAGTTCAATTAATCAAATTGGAAAATCAGCACTTAATCCAATTAGGTTTATCCAATTGTTTAGCCTTTAACTCATGATTCCTTGGGAGATAACCTATAAAATTTGGTTGGTTATTATACCACATCATTAGGAACAGTAATACCAAACGGTCTATGCTTGGTCAACGCACTCAAACGGTTTGAGACCGTTTGCCCAAGAAGTTCAAGTTAAACAGATTGGAAAATCAGCACTTAATTCAATTTGATTTGCCTAATTGATTGGCCTTAAACCTATGATTCCTTTGGAGTTAACCACTCAAATTTGGTGGGTCATTAGCCTACATAATTATGAACAGAAATCTCAAACGGTCCACGCTTGGTCAACGCCCTCAAATGGTCTTGGAGACCGTTTTCTCCAACCGACCTTGTGAAACCGTTTGCCCCTCAAACGGTTTTGCAAAACCCCCAAACGGTTTTGCAAACCGTTTGGCCAAAGGTACAAGACCGTTTGCTAAAGTGACATAGGTATTCACGCCCCCCTTCTTCTACCTCCAGATCCAGGTCTGTTCCCCATGGTTTTAGATGCAAGAAAGCAAGGAAGGATGGGGGAAAGAAGAACAAGCTACTTTTGCAAGTACAAAGATATGCATAAGAAAGCAAAAGGTTTAGAGTTATAAAACCCGCCTTAAGGTCGTTCCTTGAGCTCCAAGCTTCCAAGCTTCAAGTCTTTAATGGTTTCTTGAGCTCCACAGGTCGTCCAAGGGTGTTTCTCCAAGGAAAGGTTGGGAAAAGATGGCTAGAAAGAAGAAACAAGTAAGGAAGACCATAAAACCAACCTTGCACCATGAATTCCTCCATGAATTCGAGCAAGATGATGATCAAAGCTTACCTAGAACTACTTGGCCGTTCTCCTCTTCTCCAGAGCTCTGTCCTAAGTCGGTCTAAGCAAGGGGATAAGAAAGGAAGTGAAGGAAACGATCCTTGCTAAGTGAGAAAAGGTGTATATATACTTTAGGTGAAATTTCAACATAAGGACAACTTGTTTCTCCATTTCTCCTCTAGGTCCTTCCCTTATTATAAACCACGTTTCTCCCTTCTATACTTAAGCAAAACTCATCTTAAACCCAAGGTCTAAAGGTGAAGAAAGCCAACTTCTTACTAAGTTGCACATATAGAAGGGTTATTAGACTTATAACTTGATCATTTAATTTATAAGGGTTATCATTCTTATTTAATTATTCAATTGAAGTGACCTCTTCATCATTTTTACTCTTAATGATGCCAAGAGTCATAAAAGATACTCTAGAAGGTTTATTTTACAAGTTGCACCCCATATTTTGGGTAAATTGCACTTTACACCAAAACTAGAGTTTTAAGTACAAGGATTGCTCCACAAGCTGCATCTTGGTGCCCAAGCTTGGAGAATCCATCATACTTTATCATATTCATTCTTATGATGTCTCAACACCAAAGGAACATCTTAACATGTGCAATTTGTAAGTTAACCCCTTTTAATTGGGTAATTTGCACATAGGTCCCTGTATTACAAAACAATATTACAACATTGTTCAAAAGGGACAGAAATGAAATTATAGATTATTCTAAAGCTTAATGACATATCAAGGGGTAATCACAAGCCTCTAATCATATTTTAAGCAAAACATCTAGGGTTAGTTAATAACCCAGGTCAGGGATGTTACAAATTATATCCCCCTAACAAGGATTTCGTCCTCGAAATCTCAGATAAAAGGAAGCAGATATTATTTAAGTATCATATCTTGCTAATCAATTAATTTGGAAACATTCACTGTGAAGGTTCACTAAGAAATTTGTCTTGGAGGATTTCACTAAGTAAATTTACTAAGTGTATTGTTTCAAAGGCTTTTACTGAAAGAGTTCGTTAAGTATATTCACTAAGTATATTCACTAAGTTTGCTCACTAAGTATTCATTGAGTAAGTTCACTGAGTATATTCACTAAGTATGTTCACTGAGTATTCACTGAGTATATTCACTAAGTATGTTCACTGAGTATTCACTGAGTATATTCACTGAGTATATTCACTAAGTATGTTCACTGAGTATTCACTGAGTATATTCACTGAGTATGTTCACTAAGTATGTTCACTGAGTATTCACTGAGTATATTCACTGAGTATGTTCACTGAGTATTCACTGAGTATATTCACTGAGTATATTCACTAAGTATGTTCACTGAGTATTCACTGAGTATATTCACTGAGTATATTCACTAAGTATGTTCACTGAGTATTCACTGAGTATATTCACTAAGTATGTTCACTGAGTATTCACTGAGTATGTTCACTAAGTATGTTCACTAAGTATGTTCACTAAGTATTCACTGAGTATATTCACTGAGTATGTTCACTGAGTATATTCACTGAGTATATTCACTAAGTATGTTCACTGAGTATTCACTGAGTATATTCACTGAGTATATTCACTAAGTATGTTCACTGAGTATTCACTGAGTATATTCACTAAGTATGTTCACTGAGTATTCACTGAGTATATTCACTGAGTATGTTCACTAAGTATGTTCACTAAGTATTCACTGAGTATATTCACTGAGTATGTTCACTGAGTATTCACTGAGTATATTCACTGAGTATGATCACTAAGTATTCACTGAGGAAGTTCACTAAGTATATTCACTAAGTATGTTTACAAAGTATGTTCACTAAGTATTCACTGAGGAAATTCACTGAGTATGATCACTAAGTATTCACTGAGGAAATTCACTAAGTATATTCACTAAGTATGTTCACAAAGTATGTTCACTAAGTATTCACTAAGATCCTCTCATTTAATTTTTCTTATACACCTTAGATTGTTTCAAAATAATTACCTGATCAGAGTAATCAAAAGATAACAATCTAAGAGTTTCATACTTGCCTTATCTACAATAACCATATACCTGGCCAGGGTATATAAGTATTGAGATTAGGTAGTATGTATTTTACTTATCATCCTATTCTTTGCTTTTCATATCATTATACACGCAGAATTTATCACTCTAGGTTATTCTTCAGGTATCACATCTATATCTCATCCTTTTAATACACAGTTAAGGGAGATGATAAATTGTTTTAAAGAATATTGAGTAAGATATGAATTCTTATCTTTCTTGTGTCCTTCTAGGACTTTGTTAAGAAATTCAAAAGCAGCTAACTTCCATATTTTTAACACATAGAATCCTAATATGTAATAATAAAACAATACTTATTTCATCTGACCTGTATGGGATGTTTGTCCATGTCCTCTATTATTATATTGCCTCCCTTGTGGGCCTTGCAGACTCTGTCCTTGAGGTTGAGTCATTATTGCATTCCTGTCTGGACAATCCCTTGCCAAATGTCCCGGTTGTCTACATAAGTAACAGATCCTGGGTGCAAGGTGTCTATACGATCCAGTTACCGATGTTGAGGCTATGTCGGAGGGTCTTCTTGGAATACTACTATGGTCCCTATTTCCACTTGACACCCATTGTGTCTGGGTAGGGAATTCTAATATTGCCGTTGGTGTAGAAAATCTTGGCTTCTTAAAACTTTCAGGCCTTTGTTCTTGAGGCTGGGTGTACATCTTCTTACTACTTGTCTGTTGTTTCACGGTTTCCGACCTCTCTATCCTTCTTACTGACTCCACAAAGGTGGCAAACCTTTCTCTATTCTCCAAGGCAGACACAGGAGTGGCTAGTTCAGCATTCAATCCTTTCTCAAAATGCCGAATTCTTTCTTCATCACTAACTGCCATCTGTGGACAAAACCGTAGTAACTCCATGAACTTAGCTTCATATTCGCTAACGTTCATCAGTCCTTGTGTGATCTTCTCAAATTGAGAGATCTTCTCATCTAGATACGTCTTAGGGAAGTATCTATTGACGAATTCTTGTCGGAAAACCTCCCATCCTATTTCTTCACCTGGTCTCTTATCTTCCTCTATCATCCACCAATTACCAGCACTTCCTTTTAGGAGGTATACCGCATGCTTAACCTTTTCAGCTTCAGGAATATCAAGGATCCTGAAAGCCTTTTCCAGCTCTGTCAACCATAGATTAGCATCTGCTGGATCAGATGTACCAACATAGTCTATGGCTCCCACCCGGCGAAGTCTCTCGAAAGTCTTGCCGGTTCCATAACCTTCCTGATGGGCTGGTGCCCTAGATGCAGATGGTGGCACCCTATCTGCTATGTGTGTTATGGCTGCCAGAAACTTATCAAATAAAGCATAAGTAGCTGGATTTTCTATCTCAGCTAGGTCAAACTGGGGCTGTTCAGGTACAGCTCCTTCCCTATTCTGGTCTCTTGCACCTCCTCCTGGTGCAGCAGAACTGCCCTCATCGGCATGCTCTTCACGTGGTCCAAACATCTTCAAGTTCTTCTCCTCCTATGTGAGCAGAAGATACTATCAGATAATCTGGAAAACACTTAGAACATACTCTACAATCTTAGTCCTATGTCTTTGTAGACTCAGTGAACCTAGAGCTCTGATACCACTAATTGAAACGTCTATTTTGAGGAAACAAGATTAACTAATGTGGAAGCATTCACTAAGCATCAGATTACCAGAAATCACTAAAAATTTTAAACTTTTTACAAAGAGATCCTTTAAAGGTAAAGCTTTCTCATAAAGCAACATGATAAGTTGTTTACAACTGATCCATCAGTAAACCTCTGTAAGGCAAGATACAAAAGTCTCTAAGGACTGGACCAAAAACTCGAAAGCACTAACTATTACTCTGAGGACTTGAGAGTACAGAGACGACATATAGGACTCTAACACTATCTACACATGACATAGCAGCCAATGCCTCCACCTGAAGCTTCATTGCTGTCCTTGGTACTGCTGATGCTGCCCTTCACCTATTGAAGGATTTCTGCCTCCTCGCCCACGTCCACCTAAAGGTTGAAATCTACGGGGTGAGACAATTACAAAAATCATCCCAGCGAGAGATATAACTCTTCTCCAGAAGCCTAATTATTGCAGCATAAGAGAATAAATGTACACAAAGAAGTTATGTATATTTGAGAGTAGTTAAAAAAATGTTTAACAGATTAAACTATTCTTTCTACTAAAATCAATGCAACTATAAATTGATAAAATCACATGTCACTTATCACATCACTAACTCCCTTCAGACTTGGATCATATATCCATTGCCTGGCATTATTATTTGGGAAAGGATGGCCTGTAGCCATACTCCTTCTCCCAAAGTGTTAGGATTCCAACTCCACAACATATCTACATGACTTGTACATATGATATCAGACTTAACATTACTTATGTAATACAAGGGTTATTTACATTCATAACCCATTAGTCTGTAGTTAAGCTTTTCATAGGATTATTCCGTAATAGAATTTCACATAGAAACACTTTGGTTTAGGTCATACCTCATATTTTTAATATTGGGATATCAATCCCTAACCATTTTATTAATATGAAATCCGGAATGTGGGAGTTCAAACCCCTGGACTAATCATAGCATTTGTTACCAAGTAACATCTCATTTTATCTGGTTATCTAAATAATATGACCTTTGAAGATCAACAAATAATATTACTCGTGGCTCATTCAACCTATCAAGCTCATATGTTATCACTTACCAGATAACATGACATTTAGTTATACTCTTGAATTATAGGTAACAAGTGTTCTTAATGCAATTAGCATTATAAATCTTACCTGGATCTGATCACCTCTATATGAAACCTGTCAAGCTTAACTTTTATCAGTTATTCCATATACTCCCACATACTCTAAAGTATGTGATCCAGGAGTTCCCTTTGTAAAACCTGTTTCACTATTATTTAAATTCTGACAATGATGGATCTATGATCAGGGCTCTACATGGTATGATTATACTTGATTATTAGGTACATATCAGTATTCTTTTAGCATCATACATGTTTCCAAACATTCAAGTACTAAACATGGCTATAACAGAAGAATACTAAATGTACAAGTATAACTCATATCAGTTATCAACTGGATATCAATTCTTAATCATCTTATCACTATGATTCAAGAACATGGGTGCTCACACCCTTATATCATCATAACACTTGCTATCAAGTGCCATATCAGCATCAAGTCATCTATTAGCATGACCTTGATTGAAGCAATGTATATACTTTTCACATATCATTACTCTAAAAGCTTATAATTGTTTTCAAGGAATATGACATCATAACTCATACCTGGCTATGATTACCTCATAATATCAACTTGTATGACTTATACAAATAAGGACATGCATATATAACAATGTCAGCACAATACCAAAAATTCTCAATTTCATAATAGGACACCACGGCCGTGCCACCTTGCACGGTCGTGCAAAGTAAGACTACCACAGTCGTGCTCCCTTGCACGGTCATGCAAGCTAAGGCTACCACGGCCGTGCTCCCTTGCATGGTCGTGCTACATAAGATCATTCCATGATTCATATTTATATATATATATATATGTATTCTAATATTTCATTCTTTTAACTTGATTAGGTCACATCAACCCTTCAATCAAGTACATGCTACTATGGTTAACATAGTGTATCAAGCTATTAATCCTATAAACAATTAAGAATTCTCCCTTTAATTGGTTCTTAATCACTTAGGTATTATTAGGGTTTCAACCTTCACACCTTCATTGATTATCATTACTAATCATTATTGGATCAATAGAACATTCATCATCTTAATTCTCAAGGATTCAATCACATTGGACCTCCACTTCATAAGGTATCCAATTGAATTAGGGTTTCCAATGTTGATTCCTTCAATCTTTGAATTCATGGAACCAATCATCAATTGGACCTATACTCATACCTTAATTGAGTTTAATAGGTCAACCTTCAACTTATTTGTCCCTCACTTGACCCTCAATTGACCATCAATTAGGGTTTAACTCAATTGAATTAGGGATTGGAATCAATAACCCTTCAACATATTTCAATGTGGGACTAATTGATTTGAACCTATTGAACCATCATTACATTAGAACATGACCTGACCCCAAACAGTCTTGAGGTCGTTTGGATGACCTCCAAACGGTCTTGAGACCGTTTTCCCATCATATCATCAAAATCCAAGTCAACCAATTAATGTTTGGAACATTGGATTGATCACCAAAACAACAATTGATTACATTCCAACTTAGTATCATTGGATCATCAATTGCTTAACCATACTCACCCCTAGACCTCCAAACGGTCTTGGGTGACCTCCAAACGGTCTTGGGTGACCTCCAAACGGTCTTGAGACCGTTTGGCTCACCCAACCCTTGGATTCTAGTGAAAAATCATTAGGGTTTGAGCTATTGAGTTGATCGTCAAATCAGCAATTGATTGCCTTGTAATTGTGTACCTTTGGACCTTCAATTGGTCAACTATACTTGACCCCAGACCTCCAAACGGTCTTGAGTGACCTCCAAACGGTCTTGAGACCGTTTGGGTGATCCCCAAACGGTCTTGAGACCGTTTGGGCCAATCAACCCCAAACAATCAACTCAATTCAATGCAAATCCAACACTTAGTCGATTAGGGTTAACACCATATCTTTTGTCCTTCAAACACTTAACCATATCCAACCCTAGACCTCCAAACGGTCTTGGGTGACCTCCAAACGGTCTCGAGACCGTTTGGGTGATCCCCAAACGGTCTTGAGACCGTTTGGGCAAGAAAACCCAAAAAGTCATATCAATCAAGTTGAAAGGCAGCACTTAATCCAATTAGGGTTTACATAATTGATTAGCCTTCAACTCACGATTTCTTTGGAGTTAATCCCTAAAATTTGGAGGGTTATTAAATAAAATGATTATGAACAGGAATCCCAAACGGTCAACGCCCTCAAACGGTCTTGAGACCGTTTGCCCAAAAAGTTCAATTAATCAAATTGGAAAATCAGCACTTAATCCAATTAGGTTTATCCAATTGTTTAGCCTTTAACTCATGATTCCTTGGGAGTTAACCTATAAAATTTGGTGGGTTATTAGACCACATCAGTAGGAACAGTAATCCCAAACGGTCTACGCTTGGTCAACGCACTCAAATGGTTTGAGTTGCCCAAGAAGTTCAAGTTAAACAGATTGGAAAATCAGCACTTAATTCAATTTGATTTGCCTAATTGATTGGCCTTTAACCTACGATTCCTTTGGAGTTAACCCCTCAAATGTGGTGGGTCATTAGCCTACATAATTATGAACAGAAATATCAAATGGTCCATGCTTGGTCAACGCCCTCAAACGGTCTTGGAGACTGTTTGCTCCAACCGACCTTGTGAAACCGTTTGCCCCTCAAACGGTTTTGCAAAACCCCCAAACGGTTTTGCAAACCGTTTGGCCAAAGGTACAAGACCGTTTGCTAAAGTGACATAGGTATTCATGCCCCCCTTATTCTACCTCCATATCCAGGTCTGTTCCCCATGGTTTTAGATGCAAGAAAGCAAGGAAGGATGGGGGAAAGAAGAACAAGCTACTTTTGCAAGTACAAAGATATGCATAAGAAAGCAAAAGGTTTAGAGTTATAAAACCCGCCTTAAGGTCGTTCCTTGAGCTCCAAGCTTCCAAGCTTCAAGTCTTTAATGGTGTATTGAGCTCCACAGGTCGTCCAAGGGTGTTTCTCCAAGGAAAGGTTGGGAAAAGATGGCTAGAAAGAAGAAACAAGTAAGGAAGACCATAAAACCAACCTTGCACCATGAATTCCTCCATGAATTCGAGCAAGATGATGATCAAAGCTTACCTAGAACTACTTGGCCGTTCTCCTCTTCTCCAGAGCTCTGTCCTAAGTCGGTCTAAGCAAGGGGATAAGAAAGGAAGTGAAGGAAACGATCCTTGCTAAGTGAGAAAAGGTGTATATATACTTTAGGTGAAATTTCAACATAAGGACAACTTGTTTCTCCATTTCTCCTCTAGGTCCTTCCCTTATTATAAACCACGTTTCTCCCTTCTATACTTAATCAAAACTCATCTTAAACCCAAGGTCTAAAGGTGAAGAAAGCCAACTTCTTACTAAGTTGCACATATAGAAGGGTTATTAGACTTATAACTTGATCATTTAATTTATAAGGGTTATCATTCTTATTTAATTATTCAATTGAAGTGACCTCTTCATCATTTTTACTCTTAATGATGCCAAGAGTCATAAAAGATACTCTAGAAGGTGTATTTTACAAGTTGCACCCCATATTTTGGGTAAATTGCACTTTACACCAAAACTAGAGTTTTAAGTACAAGGATTGCTCCACAAGCTGCATCTTGGTGCCCAAGCTTGGAGAATCCATCATACTTTATCATATTCATTATTATGATGTCTCAACACCAAAGGAACATCTTAACATGTGCAATTTGTAAGTTAACCCCTTTTAATTGGGTAATTTGCACATAGGTCCCTGTATTACAAAACAATATTACAACATTGTTCAAAAGGGAAAGAAATGAAATTATAGATTATTCTAAAGCTTAATGACATATCAAGGGGTAATCACAAGCCTCTAATCATATTTTAAGCAAAACATCTAAGGTTAGTGCATAACCCAGGTCAGGGATGTTACACCAACACTCTCCTTTCTTATAAGAAAATGGAAGATGGATTGTTGATAGTGGCTGCACTAAACACATGACAGGTGATATAAGCCATTTCAATGATTTCACAAAGAAGAAAGGAGGTTTGGTTACTTTTGGGGACAACAAGAAAGGTAAGGTAAAAGATTAGGGTGATGTAGGTGAATCCTTGTGTATCAAGAATGTTCTTTTTGTGGATGGCCTACATCTAAGTGTAAGTCAATTGTGCGATGATGGTTACCTTGTGCTATTTACTTCCTTGCTTATAGATTCCCTCACATGTCATGTTGTGTATAAGGGAACTAGAAATGGTAATCTTTATGTAATTGTGCTTTACTCTATTAAGCCTATTGTTGGTATATGCCTAGTAGTTAATTTGAATGATATTTCTCTTTGGCATCATCAGCTTGTTCGTGTAAATATGCATCAATTGAAGAAGTTGAGAAAAAGGACTTGGTCAAGGGACTTCCAAAATTGGATTTTGAAAAGGATGAGGAATGCCAACCTTGTACCCAAGAAAAGAAAACCAAGTCCTCCTTCAAATCCAAAGGAGTCCTTAGTAGCAAGAGATCTCTTAAACTTCTCCATATCGATCTATTTGTCCTATGAGAACTCAATCGCTTCATGGTTCCAAGTATTGTCTTGTTATTGTCGATGATTTCACTCGATATACTTGGACCTTATTTCTCATTTCCAAGAGTTATACATTTCATGTTTTCTCTAGTTGTTGTAAATGAGTTGAGAACGAAGCTTCTTACCAGATAGTTTCCATCTATAGTGATCATGGGGGAGAATTTGAAAATGATCTTTTTGAATATTTTTGTGAAGAATCTGGATATGCACATAACCTCTTTTCACCTCAACAAAATGGGGTTGTAGAGAGGAAGAATATGCAACTACAAAAAATGTCTAGGACCATGCTTTTAGAGTATGACACTCCAAAGAAGTTTTAGGCCGCTATTAGTACCTCATGTTTTGTGCAAAATCGAGTTTTCACACATCCTTCTTTCAAGAAAACCCCCTATGAGCTATGTCGTGGTAGAAAGACTTCTATCGAGTACTTTCATGTTTTTAGATGTCCTTGTTTTGTTTTCAATACGAAATATTCTCTCCACAAGTTTGATCCAAAATCATATAAGGCTTTATTTCTTGGCAATAACACTACTAGCAAGTCTTATAGATTGTTTAATGTTGATCTTGCTAAAGTAGAAGAATATATTAATGTTAAGTTTATTGAGACTAACCCTTATACTCCCAAAGATATTATTCCAAATGTGATGTTGCAGGTGAGGTGATTCCTATCTTAAAAGAACTCAACATCACCCAAAAGGGAAACGAGGTGGCCACTCAAGAAGAAGAGAAAGAAGAAGAGAAGATAGATACAACTCCTCGCTTTGCAAAGAATCATCCTAAAGAGATGATATTAGGTGACCCTTTTGAAAGAGTGAAGACATGGGTTGCCTTCAACAAATAACAAGACAACAATGGCTTCATCTCACAACTCTAGCAAAAGAACGTCAAAGAAGCTCTTGGGATAATGAATGGATCCTAGCCATGTAAGAAGAATTGGAGCAATTTGAGAAGAACAAAGTGTTGAACCTAGTGCCAAGACCATGTGATATAAAGATCATTGGCACCAAGTGGGTCTACCGCAACAAGCTAGATGAAAACGGCAAGGTGGTAAAAAACAAAGCAAGTTTAGTGGCTCAAGGCTACAATCAACAGGAAGGTATAGATTTTGATGAAACATATGCACATGTAGCTAGACTAGAGTCTATTCATATGTTTCTTGCTTTTGCTAGTTACAAAACTTTCTTCTTTATCAAATGGATGTTAAAAGTGAGTTTTTGAATGGTACAATTGAGGAGGAAGTGTATGTTGCACAACCCTCAGGCTTTGAACATGATATTTTACCTAACCATATTTATCTATTGCAAAAAGCTCTCTATGGAATCAAACAAGAAACTCGAGCTTGGTATGAGAAATTAAAGAACTTTTTGTTAGATCATGGGTATATCATGGGAAAACTAGATTCTACCTTGTTTCTCAAACACATTTCTAATAATTTTCTTATCGTTCAGATTTATGTTGACGATGTCATTTTTGGCGGAACTAATCTTAATCTTTGTAAGGAGTTTAGTGATCTTATGCAGAGTGAGTTCAAGATGAGCATGATGGGTGATCTTACATTCTTCCTTGGCTTTCAAATCAAGAAAACTAAAGATGGGAACTTTATCAACCAAGGCAAGTACACAAGTGGTCTATTTAAGAACTTTGGGATGGAGAACACCAAGCCGATGGACACCCCCATATCAAACACCACCAAACTTGATAAAGATGAATAAGGTGAGTAAGTGGATGAGAAGCTCTATAGAGGTATGATTTAAAGTTTACTTTATTTAACTACCTCCAGACTTGACATAATGTTTAGTGTTGGCTTATGTGCTCGCTTTCAAACAAATTTGAAGAAATCACATCTTATAGTTGTTAAGAGGATTTTAAGGTACTTAGACAAAAATCCAAATTTTGGACTATGGTATCCCATGCCAAGGTACTTTACTCTTACAACCTATAGTGATGTTGATTACACAGGATGCTTGATTGATAGAAAGCGCACAAGTGGCACTTGCTTCCTCCTAGGACCATGCTTGGTGTCTTGGTTTTCCAAGAAATAGAGCATAGTGGATTTTTCAACTACTGAGGTTGAATACATTGTGTTCAGGAGTTGTTGTACCTAGGTCATATGGATGAAACAAATGCTTCAAGACTTTAACATTTGTTTTGATGCTTCTCCTACTTATTGCGATAATACTAGTGCAATCAATTTATCTTACAATCTTATATTGCATAGTAGAGACAAGAACATAGAGGTTCGTCATCATTTTCTTTATGATCACATTGCCAAAAAAGATATCTATATCACACATGTCGACAAGGAAAATCAGTTGGTGGACATTTTTACTAAACCTCTAGCTAGAGAGAAATTTAATTATATTAGATCTAACCTACTGATAACTACTTTGGATGAATCTAATATGCCTTCTAGATAGTTGATATCTATCCTATATGCTTTTCTCATGTCTTGATCACCCTTTCTTTCTAAAGTGCTAAAATTTTCATGTTCTTATGCCTTGTTTTTCTCTTCTTTTGGGTATTTTTTGCAAATGTTTGTTTTATTGCAAAATAGTACCCAATGATGAGTGATATGTGCCTAAGTATGTTTAAAATGCAAAATGGACTAGAAAAATAAATTTAATTAGAACTCAAATGGCTAGAAATTAAATTTCTAATGATGGTTCAAGTTGACCATCAGTTGAGTTGCCAACTCGATCGATCCATGGCTGAGGTCTTTTGTGAAAATCCATTCGGTCGAGTTTCCTAGTCTCATAACTCGATCAATGAATGGGCTGGAGCAAACCTTAGTGTGGTTCTGCTAACTTTTCTCCCTCTCAAATAGAAAAAAATCAACTGATTCACTCTCTATCTCCCTCAAGCTCTCAACCCTAGCCCAGAACTTCCCTTTCCTAGCCCTAGACAACCCTTGCTTGACCTTCCTATCCCTCTTACACATTTACCCTAGGTGGTTGGTCATTTCTTGGTGGTGTTTCCTACATTTTTGACCTCTCTTTCCTTTTTATCTTGCATTTATGGCTTCCAATAGGAGAAAGAGAGTCGCCCCCTACAGAGCACCATACTCCTCCAACTATCACCTTATCTAGTTTGATGATACTTGTTTGTCTCAAATGATGCTTTAAATAGGTACAAGGAGCTCCTTCTTAGGAACCCCTTTCCTTTTCGTGCCTTGTTTGAGCCACGCCCGCGTAGACAAAAGGTCATTGATCAAGTTGTTGAGTTGTTATATGACCCCTACCCTGAGTGTTGAATGCGCGTGCTATAACAATTCCATCATAAGAACTAAGTTCGTTCATGAATTCTATGAAAATATGTCATGGAATTATGACACTCTTGTACCCCCACCAAATACTCAAGTCATTCTTACTTCCATGATTATCGGGAAGAAATTCCAAGTCTTAGAAGATACCTTGAATATCTTTTTCTCTGGTACTGAGGTGAGTGACACATGGAGGAAGGATTACCCTGAGTATTTTGACCTCCTAGACCCTGAGACCTTCTACAAGAAATATGATATCACTCATCCTGACATACATAAATTCTTTAAGAAGCCTCAGTTTCCCTATAGGAAGAAGTCTACCCTTTCCTCCTCCACCTTAGACCTGAAGAACCGCATTCTCACCCTAGTAGTCAACTGCAATATTCATCCAAAGAAAAATCAAACTAAAATTCTAGAGAATACTGTGGTGATTACATTCTGTATCCTGAAGAACATTGGTGTCAAGTGGTCTCGATATATTCTTCATCACATGACTTGTTTTGACTCTGGTAAAAACACCCGAGGTACCCACCATCCTACCCAACCCTGATTTGTGGTCTTTTTCAATTTGCCATGGGTAAATCTCCTTTTCATTATCTTCATTACAAACCTGCTAGAAAAGGAGTCTGTATCAGTGAGACCACAATTCATAAAAGTGTGCCTACCCCTTCTTCTACCACACCTAGAGCTTCCACCTCCACCCAGGCACCTCCGCCTCCTTAGTCATCCCAACCTACATGCACCTCATTTAATGTATCAAATGAAGCCTTCATGGGTTATAAGATGCATCAATAGACGTATAACCTTCAGGTTCATGAGAATATGCGTCAGGATCTATGTGCTATTATATCTACTATGAACCTTTCTAGTACCCATCCTTACCCTACCTACCAGCTAGTGCGCTTCCCACCAAGGCTACACACTAGCCAACTAGAGGTGGCTAGATGCAACCCTAAGGGAGGACACACGTGTGGATATTTTGAAATTTATATTAACCCTAAGCAAGTCGATCACAATACCAAATAGGTCGCCCGCAAGCGCACGAGGTACTATTGTAGCATAGGTGAAGGGCAAGTATAGGGGTTGATCCTCAGGGACAAATGGGGCACTAGAGCTAGGCTAGGGTTGGCTACATTCCTATTGTGAAGACAAGGCTTGAAGGGTTTAAAAGGGGTTTGGTTGGTTGTTAAACTAGGTGAACAAGGAAGTAAAGGCAATTAAGAATTATAGATTATCACAACTCTAAATTAACCTAAGTAAGCCAGTCTAAGAAATTAGATTAAGTAACTAATAGAGCAACAACAAATGTTAATTACACTACACTAGCAGAGCAATTAGCACTGAGAACAAGATTAACCACAAGGAAGAGAGCGAAAACCTAAGTTAAAACTAAAGAACAAGACTGAGCAATTAACTAGTTGGAACAAAGGCAACTACACTAAATTAGCATGAACAAGCTAAGAAAGCAAATTGGGTTTTAAGCAATGATATTAGGTAGGTGGGTCATTTGGGGATGTGGTTTGATATTAGTTGGGGGTATCAACATAGCAAGCAATTTATCACAATTCTATCTAGATTACCAAACCAAACAACAAGGTAAATGCTATTAGAATGTACCCTATACTGCTAGTTGGAGAACTAAGGTTAGGTGTAATTCTAGTAGGACTTGTCAAGTCTAGGTCTCCAGGGTAAGTGGTATTAGGACAATAGAGAGACAAGGGTAGAAATGGGAGTAGAGATGAGGGTTTTTCACCTCATGCCACTAGCCATCTAGCCTTGAGGAAGCTCTAGGCAATTGCACTAATCACACTTACACTAGCCACTTACATCTCACACTCACTTGTAGAAGGAGGGATGTGTATGTGGGAACAAAGGGGGCTAGCTAGGGATCCACTAATTGGACCTAGAAGCCATTCCTAAGATTGGCCACATACACTCCAATTCCTCCTAGAAGCTAAGTGTCATCAAACATCTTAAAGAAAGCAATCCATGTTATAAGCACAAACCACATGCAATAAAATAGGAAATGAGATAGAAGAATGAAGCAATCATCATAGATATAAATCATGTTCATTACAAGTTATTTTCCCCCAACATGGTGTCAAAGTCACATTTTGACCCAAACATCCCACCACTAGGGGCTTAGCTAGACATGATCAAGTAAATAACAAAATAAAGGGGAAGAAGGGGGTAGAAATCCATGAAGCTTGAAGTAGAAGCCTCCTTCTTCACCTCATAGCAGCTTGAGGACGTCCTTCCTCATCCAATGGTGTAGATGGGCATGAAAATATGGGGGATTATGGAGGAAAACCTAGAAAACTAGATTTCCAAGGTGGAAATGGGGTGGAAATGGTGGATGGAGAGCATAAATGCAAGGTGGAGTGCAATCAATTCTCAAGGGTCAGTAAGGTGGAGTAGATGTAGCTAGGGGGTCTAACTTTTGTGCCCCATCTACCACCTATGTATATATAAGTGGTGGGGAAGCACTAGGGTAAGTGGGGGTAGTGTAGGAAAAATAGTGTAAAAAATGGGTAGGGTATGTTTGTTACACCCCGATCTCACAATTTCCTCAAATCATAAGATTAGGGCATAAGATAGGATTTATATGTAACCCAAAGAACACCCTTAACTTTTTCTTTTCTTAAAAACTCTTGTTTCTTCGCATTGAACCACATAAAACATTTTAACCAGGGAATCTGAACATTTCTTTTACTAATCAGACTTCAATAGTAAAGATACATATATAAGCATTCATGATGTCTCTCACACATTATGCACATGAAACATGCTAATTAGCATATATATCAAAAGAGGAATAATATTACACATCGTAATTACAACTCTCTCTCTTATCTCTTACTGAGGACCTAGAGTGACAAGGACCGACTGACTCAACTAATCTCGTACTTGACTCCTGTGGCAGGTCTACACTGATGCTCTGACCATCTTCAAGTCCACGCGGTTAACCCTAAAAATGTTTGAGTAGAGGGGTGAGCCTACTCGCTCAGTGAATGAGTACTTCATGGAAACAGACTAATGCACTAATGTGATTACAGATATAATTTGAGTAAACAATATGAAATTTAACAACAATAAATACTACACTGAGCAGTTCTAAAATAATATAACTGAAATAACAAAGAATGTAAATATTGCATCCAAAGCATAACTACTAGAAGACTACTCTAGTCTTCCTTAACTCTTTCATTTATAAGGAACTCTGTGAACCTATATGATCATATTTTAGATTATGCCCTGATCTATGCAGTGTACTCTGCATAGAGACTTGCACTGCACTACGACCACACCGTACAAGACTTAGCAACACACCCGGGAAATGCTAAGTCTGACTGCCAGCCCTGTTCTGCTACAGGACCCACAGGCTCTCTGGCCTCCTCTGCACTCACCATAAGTGCTCTGGACTCCTCCTCTAACCTGAGTACACAGGCGCAGGGAGTCAACACTGGGTTACCACCAGAATTACTCAACCGGTTGGTGTTGGATAACCATTTCCCCAGTGCCACCGAAATTACTCAATCGGTTGGTGTTGGACACTGTCTATCAACCCTCGTGCCACCAGAATTACTCAACCGGTTGATGTTGGACACGAGTTTCACCCCTAAGGCGCAGACCTCCCAAAGGGGTTCTACGGTGTTCAGGGCACCTAAGTCTACATTAACATTATAGATACATGTAAACAGAAATCATTACTCATTTTACATTTCTCACAAGGCTCACACAGCCTGCCATATCATATCATAAGAAACATCATAACTCATGTATTCAACATATATATCATGTCTCAGTAACATCCCTTTCTAGGGCATGTCATATCTCATCACCTGCAATTTATGAGATATGTATTGAAAATAAGAAGCCCTGCAGTATGTAGATATCATCTCAGAGAGAACAAGCATATAAAGTTAAATGCACTAGAAACATACAATTCAACAATTAAGCATCAGCACATCTCATATCGAGACCTTTCATATTGTCATAACATGATTCCTTGAACACCCTATCCTTAGGGTTTCATTCGCCTTATTCATTCATCACATGCCAACACCCTACTCTTAGGGTTTCATTTGCCTCATTCACCTTTTCATTTACCTCATTCACTTGTCACATGGCCCTTATAATGATCTCATAAGATATAAGCATTCACTAAATAAAGATTGTTTCCAACAAATCATATACAATCAATATAGATATGAAACCATGGAAATTTAACTAAATTTAGGGTTTCCATACCATTCACTGAGATATCATGTATCAAGAATAAAATTCAATTAAGATAACCCATGTGGTACATCCTAACCACTTATAGGATTACCAATCCTTTTCAATAAGGTTGAAACTCTAGCGATATCTTAATTAGGTCAAACCCTAATTACAACATTTGATATAAATCTAAAAGCATCCTCACTAGGAAGTGTTGTATACGTTTCTGTTATGAATCTACCATCAAGGAGTCATTCAAACAGAAAAGGAATCCATATCATATCAATTTGCAATAACTTAGATCAAACGGACATTTCAGGGTTTAGAATTCACATGCTAAGCATTTAGGGATTTGGATGCTATAATCAAATTCGTGCATTACAATGTTTGAAGGAAGAACCCACTCACCCTAAGGTGTGAAAACACCTCAAAACTGCAGCTCAACTCAGGGAATCTCGAACTCATCTCAAATCCCTAGCAAATCTCCCAATTCTTCTTCCATTCAACTCGGGAACCTTGAAAATGAGGGATTATGAAGAAAGGGTGAGAAAAGAGGGAATTTCGACATCATCTTGGATCAAATCAGAGCATGGACGGAATCTTGACATGAGAGAGAAGATTCACCATAAAAGTCTATGCAAGGAATCCGAACTTACTTGATTTCACCATCCCTCGGACCGCAAAACCCTAATTCAGCAATTCCCCCACTTTCTTCTCTCAAACCCTAACTCTCCCTCTCTCTCTAGGAGCTCGTTTCTCTGGAATGAATGACGAAGAATGAGAGATGTGTGTGTGTGTGGTCGATCATATAAGTCAATTTGAGCTGCTTGGGTCAATTGCATATTGACCCAACACTCAACTTTAATTATATTGGCTGAATATTCAGTTATACAAAGTTACTGTAATTCGTTTATTTCAGAGATCAAACCTTCTCCAACAATTATGGGAATTTAGAACGTTGTTTATAATTGATCTATAAAGCTTCAGTTAAAATTTGAGATCATTTGGAGTTAGTAATAAATAATTAAAAATAGAACAGTGCACTGCTATATTGCAGTCAGCAATATATTCGGCCGAGTTTGTCCTGCACTGAACTCGACCGACACCCTTACTGTAGAGATCAAAAAGTCATCCAAAAATTACGCCAATTTAACAGAGTGTCTAAAATTGTGTTTTTCAAGCACATTTAAAATTTGAGATCAATTGGATATACCAATAAAAATATAAAATTCAATTACCACACTGCTATATAAATCTGGAAATGTGATCGGTCCAGTTTGAAACTCGGCTGATAAACAGGTCAGAGCATTCTTCAAAAATTCTGATATTTTCCAATGTTGTTCAAATTTTATATATCCAAATCATATCCAAATTTGAAGTAAATCAGAGTTACACATAAAATACTAAAAATCATTTAGTGAGACATTCTTCTTATTAAATTCTGTATTCATGCATCATCAAAACCCTATTTTTGGGCCGATTAGGGTTTATGTTTCTCAAACCCTAATTCTAAAGACAAAAGAACATTTAGACTTCTTATCATAGTTAAAACATCCTAATTGTGTTATCGTCATTAATTAGATTTCAAGAATGATTATTCCAATTAATCTTTGCAATGTCTAGGTAAACCATAGTTTACCAATTAAGCTCAGATGGGGTCGTAACAACTCTCCCCCCCTTAGAATGTTTCGTCCTCGAAACATAAACCTACAAGAAAGATACATTCAAGGTTATTCTAAGCTTCTAAAGCCTTCCATGTCATTATACTCTTATATTTCATACCTGAATGTAGTTTTCAACATTAGATCTTTTAATTCTTTACTAAATCACAACATATTTCAAATAGTTCTCAATGATATCAAGCAAATTCTTTATGCCACAGTCAAACATAGAATGCAAAGATAACCATCACGCTTTCGCTGCGCAACTCTGATACTCTAATACAACTATCTCAACTTATGCTGCTCAGAGAGTTCTATTGTTCTGTATCACCTTTAAGTGACAAAAGCAAGTTCATCATACTGTTTTAAACTTTAATCAAGTGCTATTCAAATAGAAAAACAGTCTTGAATTAAAAGACTAGATTCAACAATCAATTGCACAATACTACTCTTGGCATCCCCATTGGGTCATGGAGGCATGAGGTGAAGCATTACCACCTCATTCCATACTATCCTGTTTCGATCATGGGATCTGTGGGTTATGGGCCCACACACAATTCAAAGTGTAACCATCGCATTATATCATTTTAGGGTTTCAACAACAGTAATAAGGTAATCCACGATTGTATCAGTCATTCAAGCATTAATCATACTCAATTACCATCACTCAGTTATATTAGAGCTAGGTATAACAAGCTACACCTTATTAGGGTTACTTGTCCAAACAATCTAATTATCATCCCTTTCTATTAATATGAGTGAATAAGTATGACTACCTTGTTCAGGGTATCTCTCCATGTGTTCTGACATCATTCAAACCGTATCACCATATCACAAATACACAATAGTAAGATGCATATCAGGTATGAATTACTACAACTATCATACGCCTTTAATTTAACATATAGCTTACACAAATACCCTGAAATCATATGTAGAACCAACTTTCATACCTTAATATGCCTTCAACAAATCATACATGTAAAAACAAATTCACATATTACACAAAGCTAGTGTTTTCCCATATCTCTCTGCTCGTTCATTACTTCTTTACTTTTTGCTACCTATCCTATTCATATGATTATATATAATAAACATCATTAACATTGAAGCATTTAAGATAGGAATAGATTATTCATCATTCTTGCTATCACACAAGAATTTATTTCTTATCGCACTTCATCATATTGTATGTCACTATTACATTCACTAGATGACCCTACCAAGGTAGTTATGCACCATATATGACTCATTTTCTCTTATTATTTCATACTTATTTCACATTCTAGACATCACTTGAAAACACATATATCATTTGTCATCTTTAAACATGACTCAATATCACATATCCAATTTCAATGCTAAACATCCATTTTAATCAACGTATACATTGCAACTGTAATACAGGAAATTCCATCATTTTCATCAATCATATTACGTATTTCAAGTTCCAATGAATCTATCATACTCTATTGTATGTGCTACACTGTTTAGGAGTTATACCAACTGATACTGAAGCAATTAAGCACTTAAATTGAGTTAAATAATGATTTCTAAATGAACTGCCACTCACAGCTCTGAAACTCGGACGATTGGTCAGAAACTCGGCCGATTGCTTCACAACTCGGTCGATTCGCTTGAAACTCGGCCGATCAACTTGCTGTTTGATTTCTTGTAAAAGAAACTCGGCCGAATCACATACAACTCGGCCGATCAGTTTGCTGTTCGATTTCCTATTAAAGAAACTCGACCGAATCACATACAACTCGGCCGAATCGCGTACAGACTGAAAACTAAATCGAACCTGCTGGTGTCGATTTCACTCGAATCGACAGGCAAAACTACCGATTTCATGTATACCATGTTGCACATATTTCCTCCTTTATCTTTATACTATTGTGAAGTTAAAGTTCTAAATTAATAATCCTTCTATTAGTTTTTCCTCATGTTGAATACATTACATATTCTTCATTTTTAAATCAACTGGATCATGCATGGGTCAAACATAGTTTCTCTTTTAATCAAGTTTTTCTCTTCTGAATACAGTCCACCTTTGTATGAATTATTCATTCGTTAAACTACACCTATGTTCTTTGCTCAGAAACTAGTTTGTTGTTTTAGTCTTATGAATTACATGTTCATACGATTCTCTTTACTTTTACTCTTTTGAAGACTCTTTACTTCTATGGACCTATTGAAGGCTCAACCCTATTCTCTACTCAGCCCTTGCTTTAGAGTTCATAAAAGCATTATACTCAATTATATGATTCATTCTTCATGATTGATTCTAGTTATCTTGAACCATACATACATTTCACATATCTTTTCTATATTTCATATGTATAGTTCATATAATATTAATCAATAAACTGATTATGAACTTCATATCATGTTCTATTATTCCCAATTAAGGGTTTCACATTTGAGACCCCAAAGTTAAACCTCAGATACCAGTTTCAACTGATTCTTAGTTGTTCTGATCTTGCCCATATGTTTCAACATCTTACTGTATGTACATTCTTAATCTGATGTGGGTCTCATTATTCAAATTCTATTCTTATTATTAATAGGAGTCATTAGATCCCAGTATCGCATCCTGCCAGCCAGACCAGGCCAAGCCTGAAGTCCTGAAGCCAAGAACTACTGAGGATTACTCCACTCCTATTCATCTCAGAAGTGTGGAAGAAAACTTATCCACTAACAAAAGCTCATTCAAAAGTCAATTCTAGTCTACTTGTTATAAAGAATGAAATCAATAAATGCTACAACTGCATAGTATACAATAGATATTAAAGACCCATATTTCAAAGTATTGAATATTTCAATTCAAACATATAAGAGCATTTCTATACATTTCCAACAAAAACAACATTATGAAATGTAAGTTCTATCTCCTTTTACATTTATGCTCTTAATTCTTGTTTCTTTTCTCGTTTTCTAACCCTAACATTTCTAGGGTTCCTCTCTAGCCCATTCTTCCACTGTATACCTGGCCAGGGTATACGTGAAAGAATAGACAGAGTAGCTTGTACTGGTTGATCCAAGTACTCAGATATCGGGCCAGGATATCCAAATACTCAAATCCCCGAAGCTAACATCAAAACATCTCCTATCTGCCACACTTAGGACTCTAACTTACTAACTTAATGGTCCTTGACAACTCAACCTGAGCTCTGATACCAAGCTGTTACACCCCGATCTCACAATTTCCTCAAATCATGAGATTAGGGCATAAGATAGGATTTATATGTAACCCAAAGAACACCCTTAACTTTTTCTTTTCTTAAAAACTCTTGTTTCTTCGCATTGAACCAAATAAAACATTTTAACCAGGGAATCTGAACATTTCTTTTACTAATCAGACTTCAATAGTAAAGATACATATATAAGCATTCATGATGTCTCTCACACATTATGCACATGAAACTTGCTAATTAGCATACATATCAAAAGAGGAATAATATTACACATCGTAATTACAACTCTCTCTCTTATCTCTTACTGAGGACCTAGAGTGACAAGGACCGACTGACTCAACTAATCTCGTACTTGACTCCTGTGGCAGGTCTACACTGATGCTCTGACCATCTTCAAGTCCACGCGGTTAACCCTAAAAATGTTTGAGTAGAGGGGTGAGCCTACTCGCTCAGTGAATGAGTACTTCATGGAAACAGACTAATGCACTAATGTGATTACAGATATAATTTGAGTAAACGATATGAAATTTAACATCAATAAATACTACACTGAGCAGTTCTAAAACAATATAACTGAAATAACAAAGAATGTAAATATTGCATCCAAAGCATAACTACTAGAAGACTACTATAGTCTTCCTTAACTCTTTCATTTATAAGGAACTCTGTGAACCTATATGATCATATTTTAGATTATGCCCTGATCTATGCAGTGTACTCTGCATAGAGACTCGCAGTGCACTACGACCACACTGTACAAGACTTAGCGACACACCCGGGAAATGCTAAGTCTGACTGCCAGCCCTGTTCTGCTACAGGACCCACAGGCTCTCTGGCCTCCTATGCACTCACCATGAGTGCTCTGGACTCCTCCTCTAACCTGAGTACACAGGCGCAGGGAGTCAACACTGGGTTACCACCAGAATTACTCAACCGGTTGGTGTTGGATAACCCTTTCCCCAGTGCCACCGAAATTACTCAATCGGTTGGTGTTGGACACTGTCTATCAACCCTCGTGCCACCAGAATTACTCAACCGGTTGATGTTGGACACGAGTTTCACCCCTAAGGCGCAGACCTCCCAAAGGGGTTCTACGGTGTTCAGGGCACCTAAGTCTACATTAACATTATAGATACATGTAAACAGAAATCATAACTCATTTTACATTTCTCACAAGGCTCACACAGCCTGCCATATCATATCATAAGAAACATCATAACTCATGTATTCAACATATATATCATGTCTCAGTAACATCCCTTTCTAGGGCATGTCATATCTCATCACCTGCAATTTATGAGATATGTATTGAAAATAAGAAGCCCTGTAGTATGTAGATATCATCTCAGAGAGAACAAGCATATAAAGTTAAATGCACTAGAAACATACAATTCAACAATTAAGCATCAGCACATCTCATATCGAGACCTTTCATATTGTCATAACATGATTCCTTGAACACCCTATCCTTAGGGTTTCATTCGCCTTATTCATTCATCACATGCCAACACCCTACTCTTAGGGTTTCATTTGCCTCATTCACCTTTTCATTTACCTCATTCACTTGTCACATGGCCCTTATAATGATCTCATAAGATATAAGCATTCACTAAATAAAGATTGTTTCCAACAAATCATATACAATCAATATAGATATGAAACCATGGAAATTTAACTAAATTTAGGGTTTCCATACCATTCACTGAGATATCATGTATCAAGAATAAAATTCAATTAAGATAACCCATGTGGTACATCCTAACCACTTATAGGATTACTAGTCCTTTTCAATAAGGTTGAAACTCTAGCGATATCTTAATTAGGTCAAACCCTAATTACAACATTTGATATAAATCTAAAAGCATCCTCACTAGGAAGTGTTGTATACGTTTCTGTTATGAATCTACCATCAAGGAGTCATTCAAACAGAAAAGGAATCCATATCATATCAATTTGCAATAACTTAGATCAAACGGACATTTCAGGGTTTAGAATTCACATGCTAAGCATTTAGGGATTTGGATGCTATAATCAAATTCGTGCATTACAATGTTTGAAGGAAGGACCCACTCACCCTAAGGTGTGAAAACACCTCAAAACTGCAGCTCAACTCAGGGAATCTCGAACTCATCTCAAATCCCTAGCAAATCTCCCAATTCTTCTTCCATTCAACTCGGGAACCTTGAAAATGAGGGATTATGAAGAAAGGGTGAGAAAAGAGGGAATTTAGACATCATCTTGGATCAAATAAGAGCATGGATGGAATCTTGACATGAGAGAGAAGATTCACCATAAAAGTCTATGCAAGGAATCCGAACTTACTTGATTTCACCATCCCTCGGACCGCAAAACCCTAATTCAGCAATTCCCCCACTTTCTTCTCTCAAACCCTAACTCTCCCTCTCTCTCTAGGAGCTCGTTTCTCTGGAATGAATGAAGAAGAATGAGAGCTGTGTGTGTGTGTGGTCGATCATATAAGTCAATTTGAGCTGCTTGGGTCAATTGCATATTGACCCAACACTCAACTTTAATTATATTGGCTGAATATTCAGTTATACAAAGTTACTGTAATTCGTTTATTTCAGAGATCAAACCTTCTCCAAAAATTATGGGAATTTATCACGTTGTTTATAATTGATCTATAAATCTTCAGTTAAAATTTGAGATCATTTGGAGTTAGTAATAAATAATTAAAAATATAACAGTGCACTGCTATATTGCAGTCAGCAATATATTCGGCCGAGTTTGTCCTGCACCGAACTCGACCGACACCCTTACTGTAGAGATCAAAAAGTCATCCAAAAATTATGCCAATTTAACAGAGTGTCTAAAATTGTGTTTTTCAAGCACAGTTAAAATTTGAGATCAATTTGATATACCAATAAAAATATAAAATTCAATTACCACACTGCTATATAAATCTGGAAATGTGATCGGTCGAGTTTGAAACTCGGCCGATAAACAGGTCAGAGCATTCTTCAAAAATTCTGATATTTTCCAATGTTGTTCAAATTTTATATATACAAATCATATCCAAATTTGAAGTAAATCAGAGTTACACATAAAATACTAAAAATCATTTAGTGAGACATTCTTCTTATTAAATTCTGTATTCATGCATCATCAAAACCCTATTTTTGGGCCGATTAGGGTTTATGTTTCTCAAACCCTAATTCTCAAGACAAAAGAACATTTAGACTTCTTATCATAGTTAAAACATCCTAATTGTGTTATCGTCATTAATTAGATTTCAAGAATGATTATTCCAATTAATCTTTGCAATGTCTAGGTAAACCATAGTTTACCAATTAAGCTCAGATGGGGTCGTAACAATGTTGGTCACCACGGTCGTGTTGATGTACCACGGCCGTGGTGGGGGTAGTGGGGAACAGTCATGAGGGAGTGTCCACAACTAAGGTGTGAAGGAGGGTGGAAAGGATAAGTATACGTGGTGGCCACGGCCATGGCGGGGTGGGACAGTCGTGTTGGGTAAGTGGCACCACGGCCGTGGTGGTGTACCACAACCATTTTAGAGGAGGAAGTCTTGATTGTGGGGGGCAGCACGGGCATTTTCTCTTCTGTTGGCCATGATCGTGGTGTCTTCAATGGACCACGACCATGCTGGTGGCCACGACTGTGGTGAGTTTGATGCAAAACGTTTATCTCACTGTTGGTTCTTCATAAAAAAAATGCATGACCCGTGGCCATGGGGACACGGTCGTGGTGTCTTCAATGTGCCACGGTCGTGCTAGTGGCCACAACCATGGTGAGTTTGGTGCAAAACTTGACATCTTTGTTGATTCATCACAATAACTGACATGACCTATGGCCATGGGGCCATGGCTGTGTTGGGATCTCCAGTGGCTATATGAACTTCAATTTACCTCATCCATGGACTTCTTTTCTTGATGTTGAACCTTGGTGTAACGTCCGAGCCCACTGTCCTAGGCTCTAGTAGAGTTTAGAAATGACGAATGGCCCCACAGATCACCACTAGCCTTAACTGTGAGGTTTTTCCACACTCATGCGCAAGCTGGGGTCAACTTCCCGACTGGTCACCCATCCTAGTACTACTCTAAGCTGAGCACGCTTAACTATGGAGTTCTTTTGTGATGGGCTCCTAGAAAAAGAGGTGCATCTTGGTGATATGGGTAGTCCAATCATTCCTTTTAAGATCATGTTATTTGAGGTCTCAAATCCTAGGATGTTACAATCTCCCCCACTTAGACTCTTGACGTCCTCGTAAAGGCTCCACTATATGGCCTCATAATCTGACCCCTTTCAGTGCAGACCCACAATGGCCCATGGACATCTGCCTTCCGATCATAGAAATACCATCGCAAGGGTGTCTACATCAACCATGGACAACCATTTCCTACATGCCTGGACCACATGGCTCAAGACTAGCATGCCACATGCCCATGCGGGCCCCACCTACTGGAGGGGTTATGGCTCTTATACCATTTGTAATGTCTGAGCCCACTGCCCGAGGCTCTAGTAGAGTTTTAGGAATGACGACTGGACCCACAAATCACCACTAGCCATAACTGTGCAGTTTTTCCACACTCATGCGCAAGTTGTGGTCAACTTCCTGACTGGTCACCCATCCTAGTACTACTCCATGCTGAGCACGCTTAACTATGTATTTCTTTAGTGATGGGCTCATGGAAAAGGAGGTGCACCTTGGTGATATGGGTAGTCCAATCATTCCTTTTAAGATCATGTTATCTGAGGTCTCAAATCCTGGGATGTTACACTTGGCCATTAGGGGTAGGTTGAGGGAGCTTTGGGGCCTTATTTGGACCCCTCCATGAGTGGAGGAATCCTAGAACACCTTCCTTCTCTCTCATCCATCCAAAGCATGGTCCAAGTGCCTGAAAATAGTCCAAAGAACTTCCATAAGTGCATTTGATAGTAATACTCATATTGAGGGATTCAACTTGCATTCTACTGTGTTTAGATGTGAATAAAGTACAAAATGGCACAAGATGGAGCCCTAAAATAGGGCTGCATCACCATCCCAAGCTTAAAACATACTTGTCCTCAAGTATGCTCCAACTTAATCTCTCTTTTTAATTTTCTTTCAATAAGCAAGAGTGACAAATGCATAGAAATAGAAAATTATTGACTACATGGTCTTGGAAGTGACTAAGTACATGTATTCCACCTCTCTCCTCTCCTCTTTCACATACCAATCATGAAATGAGCACTGAGCATACAAACTTCAAATATAAAGCATAGAATACACCAGCTATCCATATGTCCTTCATATCATTTTGGGTAAACCGTTTCATGTTGGTGTTAATCAAAGATGACTAGGAGTATTGTTTCTCTTTCATGCATTCAATCTTATGCCCAAAACCACACTAAATAACCCACGTGGCTGTGGAAAGGGGTAAAGTGAGCTAGATTTGGTGTTTTCTAGCTCAATGGGCATGAAAGTAGAAGAAAGGGTTGCAGAAAGGTTTTTGGAGTGATATTACATAGAGCACTCATCTTTTCTTTATTTGAATGCTCTTAAATATGAGCATCCTTTTATTTTCTTTTTTCTTTCTTTTTTCTTTTCTTTTCTTTTCCCTTGGTTTATATAGGGCAATGGTGGATAGAGTGAAGTAGGGGCGTAAAGATATGGCCACCCCAAACTTTTGGAGGTGGCCAAGGTTGATTATGTGCACTAGGGCATCCTTTCATGAGGCGGAGAGGTATGAAGATGGTGAAAGAATAGTCAGATCCAAGAGGGGTCATTAGTGTAGTCTTCAACATAAGATTCTCTGCATGAAAGCTAATCCAACACTTCATCAAATGATATCACACCACATGATAGAACAACATGACATTCACATTTCTATTAAGTGATTCCATAGGCTTTAAGCATTTGTAGCTTGCTCAACTCACAAAACAACCGAAACTTTCACAATCTTGAGAGAAGTGGTGTACATGTAAAGAGTCAACAAACAAGATCACATAGCAATAAACTCTAAGAAACATCATGCATTTGTCAAAGAATTAAAATTTTCATTTTAAACAGTGGAGATTAGGTCAAAACATGCTTTTTGGGCAAGAACATTCAAATTTGGGCAAAATTGGTCAAAATGGTGCCAATTTACCTTCAATCACATCTAAACCTACATTATTGAACTTAAAGCAGCACAACAAGCAAATCCTAGCTAAAACATGTAAAAACTACCAAAAATCTATATGAAATGCAATGCATGGCAAAAAGGAGCAATTTTTTTTAAAATTAGGCAAAAATGCATGAAATTAACTACATGCTATGCAAGAATGCAATAAAAAGAGCAAGAACAGGAAAACTAAACTAGATGGAAAAGGTGGAACAAAATCACAAAGAGAGAGATATGGTGGTGCATACCGCCCTACCCACCCCAAACTTTAGAATCATATTGTCCTCAGCATGAAACTATAGCTTAGGGTAGATACGGGAAGTGTCATGGCTGCTACAACGGCTGGTTAGATGAGTGAGGAGGATTTGGAGGTGGAGCTGAGTCTGTAGGAGGATAGTGGTAGTAATGTCCCCAGTAGTCATCTTGGGGTGGAGGGTATGTCTCTGAATATCCAGCAATGCCACCCCAAAAATCTCCACCCCATTCAAGGTTTCTTGCTGCTTGGATATGGTGGTAGTGATATAAGTGGTTGACCTGATGGTGCATTTGTTGTTGGACTTACCACATGTATTGCTGGATCATTTGCATGTTGCCTTGTGTCTTTTGTATGCTCTCAAGCTGTTCCTGGATGGTGGACATGTCGTAGGCATTTGTTGAGGGCTGCTGCAGCTGGGATGTTCCTTTATCCCTTCATCTTGATTTTTGGGGTTGCCTTTGTTCGTGAGTTTCTTTCTCCTATCCTTGCACATTAGATTCAGCAATCTCCTCTTATGAGGCAGTGGCTCCCCTATTGTATGTCTCTCTTGGGTTGTTTTGCTTTCATTCCAACAATTTGGCCTCCAGTTTATGGATGACTCCCAACACAGAGAGAAGTGGTACAACATGGTATGGCAGCTCAAGCTCAATGTTTGACACACGACTTGCATGATATATCATTCTTTGGTCCTTCATCTTGATAGTGTGTGAGCGGATGAGATTATTTAAGTCCAAAAACTCATGCTCAATTTCATCTTCCAACCCAGAGAGGTCATATCCCAAAGTAAGTGCAATTGAGGTTACATAACCCCCCTTAAGAAAATGTGTTTTACTCTTGGAGGGCATGGACCTCATATGATCAATTAACAACACTCTAAGATCTATATACCTCTTATGGTTCTTTTCTATCATGAAAAACATATCCTTCTAAAAAAATGTGCCTTGATTATCATACCTGCCCACAATTGTGTTTGCCAAGACCTTTTGCACATAGCAGAATAGGGGGGTTCTTATGGCTGAGGTTTTTGACCTCCCTACATAGTAATCCTTGCTCCCGATCAAGAGGTTCCAGAAGTGTACATAGTTGAAATCTACCTCTTTCTTTAGCAGGCTGTCATTCATTTGAATGGCCTCTTCAGGATTGGCAACAAATATACCATTCAAATCAGTTGTCGTGAGAGTATGCATGTTTCCTAACATGGTAAATTTGATAGCATCATTTCCTCTCATCTTCGTCTTCTCATGAGTGGCGAAGAATTCTTGCTTCAAAGAGGTGTAGCTAGCTTGGGTGTTTGTGAAAAGAATGTCCCACAACCCCATTTTCTTCAAACCTTCTTCCACATCCACCTTGATTTTGAGTTCCTCAATAACTTTCTTGCATCCATACCTTGTGGCGACAATTTTCCTTGTCACTGCTTCTGGGTATGTGAGTGCAATCTTCATGTGCATGTGTCCCCTACCATAGGAAACTCCAATGGGGGCCTTGCCTAAGGCCTTCAACCTGTCCTCCTCCAATTGAGCTAGAATGTCCTTTGCCTCAGCTGATAGATGTATCTCCTCATCTTTAGGGTCTTCCTCCTCCTCTTCCAACTTGTGCAATTCGGGCCCCGAACTCGTATAAAGGTTGATTGGCACCCGTTGTTCAGGGTACCAATGTGCGAACTGATCTTCATCGGAATGCATTTGTCACCTAGGTTACGACTTCTCTCTATGCTATGCTGCCATGTGAGACGTCAAACATCGTGCTGGAGTGGGCTTCGGTGGGCGTATTGATGAGGACAGTACTATTTTTGATTTCTAGCTTCTTTTAGCAACTACTGTCTTGACCTCATCCACTAAGTTGTCCATGTTCTCCTTGGACTCCTTCTCTTCGTCTCCTTGGTATGTCTCATCAATGATATGGTGGCTATTAGATGACCATGTGCGAGATGAATGCATGGACATCGATCGGGGAAGTGATTGGCGATTAAATTTGATGCTGAAGGGGTGTGGGAAGGCATGGAGACTTGTGAGGAGGCTTTTTTGGTGTGATCCTTTCCTCTAGTAATCACATTAAGGCTCTTTTGATCCCCCTTCTTCATAGAATTGGTGATCCCCTTCATTTTGTGGAGGCGAAGGAGGTGGTAGGGAAATAAAAAACTAATTTTTGGGTGGATGATGAAATGGAGGTGGATTGAGGGGTGTAATGGAAGGATATGGGGGTATAGATAGTGGGTGAATGATTAGGTTTTGATTTGGGGGAGAAATGGAAGTTTTTGTGGAGGTTTTAGGTGGGGATGGTTGTAGGGAAGAATGGAGGAGAAAATGATTGTGGAGGGTGGATTAATGGATGATTTGGTGTGGAAATGAAAGGGGAATAGTAGGGGGATAATTTGGGAATGATTAGTGGTGGTTTGGAGGTAATTTGGGGGCTTGGAGGTGGAGCTTGGAGGAGATGCAGATGTAGGAGCATCGCCATGTCTGTTGTGGTGTGAAATTAAGTGTTGCAATGGCTTGGGTAGGGTTGAAGATGGACTTTAGGTTATATTTGTTTGTGGGGTCGAGCCGCTCCACGGCCGTGGCAGGTAGCCACGGTCATGTCTAGGGTTTGGTAGCACAGTCGTGGTGGGGTGCCATAGTCGTGTTGTCGATGAAGAAAGCTCCTACCCAACCTTACCGCAGTCGTGGTCACATTCCACAATCGTGGCCATCCATCCTTACCACGACCGTGGCTGAGCGCCACGACCATGGCCATTCATCCAAAAACATTGACTTCTTTGACATCTTTAACACAAAAAGACACGACCTGTGGTTGTGGGGCCACAGTCATGGTGAGTTGTCTTTGACACGGCCGTGGCTGGTCACCACAGCCATGGTCTCTCAGCCAAAAACCCTGACATCTTTGACATCTTTAACAAAAAAAAGACATGACTCGTGGTTGTGGGCCACATTCGTTTTGTGCAACTTCTTCCATGGTTGTGGTCGTTCTCAATGGCTATGTTGGGGTTATTCCTTCAACCATTTTCAACTCAAATTCAACTACTTTATTTTGTCTTTGATATTTCACCACAAATTGGTCATAGTGGCCATGATTCACCTTTGATTAATCTCTCTTTAGTACCTACCACCTGCCATATCATCAAAACTCAAATAAAACTATTAAACACATGTGTGTGTATTTTGTGGAAAAGAAAACAAAAGTATCAAAATGAGAAGGTTGGGTGAAAAAGCTCCCAAACCTAAGTGGGTTGCCTCCCACTAGCACTAAATTTTACACCATCAACTGGTCTTATTGATTCTTGACTTCCATCATTTCCACAGGATTCTCGAAGCATCTTTAAAGTACATGTCTCTCTCATGTGCATTCAAGCACGTCTCTTCATCAAATTGACATGCTTCCACTAGCATCACTATATCAAAACTTTAGTTTGCCTTGTCTGGACCCACTTCTACAACAGATTTCAATCTTTGGCCATTCACGGTGAACTCACTTGCTCCTTCTTTTTCACCAATCACTACATCCCCATATGGATATACTCTCTTGATGTGATAAGGTCCTTCCCATCTAGACCAAAGTTTTCCGAGAAATAACTCCACCCTTGAGTTTTACAACCACACCCACTTTTCGGGCTCGAAGTCCTTCTTCTTGATCAACTTATCATGCAAAAACTTTTTCCTCTTTTTTGTAGCTCTTAGACATTTCATATACTTCATGGCGCATTTGTTCCAACTCATTTAGATGAAATTTTCTTTTCATTCTGGCACACTCTCCATCAAAGTCCATATCTTTAAATGCCCATAGTTCCTTGTGTTTCATCTCAACTGGCAAATGGCAGCTTTTCCCATGCACAAGCTTGACGGTGTAGTGCCAATCAGGGCTTTGTATACAGTTCTATATGTCCATAAAGCTTCATTGAGATGAAGTGACCAATCCTTGCCGTTCAGTCTCACCGTCTTCTCTAGAATGATCTTTATCTATTGATTGGCCAACTCAACTTGACCACTTGTTTGGGGGTGATAATGAGTAGCCACACAATGGTACACCCTGTGTTTTTTGAGAAAGCCTTCAAAGGTGCGGTGGATGAAATGACTTCCGCCATCACTAATCATATCTCTTGGAATACCAAAATGGCTAAAGATGTTAGATTTCACAAAGTCACACACCACCTTGTGATCATGTGTCCTTGTTGCAACAGCCTCAATCCACTTTGATACATAGTCAATGGAAACCAAAATATAGACATACCCAAAAGAGTGGGGAAAAGGACCCATGAAGTCGATCCCCCAAACATCAAATACCTCCACCACCAGAATGGGTGACAAAGGCATCATATCCTTCTTAGAGATAGTGCCCATTTTTGGCACCTCAAGCAACACTTACAGAATTCATGAGAGTCTTTGAGAAATGAAGGCCAATAGAATTCACTTTAAAGAACTTTGGAGGTAGTACGTTTTCCACCAAAGTGACCTCCACAAAACTCCAGAATGGCACATAGAGAGGATTTCTTGCTGCTCCATCTTTGGAACACATCTCATATAAGTTGTTTAGGGTAATACTTGAACAAGTGAGGATCATACCAAACATAATCCTTGGCCATAGCAAATAACCTTTGACTTTCCTCCCTCGTCCAAGTGTTTGGTACCATCCCACTAGCTAAGAAGTTAGCTATGTGTTGGTACCAAGGCCTTTGAGCGGATGAGAGAAGGGACAACTGCTCATGTGGCAACGTCTCTTTGATTCTATTTGTGTCATCATAAGGTGCTTCAATATGGGAGAGTTGATCAGTGGAAAAATTCTCTACTCCCTTTTTGTCTACAATCTCAATATCAAACTCTTGAAGCAACAATATCCGTCTGATCAACCTTGGCTTGGAATTTTTCTTTGCCATTAGATATTTTAGAGCATTGTGGTCTGTATAGACAATCACCTTATTTTTTAGAATATAACATCTAACCTTGTCAAGAGAAAAGATAACTATAAGTAACTCCTTCTCAATGGTTGTGTAGTTTCTTTGGTCTTCATCTAGAGTCTTGCTTGAATAGTAGAAAACATGTGGAATCCTGCCAACTCTTTGGCCTAGCACAACCCCCACTGCCATGTCGGATGCATCGATCATTATCTCGAATGGCAAAGAGAAGTCCCAGGGATGCATGATAGGAGCAAAAACTAGTCTTTCCTTTAACTGGTTGAAGGCTTCAACACACTTGTCATCAAAATGAAATTCAACATCCTTCTCAAGCAAGTGGCATAGAGGTCTCAAGATCTTGCTAAAGACTTTTATGAATTAGTTGTTGAAACATGCATGTCCCAAGAAAAACTGGACATGTCTTACCATGGAAGGAATAGTAAGAGTAGAAATGAGGCCCACCTTGTCCCTATCAACTTCAATTCCATCCTTTAAAACCATGTGGCCCAGAACAATGCCTTCAGGCACCATGAAATGGCTCTTCTCCCAAGATAGCACTAGGTGAACCTTTACACAACTCTCAAGGACAACAACCAAATGAAGTAAGCATTCATCAAATGTTTTACCAAAGATCAAGAAATCATCTATGAACACTTCCAACGATGAATCAAGCATATCTGTAAAAATTGAGGTCACACATCTTTGAAATGTACAAGGAGCATTAGACAACCCAAATGGCATTCTCCAGTAGGAAAATGTACCACTTGGGTAGGTGAATGTTGTCTTCTCTTGATCCTCATGATGCACAACGATTTGGAATTATCCAGAGTACCCATCAAGAAAACAATAGAAGCTTTGCCCCGCTAGCCTCTCAAGAATCTAGTCAAGAAATGGGATAGGTTAGTGGTCCTTTTTGTTCATTTCATTGAGCTTTCGGAAATCAACAAACATTCTCCACTTTGATTGTTCACTAACCGGCATAAGCTCACCATCTGCATTTTCTACCACAGTGATCCCACCCCTTTTAGGCACAACCTAGATGGGGCTCACCCATGTACTTTCAGAAATAGGATAGATAATCCCAACATCTAGCAACTTCACAACCTCTTGAGTTACAACTTCTTTCAGCTTTGGATTCAACCACCTTTGCATTTGGTGGGTCGGCCTTGCATCATCCTCTAGATAGATCCTATGTACACAGATGGAGGGATCAATACCCCTCAAATCAGCTATAGACCATCCAATGGCATGTATGTTCTTCTTCAAGACTTTCATTAATGTCTCCTCTTATTCTAGTTAGAGAATGGAGGAAATGATCACTGAGAGGGTGTCATTTGCACCTAGAAAAGCATACTTCAATCCTTCTAGAAGTGACTTCAAATCAAGAGTGGGAGGTTCTTCAAGGGAGTTCTTTAATTACTCAGAATTAGAAGGATGGTCTTGACTTGCAGCCACCAAGGCTAGCTCCTTCTCTTCATCATCATCATATGGGAACTCAACTATTGAATCTAGAACCCTACCTTGAGTGGCAGTTTGAATCCACATAGCTAGGCATTCCTCCACAATTTCAACTAGGCACTCAATGAGATAACAATCTTCTTCAGTGGCCCCTATTACCTCAGTTGTGGCTGAAGATTTAAAGATGTTCAACCGGATCTTCATGTGCATGAATGTCACATACATAGTCCCAGTCCTCACATGAATCACTGCATCATATGTGGCTAGGAATGGCGTCCCCAAGATGTTAGGCACCCTCCTTGTGTCCTTTTCCATGTCTAAGACAATGAAGTCAGCAGGGAAGAAAATAGAAGTCTCATCATCAAGTCTCACAAGTACATCATCAACACGCCCTCTAGGAATATTTATGGATCGGTCAGCCAACTGCAAGTTACAATGAGCCGGATTCAATTGCCCCATTTGGAGCTCGACAAACACATCATACAAAATCAGGTTAATGCTAGAACCCAAGTCTAGGAGGGCTTGGTCAATGCGATGTGCCCTAATGTAGCATGAAATGATGGGAGCACCGGGATCTTTCCTCTTCCTTAGAATGGTGTGCTACAGAATTGAGCTCACTTGCTCGGTGAGCTTGACCTTCTTTGGGGTTCTCCTCGTTGTCTTTCTCTTAAAGGTGCACAAATTTTCAGGAACTTAGCATAAGAAGGGATTTGCTTGATCACATCAAGCAAAGGAATGTTGATTTTCACTTGTTTGAAACTCACTAGGATGTCTTCAGTGTGCTTCTTTCTTCTCCTCTCAACACAAGGCTCCTTAAGAGCTTCAGGAAATGGGGGAAGTTGGGATCCCAACCAGCTCAGATCAACAGTATCATCAACAGGAATCACAAGAATTATAGGGGTGCTCTGTATCACCTTATCACTGCCTGGTGTCACAGTATCAACTTTAGCTCTTGTCATTAATATCATCAAGTTGTATCTCAGTATCAACCTTTCCAGTCACAGTATCACCTCTATGAACATCAATAGTATCATGGGGTTGCTTCAAAGTCCGACCACTCCTCAAGACAGTCACCACCTTCACATGCTTATGGGTAGTAGAAGAAGAGGCTTGTGGAGGTGGTTGTGGTTGTTGGGGTGGTGGTGACCTTTGGTGAGGTGAATTTGGGTTTTGTAGGATGAATTGCAGTTGTGGTTGTTGTGGAGGTGGTTGTTGTTGTTGTGGATGGGGGTGATATTGTGGAGGTGGTTGTTGGTATGCTTGACATGGAGGTGGAGCATATTGATAGTTAAGAGGTGCTTGAGGAGGTTGTGGAGCATAGGGATTTGGCGGTGCTTGGTTTGACGAAGGAGCATATGAACTTTGAGTGTTTCCTAGGAAATTACCATCATTATTTGGATTCGGCATTGGATGAGATGGGAGTCTTTCTTCTTCCCCCTAGCAAGTGTGAGAGAGATTTGGTCCAATCTTTGCTCAAGACAACTGATTGACTTCCCATGTGATGATACATTCTTCTTCACCTCATCCCATCTTCTTAATCTTCCAAGCACTTTGTCTTCAAACTTGGAGCTATAGCGTGGCTTTGGCTGCCCTTGTCCTTGCCCATCTTCATTTTGTTGCTTCCATGAGAAATTGTGATGGTTCCTCTACTCGGGAGTGTAAGTTTTGGACATGGGGCCTTGATTGTTCTGGTTGCCAAAAGAGTGCAAGTCCTGCACTTTCTCTTCTTTGGCTTCAATTGGTACGGTGGATTGGCTACAAGAACCACCATCTTAGTTCTTCATCATATTCATCATGTATGCCATCATCTTCATCTTGTCGAGGTTGGCAACTTTGCGGGCTGGAGCTACAGAAGGAGGTGGAGGACATAGTTTCATCCGCAGTGTTCCTCTTTTGTAGAAACTCGATGGTGGGAATTCTTAGCAAGATGCTTGAACAATGGCCATGACTCCTCGGGTGGCTTTTCCATGAAAGTGCCTCCACATGATGATTCAATGTTGTTTTGGATTAACTCTTCAAGCCTGGTGTAGAAGGCTTGAACTAGTTGCCACAATGGCACTTCATGGTGGGGGCAGTTGCGAAGGAGTTTTTGGAACCTCTCCCACACCTCGTGGAAGGGTTCATTCTCTTTCTGGGCAAAGAAAGTGATACATCTCCTCATGTAGGTTAGCTTAGCAATTGGGAAGAACTCTCTGAGTAATTCATTCTTGACTTCGTTCCAAGTTACCAACTCTGGCTTTGAGATGTACCACTCTTTAGCATTTTCTTTTAGGGAGAATGGAAAAGGGGTTCTCCTGATGGAGTCATCGATAGTGGTGAGGGTAGAGAAAGTGGAGCACATCTTAAGGAATGCATCGATGTGATGGTAGGGATTCTCATTCTCCATCCCATAGTAAGTGGGGAGGATTCCAAGGAGTGTGAGTGGAATGGAGAACTATTGACCTGACATTTGGTCAACTAGGGTGGCAATGGAGAATTGTAGTTCCCCGGGGTGAAATACTCATGGAGTGGGTTGTTGGGCTACGGTGGTGGTTGTTGAGCATTCCCATGAGGGTTGTTGTTTTCCATCTCGGCTTCTCAATGTTGGTTGCGACGACTTTGGCATTCTTCTACCTATCTCAGGGTCGTACAACACCAAGTCGGTATAAGTGGAACGCGTGTGGTGCATGCACATTTTTCACATGTATAATACACAAACAAGCAACAAGAAACCAAGTTAGAATGGAAAAATGCAAAAGTGAACAAAGAATAAAGAATATCAATGATGAGGGCAAAAGGAAAGGCTAAGCTGCACTAACTTGCTTGGTCGAGCGCCTCTATCCCCAACAATGATGCCAGAAAGCTTGGTGCGCCTCCCACCAAGGCTACACACACTAGCCAATTAGAGGTGGCTAGATGTAACCCTCAGGGAGGAAACATGTGTGGATCTTTCAGAATTTATATTAACCCTAACCAAGTCTATCATAATACCAAATAGGTCGCCTGCAAGCGCACGAGGTACTATTGTAGCATAGGTGAAGGGTAAGTATAGGGGTCGATCCGCACGGATAGAGGGGGCACTAGATCTAGACTAGCGTTAGCTGCATTCCTATTGTGAAGAATAGGATTGAAGGGTTTAAAAGGGGTTTGGTTGGTTGGTAAACTAGGTGAACAAGGAAGTAAAGGCAATTAAGAAATATAGATTATCACAACTCTAAATTAACCTAAGCAAGCAAGTCTAAGAAATTAGTTTAAGTAACTAACAGAGCAAGAGCAAAGGTTAACTACACTACACTAGAAGAGCAATTAGCACTAAGAACTAGATTAACCACAAGGAAGAGAGCAAAAACCTAAGTTAACACTAAAGAACAAGACTGAGCAATTAACTTGTTGGAACAAAGGCAACTATAGATTAGCATGAACAAGCTAAGAAAGCAAATTGGGTTTTAAGCAATGAGATGAGGTAGGTGGGCCGTTTAGGGAAGTGGTTAGATATTAGTTGGGGGGTATCAACATAGAAATCAATTTATCACAATTCTACTATATTACCAAACCAAACAACAAGGCAAATGCTATTAGAATGAACCGCATACCACTAGTTGGAGAACTAGAGTTAGGTGTAATTCTAGTAGGACTTGTCAAGTCTAGGTCTCTAGGATAAATGGTATTAGGACAATTGAGAGCCAAGGGTAAATATGGGAGTAGAGATGAGGGTTTTTCACCTCATGCCACTAGACATCTAGCCTTTAGGAAGCTCTAGGCAATTGCACTAATCACACTTACACTAGCCACATAGATCTCACACTCACTTGTAGAAGGAGGGATGTGTATGTGGGAACAAAGGGGGCTATCTAGGGATCCACTAATTCGACCTAGGAGCCATTCCTAAGATTCGACACATACACTCCAATTCCTCCTAGAAGCTAAGTGTCATCAAACATCTTAAAGCAAGAAATCCATGTTATAAGCACAAACCAAATGCAATAAAATAGGAAATGAGATAGAACCAAGAAGAAATCATCATAGATAGAAATCATGTTCATTACAAGTTATTTCCCCCTAAAATGGTATCAAAGTCACATTTTGACCCCAAACAGCCCACCACTAGGGGCTTAGCTAGACATGATCAAGAAAATAACAAAAGAAAGGGGAAGAAGGGGGTATAACTCCATGAAGATTGAAGTAGAAGCCTCCTTCTTCACCTCCTAGCAGCTTGGGGACGTCCTTCCTCCTCCAATGGTGCAGATGGGCATGGAAATATGGGGGATTATGGAGGAAAACCTAGAAAACTAGGTTTCCAGGGTGGAAATGAGGTGGAAATGGGGAATGGAGAGCATAAATGCAAGGTGGAGTGCAATGAATGCTCAAGGGGTGAGTAGGGTGGAGTAGCAGCAGCTAGGGGTCTAACCTTAATGCCCCAACCACCACCTATGTATATATAGGTGGTGGGGAAGCACTAGGGTAAGTGGGGGTAGTTTAGGAAAAACAGTGTACAAAAATGGGTAGGGTATGTTGGTCACCACGGCCGTGTTGATGTACCATGACCATGGTGGGGGTAGTGGGGAACGGTTGTTGGGGAGTGGATAGGGTTAAGGTGTGAAAGGAGGGTGGAAAGGCTAAGTATAGGTGGTGGTCATGGTCGTGGTGGGGGTACCATGGTCGTGTTGGGTAAGTGGTTGGTGGTGTACCACGACCATTTTGGAGGAGGAAGTCTCGATCATGGGAGGCAGCACATGCATTTTCTTTTCTATTGGCCACGATTGTGGTTAGTGGCCATGACCGTGATGTCTTCAATGGAGCACGGCCGTGCTGGTGGCCACGGCCATGGTGAGTTTGATGCAAAACACTAATCTCACTGTTGGTTCTTCATAAAAAAAAGGCACGGCCCGTGGCCATGGGGACACAGTCGTGGTGTCTTCAATGTGCCACGACCATGTTGGTGGCCACAACCATTGTTAGTTTGGTGTCAACCTGACATCTTTGTTGATTCTTTACAATAATTGACATGACCTGTGGCCATGGTGCCACGGCTGTGTTGGGATCTCCAGTGGCTAAATGAACTTCAATTTACATCATCCGTGGACTTCTTTGCTTGATGTTGAACCTTGTCCATTAGGGGTAGGTTGAGGGAGCTTTGGGGCCTTCTTTAAACCCCTCCATGAGTAGAGGAATCCTAGAACTCCTTCTTTCTCTCTCATCCATCCAAAGCATGGTCCAAGTACCTAAAAATAGTGCAAAGAACATCCATAAGTGCATTTGATAGTAATACTCATATTGAGGGATTTAACTTCAATTCTACTGTGTTTAGATGTGAATAAAGTACAAAATGGCACAAGATGGAACCCTAAAATAGGGCTTCATCACCAGCCCTACCCAAGATGTGATTATGCATCCTATGCATATAATCACTTTTACCCAGCCGCTCCACCTGCTGCTTCCACTGCTACACCTTTGTTGTTGGTGAATCTATTCCTGGAGTGCTACCACTCCCAGCTGGTCCTATAGATACCTTTTGTTGTAGGACTTGGCAACTCTGCTCCTACTTTTCCTCAAGACCAAGAGTTGCATGACCTTTGTATGCCTTGGGCTGAGCAGAATGCCATGTGGCCTGACCGTGGTTTCATTCCTTCTTCCGATGAGGAGATTGCCAACCAGGTTGATGAGGAAGTTTCTACTTGTGATGAGGAGGGATCTGAGGTTGACAGTGAGGATAGTTCAGATGGTATTGTTGATGGCTTTGTTGGTTCGTCTAGTGATCAAGGTGAAGCTTCTATCTCTACTGCACCTTCAGATGGAGATGATGACTATGAGCCTGAAGCTTCTGATGATGATGATGTTGTGGACATAGATAGTCTAGATGTTTAGATTTTTTAGTTTTTATTCTTTAGATGATGATCATATATATCCTTCTAGACTATTTTGTACTAAAAACATCTTGGCACATTATCTGAGATGTACTATTTTGATCATCGTTGCTTTCATTGTTTTGACTTGTAGTTGTTTTGAGGACATCATTTCAGTGTTGTAATCTTAAGCATATGTAAACTTACTCTTTGGTTGACTATTTCTCATGTGTTGGTGGTATGTTACCCATATTTTGATTATGACATAGATTGATTGTCTCTCTCTCATATCTATCTGTTGTGTGTTTTGAGATTGCATGTTTTATCTGGTGGATTGATTGTTTTGGTTGTGCTTGGAGAAGACCTATTTTTGTGCTCTTCTACCCCCTTGCTTTTTGATAATTCCAAAAGAGGGAGATAAATGCAATGTTTTGTAGCTCAACCATATTTCTTTTATTTCCTATGTGATCCCTTTCTTGTTCAATATATGGTTTATCATGTGACATGCTAGAGGACCATATAGTATATACATGTTATATTGCTTTGTGTAGAAAGATTAATTATGTAGGCAAGAGTGAGCATTGATTGAGGGGGAGCACTTCACATTGCTAACATTATGAATCCCCTTGTAATTCACAAGGCTAAGGTATAACTTTACATATCCTTTTCAATATGTTGAGGAATGGTTTGTCAATGTCAAAAAGGGGGAGAATGTTGACTTGAGAGTTATACATTCTCCATATTTTAATAATGACTTAACCATTCCATTCTTACATATCTAATATGTTTGTTTAAGATTTATTTCAGGCTTTAGGTACATGAAAAGGATCAGATTACAACAAGCCCTAGTTTGTCCAAGTTCAGGTCAAAAGCAATGCAAGTGTGCAATTTGGGAAATCACTTCAAACCACCATAGAATAGTTTTGTAATAACTTGTATTGATGATATGACTTGTAACTAAGATGAGAAAAAAAATCATGGACACTTAATTCCAACCTTTGGTCACTCTGAAATCAATTTGAAAAATCTGTCACAACAACTTTGTCTATTGAGTTTGAAGCTCGATCGATCAGTGATGGATTTTTGGATCGAGTTGTACACTCACAGAACCCAACCAACTGACTCACTGACCAAAACATATTTTGACTCATCGGTCAAGTTTCCCTAGAAAAACTCGACCAATAGTTTCAAAATTAGCTTTGTCGGTTAGTAGATCGGTCGAGTTGTCTTTATTGAAACTCTACTGAATGTACTATACAAAAAATGCAGAAAAAGTGTTTCCAACCATTAAAGAGTTTTTAGAAACAAAATAGATCTGTTGCAAGTTTTAAAACAACTATTTTTCATTCTTAAGTGATCACACACTCAAAGGAACAACTCCAGCTATAAATAGGACCTCTTGGAATTCATTCTAAGGTTGCTAATTCATGCTATCCTTTGTCCTTGCTATAGTTGAGTGTGTTGCAACCCTTTGAGCCCCTTTCTCTCTCTCATTTACAAAGCATTTTGTGATCATGAGTGAGTTAGGATGTTGTAAGAGAGCTACCTTCATGTTATCTTATAAATCTCTCATTCCTTCCATCTTCCCAATCCCCTTTCTCAAAGAGAAAAGTTTGAAGTGATGTTCTCTGAGTGAAGGAGGAGTTGATGTTCTTCTTCAAGGTTGAAGAAGGTGTGAAGATATTCTCTAGGTGAAGGAGAAGGGAAAGTCAAAGATTCAAGAAGAGTGGGTAATTCCTTCAAGGACAAAGTCTTGATCCAAGTGTGGGTAAGTCCTTGGTGAAGGCTGAAGACATCTTGATTAAGTGGGTAAGTTCTTGTGTAGGTGAAAGACTCTTGTCTTGAATAGGTAAGCCCTTGGATGTATGGTGGTCTCCTTGTATTTTTTATGATGGAATATAAGTATACTTGGGTTTTGAATTCCTAGAGGTTGACCTATCTAGGTAGTGGATTGACGACCTGCTAGTTTAGAGATTGGAACCACTCTAACCACCTTGTTCAAGTGTATGTTTCAATCTCTCTCATCCTTGCTATGATTGCTTAGATAGGACTTCAAGTTGTTCTTATGAATTTGGTTTCAATTGATATAATTGAAGGTCTAATTATTCTTGTGAGAATTTTTATGCTCTATTCACCTCCCCCTATAGAGCCCTAGATCCAACAATACTAAATTATACTTCAATATATTCAAAGAGTCAGCATTAATAGTACATTTTAAAATTTTGATATCTAGCAAGGTGCTTTAGGGTATGTTGCATCATCCATGACAACTCATTTAGTACATGAATTTCATATTAGTGGTATTCTCTAGTGGCAGATCCAGATATTGACTTGGGGTAGCATGTGCCCCAGCTAATCTCTTATAAATACACATTATGTAGTATACAATAAGTTGTAATATAAAAGGAAAATATGTATGGTGCCCTCAAATCTATTTTTTGATCTATATTTCTAAGGACCTCAAAATCTGGATAAACCATGCAATTAAATGGAGCTCCCCACTAGAATTCTTGGCTACACCACTGATGTTCTCTCCACCCTAGTAAACACCACTCCTAGTATATAGAACACCAGCAGTGTTGACACCCATTGTTGGGTCCTTTTTCATGGTCTAGAGTTAATTGAATAGTCAAAAGAGCACTCTTTAATATTCAAAATGCCTAAAATATTTTCCTCATGGTAGTTTTTTTAACACACACTGTAAAGAAGTGAATTCACCTCTTTACTAAAATGGTAAAAAAAATACAATGAATAGAAGAGGAAGTTAAAACTTTGACTATATTCAATTTAATAAAGAGTACATCAATATTTTCCCAATAAGGGTGTACATGCTTTATAAAAAAGGGATCTAAGTAGATGGAAACTCAACAACATCAATATGTCTCTAATAAAATACCTAACAAATAGTCCATGATGGAAGGATGAACTCCTTCTCCTAGTCTTAGGCCGATTCACCATGCTCCTGTTGCACACTCTGATCCTAAACCTAGGTGCTTGGGATCACTCAGCAAGAGGAGAATAAAGTATGTATCAAACAAAGGAATGAGGACAAACATAAATTAAAGTATTGAATGATAAAGAATAACTATGCTAGGAGGGTCAAAAGTATGAGGCAAGTAATAAATAAGAATTTTTCCAAGACAAATAATAATAAAGTTGCATGCATGATTTAATATGACTATATTAAACTAATATTGGGATGAGGCGCCTACCTAACCTCAACCTTTGGGTGAGGGAGAATTAAAACATTCCAAAGAACCTGAATATATATAAAATGGGGAGAAGTATCACGTTCCCCAGGGTGAATTTACACATGCCCACTATGGGTGTGTTGTACTCATGTATAATACATTAGTTAATTTCTCATTTACATCATCATTCTAGAATAATTTAATGACAGCTTTAAGAAATTGAAAACTTTGCAAGTGGGTTCCAAGACCCTAGAATAATTAAAGTAAAGGTGCCACAAGCAGGCAATAAAGAGAATAAAGGCTAAGACAATGCCTCATTGGAAATATTAAGGTTGGATCCCAACTTAGGATTTAGAATGCACATACCTATTTTCACCCATAGAGGTTAACTAGAATAGTATACTTTGGTCAACAAAGTCAACTTTTCATCCTAGAAATGCATTATGTATGTTAGCCAAGTCAAGGTGAACATACTCATTCCTATTATATTTTTGTATTATTCTTACCCAATTCCCAATCATCTAATGTAAGGTTAGGGTTTATGATTTTAATCTTTGTTTAGAGAATATGTGATGGTTTATATATCAATCTTAATTCTAATTACCCATCTTTAGTCACATAAGTATACGTAACTCATATATATGTGCACAGTAAAATATATGTTTTCAATTTAGATTTAATGATGTCATTATGTTCTTTATAATGGGAATCCATATTATTCCTAACATCATGTTTACCTTGTATATTAGTGTAAGTATATCCCACATGAATATTTAATAGGTTCACTAATGTACATATGCTATGATCCAACTAACATGTCATCTAGATATATGTTTATAAAAGTATATTCTTATACACATTATTATCTTTTTCACCATTTAATTCATAAGAATACAATATAGTTAGATGCATTCCAGAATTATATTTGTGTTTATAATTACTATCTATTACATAAATATGTATTTGTGTATCTAGGGTTTTGTTGAAACATGGTTATTATAATTCTTGATAATCTGTGTGTAGTACTAAAATATAACTCATCTTATATATAATATTCCATAATTAGTTGAACCATGAAATACAAGATTATAATAAGGCAACATGCTCATATTACATCCATTATTTGATATGTAGTACTACATGGATACATGTATAAACTAATTGGATGCTTACAAGTAGGTTTAATATGTTATAATAATGTGAACACATTTTGCAAAACAACTCCTTAGTTATAAATCTACTATACATATCATAAATTAAGATTTAGATATCATCTTTAACCACACTCTTACATACATGACCTATTATGACTATTTCCTATATATGGTTCAATATATAAGCATTAAGATCATACTCATATTTATAATTGTACTATGTATATACATAGGGTTAACTTGATTACAAGGTGCATGTATTAACATGATTTACTTACCATTGTCATCATAAGTTAATTATTGAAAAATAGGGAAAAAATTACTGACCTTTGACAATAGATCCCAATGGATCTATGATGATCCATCTGTGAGCATATCTAGGTTTCATCCCAAGATATTTCCTCTGGATGTCTTGTTGCTAGCCAAAACAACATAAGGTGGTGTTGTAGGTATAGGAGTCGATGGCATTGCAAGAGAGGAGTCGATGGCATCGCTATCAGAGTAGACAACATTGCACATGGTGGCCACGACACCCTACTATCAGGGTGTGTTGGCGTCGAGGCTGTTCTGGATGTGCAGGCTTTATTGTGGTGACGACGGATGGGCGATGACTTGTTGTAGGTCTACTTCATGTTGCTGGGTGTTAGGGCATCGTTATGGTAGTGGTGTAAGATGTCTCTGTGGAAGGGTGATGGTGACATTGTTACTGGAGTAGGTCAAAAATTTGCCGCGTGTTATAGGTGGTGACAGTAGTCTGCAAACATTGAGGCAATCAAACATGGTGGAATATGTTGTAGATCTGAGTCAGTCATAGTGTCAGGGGTCAAGCTCTCTCATTCGGGTCATCGTTGATTTTATAAATCAACAATTGGATGGGATATAACATCTGTAGGGAGTGTTAGTGATGTCGTTGCTTGTTGGAGGCCAAGGTGGCTGCATTGCATCTAATCCCGACAATGTTGGACACCACGATGGTGAATAGAAGAGGAAGAAGAGTGAGTGGTGGTTGCACCACTTGGTAGCCGTGGCACCCTACCTCCAAGGTTGTTGGTGCAAGGTAGGGCGGCTAGATCTACCCTTAGAAGAAGGCCATCCACTGGTCCAGGAGAAGATGATGCTAATGAGGCATCACTGTGTTTTGGGGTTGAAGAGCCCATCAGCGGTAGCTATATCTGTGAGTGTTAGATCCAGATGAGAGAAGGATGAAGGCAAGTTCCTTCCAGAGTGGCATCGGGGCAAGAACCACATAGACTAGGCTCCTTCCAGTGTCGAATACCACCACCTAGTTGCAGGGCGGTAGAGTACCAATAAGGCAAAGGACTGGGACCGATGATTGTACAGTGGCTTCTAGGGTTGATGGTGGCTACAGAAAGAGGGATGCCACCGCTCTGCTGCACTAGAAGCACCAAGATGAAGGAGGCAATCGATGTGGTGCATGCACCTAATCAGCAATGTTGGAGGCCCGATGAAGAAGAAAGGAGGAAGAAGAGGTGGAGGTGGTGCTGTTGGTGGCACCAGGAGGCTGGACGATGGGAAGGATTAACCCTATGATGGAGGTAGCATGCCGCTATGAACGGGTGAGGTGGAGGTGGAGGATTCTGTGGGGGTTCCACAAGTAGAGGAAGATAGGGAGTACAGCAGATAGGGTTCCATGTGAGGAGGATGAGAGGGAAGGAAGGAATGGGGGAGGAGATGAAATAGGGGACGAATGTCCCGTTGCATAGAGGGACGACACCCGTTTGGGATGGGGAGGAAATGTAATGTCATGTTAGAGATGGAGAGGAGGGTAACACAATGTTGTGTTACGTTTTCAGAGGAGAATGTGTTTTGGAAAGTTCTTGAATGCTTAGTCAAATACCACATTTAGAACCTAAGGTAATTAGGATTTTAAATACTAATTGAATTGAAAAAACAATGAATATCTGATTTTTAAGAAATTTAAAGGGCATGTTAATTAGGAGTCAAGGAGGTTTCCTTTTTCACATGCATTAGACATTTATATATATTAGATTTTCTTATTCATTTAATTAATTAAAAGGGTAGAGCAATTCCACTTGACTTGAAAATTCATCGGTTTGGTAAATTAAGTGTGACTCTAACTCTACAATAATTTCTCGTTTTGAACACATTTTTATTTGATTGTATGCTAAGTGCCTATTAAATATATTTTGTACCTTTCTTAATAAATTTTGATATAAAATTTCTTATTTCTCATTTCTTATCCCAAAAAGCCATAAAATCTATAAATTAATATAATCTACTAATTAACTCTCATTAATGGCAATTTTGCATTATTAGAACCTAATTAACACATTTGTTAAGATATTTTTGCAAAAACCCATTCACATGAAATAAATGTGGGTAAATATAGTTCAAGCCATCAAAGGGTTCCTCAATTTCAACATTGAGGATAAAGAGGATAGAAAAGATAGGAAAATTTAGGGAAAAGAACAAAAAGGATATGAAGGAAATAAAATCTTAAAAATGGGCTAAATTTTAATTGAATCTAAGATTCAGTATGTTACAACACTCCACCCCTTAAAGAGGATTTCGTCCCCAAAATCTCAACAAGAGGGAAGGCTGAGTACATGACATCCCATTATTAAGCAACTAGGTGGTTACTCTAGTCTATGGTACCTCATATGCTCTAATGATAATTCAAGTTTTACTAAGGTTTCCACTATTCATATTACCTTTTATCAAATATAACACAATTAACATTTTTGGCTTATTATCTTTGTCTTTATTTTGAAATTGCATCATCCTTATTAAGTTATTAATTGTGCCATGTTGTATTCACATTATTGTCAAAAGAATTACATCTCAAAATTATATAAAAATCACATGTATTTCTTATTTACTATTTGAGATTTTTAAGAACAATTAGGGTTTATTAAGTAATCTGAATATTTAGGTCACAATCCTTAATAACTATTAATTAGGTCACAATCCTTAATAACTTGAATTTAATCTTCATTATCTTCATACTCCCGCCATGTAGGATTATTATAGATTATTTTGTAAGTAATAGATAATATTATACAACAAGTTTTTAAGTCTAAATAATGTCACATTAATTTACTCCACCTATATTACACCTTGTCATATCACCTTTCATGGTCACATTAATGTCATCCTTAACCATTTTCTCCTTTTTACACTTCATATTATAATTGTACATTTAATATCACATTAGGCATTTGGAATTATTGTAGACTTAATAATCATGCTTATGTAAATCTAATTACTCCTTATCACATTTGAGTCATTATATGTATTTTAGTGAGTAAGGTGGAACACATTGCATATTAATAAATTGATTCATATACCAAGCAATGATTAGGTGGTTGTATTCCATTTATATGTATCAAGGTATAAAATATGATGATGACACCTAATGTACCATGAGGGAATTAAGGATATATATATATATATATATATGTAGCCGACAAGGAGTGGCTCAAGTGGTCAAACACGGTGTCCCCTAACAAAGGGAACCAGTTTGAAACCCAGTTGCCGCCTTGATTTACCACCCTCCCAGGCGTTTAGCCTCCGCCACTGGCATGGGAGAGGGGGAGAAATATTTCTCTCTTAATCCCATATATATATACATATATATATATAATATATATATATATATATATATATATATATATTAAAGTTAGATGGTTACATCTTAGGGTTTAGTTCAACATGACCATTATATGTTATGCATTTATCTTATCATTAGGGTGACATGGTCAACATTATGTGTATTCACATTTAGTGAGTTCCTCATATTATGTGCATTAAGTATTTATTGGGGTTCAAGCATATGAACTATTTCTTAGATGACTTATTATATATAAACAAGCAGGTTAATTATAATTATAATTTGTATCCAACTTTCTATTTCACTTGGGTAGCACTGATGTGCGACTAGGCACCGCTATTTGCTTGTGAAGTCATAAGTGTTATGGACTTTCACTGCCAACGTGAAATGCGCATGTAGGGTCACACACATAGGATTTAACCTGGAAGAGGATTTTATCCACAAATGATGTTTAGATTGATTGCTAAAGGAGTTTAGTAGTTTAATTAAACACTTAATCAATTGATAGCTCAGTATCATAGTGTTCAAGGTGTTGGACTGATTGATTAGAGTATCGGATTGATTGAAACTGCAATTGACTGATTTTGCACAGTCTGTACTCCCAACCGATCAGCTCATATGATGAACTGATCGGCTCAAGTTGGTGAACCGATTGGCTCATGTGATGAATCGATCGGCTCAGGATAGACTGAATCGATCGGTTCAAGGGTTGAACTGATCGACTCAACTGGTCCAAACGAGCAAGTTGGGAAAGTTAGGTTGGTGAGAAATTTCTCTTCATTTCACTTGTCCAATTTGATTGGAACAAGGATTGGTATTTGGATCAATTCAAAAAAAAGAGGAAAAGTCAATCGGGAACTGACTAGGTGTCCCAACCGATCGGTTCAGGTGTGAATCGATCGGCTTAGGTCCCCAACCGACCGGTTCATGCTTGAAACGATCGGTTCAGCTGGCACAGTTAGTTGTTTTGTGGAAATTCTGGACCCTTCTACTCCTTCTTTAATCCCGCATTGCCTGGGGTAGAGAACCCTGTCCCATGACCCTGCTATATATAGGGGTATTGGGGGATTCTCAGGAACAACAACTCAGAACACCAGTTGCTCTGCAAAGTTGTTATTCTCTCTGGTTGTGGTAACCAGGAGAGCCCGAGCAAGTGCTACCCGATAAGGGAGGCACAACAAGGGAAAGACAACTATAGAAAGGCAAATGGTGGCAGGAGAGTGTGTCAGTGACTAGTATGTTGATAGGAGGGTACAACTCCTTCTGGTGCCTTGTGCGACAAGGCGATCGAAGTTCCAGGTGGTCCGTGTGGACTACTACAGAGGCGGGAGATTTCTTCCACTCGGAGGATAGCTGTCAATCCCGATAGTCCCAGTGACCAGGAGCTGCACAGACACCATCCAAGACCGGAGGTAAAGACCACGCAAGCCGCGAGGTAACGTCGCCGAGCAAGCCTTGGGACAAGGTATGTCCCTACAAACCATCCTTCCTACTGTATAGACGTTGACATGATTCCTTTATACTGGGTTCGGGGAGAAGAAAATTTTTGTTTCTGCTACCTTCTCTGTCTCCTCTAAAACCCAATAGTGGTATCAGAGCCACATCAATTGCTCTATATTTTAGGATTATCGATATGATCGATTTTGGTTTGTCGCCTTTATTGCATACGGTGCGAATAAAATTGGCTTTATGCATGTCCAATCCTAAATCCACAAATCCCAATATACATATATGATATGTAATATGAATGCACTCGATACGCATTTCCCTTAAACAAGTTTTGTGGTGGTTGAATAGCATGGTTATGGCCAATAAAACATATGTCTGTGTATGGTTGAATGTGGTTTCTTACATCTCGGTTTGCGCACCAATTCCCTCCTCTGTTCTTGATGTAACTTGAGATAACTCGAGATTTCTTTCCTACCTTTTCTCCCCCCAAATGTAACTTGGGGTTTCTCCATTCAAATGTAAATAGGATAGAACTTTTATTTCATGTTATTTCAAAGAACGACAGACAACCTGACAACGACTGAGACGATCGGTTCAAGGCATGAACCGATCGGTTGGCATTCTTGACGACCAGTTCGCAGAGTGAGATGAGTGGGTGGCGGCCATGACAAGATGCACGATGACCAGACAAATCGATCGGTTGGAGGAGCCAATCGATCGGCTGGTGGCACCCAACCGACCGGCCTGATGGCGAGTCGATCAATCATGGAGATGAGTTGATCAAACCTAGTAAAGGCAAAGCACAGAGTTCATATTTTACATGTTGCATGTGATGTAGACCTAGATGACTGTGATTCCTCTTGACTCGAGGAATCACATTAGGATTTCCATAATCATTGCTTTTATCATTTCATATGTATACTGTGGGATATATCATGTATATGACACATACTATATATTATGGTGATTGGATATGTATATGTATGTATAAAAACCAAATCCCTCTTTAAATATTAAGTCTTATACACCTTCCATTAGCGAAAGACATGAAAAACTCGATCGATCAAGTGTAGGTTACGCCAAAGTGTGGTGCGCCATCCATCTTACGGAAGTGTGAAGGGTAGACATGTAGGATCTGCCAAAGCAGGATGCATGTTTACCGTGTTGGCTTTTGGGTTAGACTTAACTGGTGATTCTTAGAGTGTCTAAGCTCATAGGCACAAGATGAATGGAAAGGAGTTGCACATGTCATCTATCCAGGAGTTGCATATGATGCAATTGGCATGATAGCCTACCTAAATAGTCAAGTTTTGGGCGATCAGTCAAAGCTGACTCATGACTTGATGAAATATGGATCTTGACCCACTAGAAGATTGTATGCTGCAATCTTCTGAATTGATGGTGAGGTCTATCAATTTGAACAATAAATAGTGGGAGCGATAATTAATTAAAGTCCTAATTATATCGTCAACCTTTCAAATCAATCAAATAAGTCAAAATTGAGTTTTGGACTAAATTGCATATATTTCATTTGGTAGTACAAATGAAAACAAACAATAATCACTTTTCATTGTGATCGGTCCTTGAAAAGGACAAGTTGAATGGGACTAACTTCCACAGCTGGTTTAGGACATTGAGAATTATTCTTACTCAAGAGTGAAAGCTCTATGTCCTGGATACTCCAGCTCCAGAGGAACCTGCTCCTACCACACCAAAGGTAGAAAGGGATTCTTATAAGAAGCATTCTGAAGATGCCATTGATGCAAAGTGCTTGATGTTGTGCTCCATGAACCACGAGTTGCAGAGACAACATGAGAACATGGGTGTCATTGAGATGATTAAGCATCTCAAGAACATGTATGAAGATCAAGCACGACAAGAGAGATATGATGTCTCTAGGGCACTGTTCAAGTGTGTCATGATAGAAGGAGATCCAGTTGGTCCACACACACTCAAAATGATTGGGTATGTGGAGAACCTGACAAGACTGGGATTTCCCCTGAGCCAAGAGTTGGCTACTGATGTGATAATGCAATCATTGCCAGAATCCTATAGTCAGTTTGTGATGAACTACAACATGAACAACTTTGACAAGCCATTGACAGAGTTGTTGGGCATGTTGAGGACAGTCAAGGCTCAAATCAAGAAGGATAAGCCTAAATCTGTGATGATGATCAACAACAAGAAAGGCAAGTCCAAGCGCAAGGGTAAGGGCAAGGCTAAGAAAGGTTCTGATACTAGCCAGCAGTCCAAGTCGTCTTCAACTCTCAAAGACAAGGGAGGCATGACCAAGAGAGGAAATTGTCACCATTGTCAAAAGCCAGGGCAATGGAAAAGGAATTGTCCACTCTATCTAGAAGAACTAAAGAAGAAGGAGGTGACAGACATCTCCACCTGAAGGTGTCATGAAATAAACTTATAACACTTTGGTGGTATATGATACCAAGATATAAAGTGTAAAGCATCCAATAAATGGGGCAAGTGTTGCCGCCATAGATAGGAGTACTTTAGTTTATTTTCAGCCTTGAAGGCATGTAATAGAGTTATAAACTGTTATTTCATATTTTCCAATGGATAGAAACATCTTATTTTTGCATATTGTATGACAATAATGGCAATTAATAAAGTTGATGTTTCCTTGTGGTAATGCCTTGTTTATCTTGTGGTACTTGGTATGCATAAGATAAAATGATACCTAAAAGATACTTATAACTCAAACAACGAATTAGCATTATCATGAGAAATTCATCTCTACTTTCCATATGATGGATAAATCTAGACTCTTTTGGTTAGAGAACCAGTAAGAGACATGAATCTCTTAGACATGATTAACCAATCTTCACTAGTGGTAGTGGGAGAATGATTATCCTATTAGGTATAATACATGTGATGTATTTACATACCTATTAGAGTTAATGCTAGTACTTCAAACAATGTTGAAGTGTTCAAGAATATCATAGATGAAGTACTAATTTGGTAAAGTGTTAATTCTTGATGAGATCAATGAATGAAATACTTGGACCAAATGTTTGAGATCCTTATGAGTGATTATGATAGTGAACTCATGATTAAGGCATGGTGATGTCTAAATAAAAAAGGAGTCATACTCTAAGGAGTTAGAGGATGATTATCAAATAACTAATTTCTTCTTAAATAAAGAATACCCTACACTAATAAAGGACATTAAGAATAAAAAAGGGTTGTGAGTTCTTATATCCTTGATAGATACACCTCGATTATCTATGTGATGAGTTGGTCATGCGATGAATCAACTATCTAGATGAATACGAGGAACCGGATTTTGAGTTATGGTTTATGACCATTACATCCTAAATGACTTCCATGTGAACCATAAGGTATGACCTTGATGGTAGCACCCATTGGGATAAAATCCATAAGTGCGAATGAGTCTTAAGCTTTAAGACACATGGATAACATTTTGAGAAGGATAATTCTTGTTGATTGAAAATTAATGACTAAAACATTTGTCATACGGATACTAAAACCACATTCCTATGAGGAATAAAAACAAGGATGTGTATGTGACACAACCTATAAGGTTTATGAATCCATTAATGCAAATGAATTCTATAAGTTACAATGGACCAATCAATGTGATTGATTGAGTACAAGCAACTCAAAATTGTGCTCTTTACTTTGATAGTATAGTCAAAGGGTTTGATCGATATGTCAAAGATAAAGAAGGGACATGTGATTTAGTGGGAGCATATTCACATTCCACATGTTGATGTGAAATGGAAATGTTCTAGAATGGAAATCCAAAGTGGAAATTATCTCCAAGGAAGATAGAGACGTTTCCTATGTAATAGGAATAGAGATCTATAGAGATAGTTCTCAAAAACCACTTGACCTGAAAAGATAAAGCATACATTGGGAATCTATACTGAAGGGTTCAGGGTGCACAAATTCAGTGGGAGAAAAATTATCCATGTTACATGGAGTTAGTATCCCAAGGCCAAGTGTCCAATTCTTATGAAGAATGGAAACACTAAGAATAGATAAGGATCTATCATGTATGTAATCATCCCATCATCTTGCATGTATGGACATGGAAAGAACAAAATGCATTTATCATCTTGTATGTAGGACATGACAATATGATATGCTCATCCTGATAACACGTATGTAGAACATGATGAGTGGATGTTTGTCTAGTTCCAGTAAGGGTTACTGGAATAGCATAAGAACTTGATAAGTACTTGAGAGGTACTAGTTCTATGGAAATAAGGAAGGGTTCACTGTAAAGAGTTACACTGATGCGAACTTCCAAAAAGGACAAAATATTAATCACAAAATATATATGGGATAAATGGAAATGTTCCATTAAAGTCGTTTTAAAGGAAAAGGTTGAGTATCCGTGTGTTAGAGAACATTAGTGGATACTATATGGATCTATAAGTTCATGAGATGAACTTATAGATATTTTGGTCATTGATGACAAATAAGGAGTGCCTGGTCATGCAATGTGGCTAAAGGTTAGCAAAGGAATACTAGATCGCATATTACGACAACTCCATCTCATATGTTTGACGTATAGTGAAGAGATGAGGGACATGCAATTAATACCGACTCTGTCAAGGTGATGCCATAACTCACTGTGTAAGCACTAGAGCATAGTAACATGTGGGACATGTTTGAAGATCACTATGAATATGATTCAAGGGTGATTGACTCACAGTGCAAGTAGGAGTCTGTTGGTATGTATGCCCTGAGAGCCAATCATGGGATGATTGGTGGGATACATTAAGATTGATTTGATAAACATCAAAGGCAAGCTTCCAATTTTTTCTGGTTCAGTCATATGAGATAATGAGAGAACAAATTGAATGTCTAGAGAATGACAGTACTCAATGATGTATGCTTTCAGGTTGAGGACCTGAACGATGATATCATACAGATGCTTAGAGTTTGTACATTCTTATTATGTACCTAGTCGGATGTCATTGTGGAAGGTAGATAGACAACAATGACACACAAGACTAGATTGTGGTGTTCGTTGATGACAAAATCTCGTTAGTCATGATATGGAGATATCAAACCAAACACATAGGTACTTGTTAGAGAAGAAGTGTACCTGACAGACCCACCATAAGTTTGACACATGGAACCATAACATGGTAGTCACAGTTAGTTCTCATAGTGATGGTGGTGAGTGTGATTCTTTGACCTAAAATCACTACACTCAACACATGTCATTGGGTACACTTTGACATCATCAAACGCAGTCCTGAAACATGGGTTGTTGTAAAGGTGATGATTGGGTGGCTTTGACACATGGGGCTTTTGAGGGGTGAGTGATAGATATGGGATTTTTCCCTCCTGAGGGAGTTTGATATCCATGGCCACTTAATGAGTAGGATTGAGATAGGCGTGGGCACGCATGTGTGAATCAGTATGTGATATTGATGTCATAAATATCTCCTCCAGTCTACTCTGAGATCAAGAAAGTGAATGAACGTTGACAGGATGACTGTTCCATGCCTTGATTTCATTCGGGATATCAGAGACAAAGGAATTATACATTCACTATAACACCATTCACGGATTGTAGGATTGAAAGTTGTTCTCCAACTTTCTATTTCACTTGGGTAGCACTGATATGCGACTAGGCATCGCTCTTTGCTTGTGAAGTCATAAGTGTTATGGACTTTCACTACCAACATAAAATGGGCCTACAGGGTCACACACATAGGATTTAACCTGGAAGAGGAGTTTATCCACAAATGATGTTTAGATTGATTGAAACTACAATTGACTAATTTTGTGCAGTCTGCACTCCCAACCGATCGGCTAATATGATGAATAGATCGGCTCAGGTTGGTGAACTGATCGACTCATGTGATGAAACGATCGACTCAGGACAGGCTGAATCAATCGGTTCAAGGGTTGAACCGATCGGCTCAACTAGTCCAAACGAGCGAGTTGGGAAAGTCAGGTTGGTGAGAAATTTCTCTTTGTTTCACTTGTCTAATTTGATTGGAACAAGGATTGGTATTTGGATCAAGTCAAAACAAAAGAGGAAAAGTCAATCGAGAACTGACCAGGTGTCCCAACCGATCGGCTCAGGTCCCCAACCGATCGGTTCATGCTTGAAACAATCAGTTCAGCTGGCGTAGTTGGTTGTTTTGTGGAAATTCTGGACCCTTCTACTCCTACTTTAATCCCGCATTGCCCGGGGTAGAGAACCCTGTCCCATGACCCTCCTATATATGTAGGGGTATTGGGGGCTTCTCAGGAACAACAACGCAGAATACTAGTTGCTCTACAAAGTTGTCATTCTCTCTGGTTGTGGTAACCAGGAGAGCTCGAGCAAGTGCTACCCAATAAGGGAGGCACAACAAGGGAAAGACAACTGTAGAAAGGTGACTGGTGGCAGGAGAGTGTGTTGGTGACTAGTACGCTGATAGGAGGGTACGCCTCCTTTCGGTGCCTTGTGCGACAAGGCGATTGGAGTTCTAGCTGGTCTGTGTGGACTACTATAGAGACAGGTGATTTTTGCCACTCGGAGGACAACTATCAATCCCGACAATCCCAGTGACCAGGAGCTGCACAGACACCATCCAAGATTGGAGGTGAAGACCATGCAAGCCGTGAGGTAACATCTTCGAGCAAGCCTCGGGACAAGGCATGTCTCTACAAACTATCCTTCCTACTATATAGACGTTGATGTGATTCCTTTATACTAGGTTTGGGGAGAAGAAAATTTTTGTTTCACCTTCCTTCTTTGTCTCCTCTAAAACTCAACAGTTCCTTCTCAAGAACACGATGGGGAGGTTAGTCATCCCTGAATAGTTGTGAATTTGGTCCTCAATCGAAGCCATGGAGCTCTAGTCAGTTCCTCTTACCATGGATGAGGGTCGAAGAAGCCTAATAAATGAAGGGCCTTTTTGGCCCCACCCTTTTAATTATATGATTCAACATCCATGGGCCATTTCAACTTTTTGTTGTACATTTTGATGTATTAGCCGTGAGATACATTTTTGTCTGAATGACACTTTTTCACCCGCGATTGTAATTCATGTGTCATGCATGCCTTGGTAATTGTTGACATTTCACATTTTATTTACATTGTCTTTAATCGAGATGTAAATGATGCCACACTACAGTTTTCTTGACTCTGATTGGTCCATCTTGCAAAATGCATAACTTTTAAATATGAACTCAAAAAAACATGCAAAAATATTTGTTGGAAAGCACTTTTGATTCTCTATCGGTATAGTCTTTTTGTAAATGATTTTATACACATTCAGTATCTTCAATAATTCAATGCCCATGATTAGGGTTGAATGATTATAAACTATTGTACATATCATTGTATTAGTGAAATTACAGGTGATTCGAAGACTCAATCAAGTCAAGAGGACTTGACCTAGGGTGGTCCATTCTAGGTAAGTGAGCCATGCATTTTTGGCACAAGTTCATTGGTTTATTGATTATAATTTATGATTATGCACCATAGATGATTTCAGGAATTATGAAATGATTTCAAAAAGAAGTCATCATGTATACTTATCATTATTTGATTGGTTTATTACTTATAGTCTATTGTAAAACCCTTATTACAATTATTGATGATGAATTAAATTTTATGAATAATTCTCAAAAGTGGAAACCCTATTATGGTTTGTGAGGGAGAAATCACATTATGATTCAAGGGGATAAATCCCATCATGTTGAAGTTCAACGTTATGTTAATGTTAATGTTAATGATAAGGTTAATGCTAAGATAAATAGAATTTAATTAGTGTTTATATGCTCCTAAATCATGGACCTCAAGGGGTCATCAAGGGCTTTCCTAGCATCAATGGCTTTCCTAGAAATCATGTGCTCCTAAGGGGGCATCATAGAGGGATGTATATACTTACTATTCAATTCTTAATGTCATCAATAAATCTTGAATGCTTAAGAAAAGCCATGTTCAAGTTTATGTCAAGTTATTTCATGTCAATTTTACTCATGACAAGTTATATTTATTTTTATGTCATATAAAGTTCCAAATACCACTAACTGATGTGATGTTTGTTTCGCAAGGATGGGAATGAGATGTCCGCAGGACTTGGAGCAAGTGAAGGATAAAAATGAGAATCAAGACTAGAAGATCTTCAAGCCTTTCTTGGTAGGGTTCCATTTAACAAGTCGATACATAGATTTACACAAACTTTACCTTATGCTTAGTCATGTTATTAATTATATTAGATCTCATACATGATCATGATGCAGTTTTCTTTTACTAAGAAATATGTATGAATCAGTTTTAAATCAATTCAAAGTGTTTCATTTACTTTAATTTCCTGATAATCATTTTGTGACACCCCCTTGAGTGAGAATGCTTCCTCTCATGTGATATGAAAAGTGGGGTGTTACACTACTTCACCCCCATTTAACGTCCCTCGGCCACTATATATACAATAGTGATGGCGTGGAGTCTAAAGTTAGTGACTCCTAGTCATTATAGCCACCATCCAATCCCACAGACCTTATTTACTCTATTTCCTTTCATATTCAACCTCAAAACCTAGTTTTCTAGGGTTTTACCTATATTCCATCCATCTTTCATGACATTCCACTCACTTGGAGAAGGAGGAGGCCGAGCTTGGAGCTATTGGAGGTGATGATTGAAGCTTCTCAACCCATATTCATGGAGTTTCTACCTCCTTATCACCTTTCTTTTGTTATTTTTTTTTATCACGAGTAGATAAGCCTACTTGTGGGTCATGCAGGAAAAATATTTAACAATGGTGTCATGCTAGGAAATATTTATGCATTGCACTATAAATTCGATGACTATTTCTATGTTATTCCTTGTTCTCCTTCATTAATTCTTGATATAGTTGTTTGAGATATGGAATCACTTAAGGTATAAAGCAAGGGGTGATTTTGGGCTTAATGGTGGGAAACATCCTATGTTCTATAGGAGAACCTTGGATAATTTTCCACACTTCCTCTTTATCCCTCCATTTCACTAGCCATAAGTGAGATATCCGAGTGACTAAGTGTGCTCCTCCATATGCACTTAGCAAAAAGGCTTGTTAGTGGAAATATGCTAATAGTGTTATGTAAAATACCCTTCACCAAGACCCCATACCACTCTTGGCCCCTACGTGTGTCAGGAGAACAATCCCTAGAAACCTAGACATTGATAATATAGACTTATGCCTACATGTATCATAGTTAATTGAGCCTCATAAGGGTAGATGAGAAGTGAGAGGGACTAGTTACCCTATAAATCACTATTCAACCAACACCAACAAATAGAGTAGGATGCCCACTCAATGTTGATCATTTTTGTTTGGTTGGTAACCTATTTTTTTATGTATGTTCATGATCATCCTGAAACATGGGTCCAAAAAGGAGAAGGAAGCATGTCTACGTCACCAAACTTTTAGAATTTATAATACCTAAATGTTTAAGACGCCCGCAACTAGCACGGGGTTGAAGTAGCAGTTTGGGGTCGAACACAGGGACGAGGGGGAAAAGCGCTTCAGAACCTAAGTTTTACTTGTTTAAGTCATCGAAAATCCAAGGGATAAGGTTTGTTGTAAGAAAGTGTAAACGGAAAGAATTGAAAGAATTAAACTAAAATCTATCTCCGAAGGGGATTTACCAGAAAGATAAGGGCTTTGGTATTTTGGGTTTTAGCAATTTTTAGGGTAGTTTTGCATAAAGGAAAATGGAAGAGAAAGTACAATCATATAGGCAAGCATGAAGAAAGAAAACTTTTAACAAAACAAGCGGCAACGGTCTACACCCGACGCCTTCTTCTCTCAAAGAAAGAGCCAACGAATCGTGTACTGGAAACCTCTCTTAAGGGGGCCAAACATGGACTCGCGTAGGAAATAAACTAGATGCAACTCTGGTCCCGGGTACTCTCGTACACCCGAACAAGACTGATCTCTAAAAGTTCATGACTTTCCTCTCTCATAGAAGTCAAAATAGGAAACACAATTCGATAGCTAGTCAAAAGTGTGTAACGGAAAGAAGGGACTAGAATTCGGATGCTAGAAAGAGATCATTCATCAGAATAAAGCCATACATAAAATGATATGAGAAATGCTCCACAGATTCAAATAATCATATAAGAGAGATAACGGTTTTGTTACAATTTTGTATTGAATGAAAGTAAATGTTGTAAAAGGAAGATAGGTATCAATCTCCTTGATTTAGGAAACTGATATGCACAACAACTGACGCCCGAGACAGTGCTAACCTGATACTGGGTTGTGGTTATATCAGGTTACGACCATATCAGGTTAGGTTGTATATCGGGTAAGAAACATGTCAGGTTGGCACTATCCCAGATCTCGGGTTCTTCGTGTCGGGTTGTTCTGTCTAGGCAGACTGTCTTGGGTTTGAGCTCAGATAGAAACTTGACATGCTTGGAGAAGCTTCAAGGATCATTGGGTGTTGCCTGCTGCCACTGAAATGATCTCTAAGTCAATTCCTCCCATCCCTCTCGGGATGGGAGTATGCTCACCTAACTATCGCTTCGCAAACTCTTGGGAACTCAGCACCCTAGATTCTTTGCTCTAGGCACTAGCTTCCTCTAGAATATGGCCCATCCAATTGAAGGCCTGTAGTTGATATTTATAGGCACTTTGAATGGGCCTGTCACAGTTTTCACCCACTATGTATGATGTGTCGGGTTGTCCTTGCTGGTAGTCAACATGACTACGACCGTGCCAACCTATTGTGGTGTCGGGCATCAAGGCATATCTGTCGGTGATGTGTGATGGGCTTGTTGTTGTGTCACGTAGTGGTAATGTCTGTATTTGGTCATGACAGGTTGAAGTCATATCAGGATATGACATTGCCAAGTGATCATGTCGTGTTACAACCATACTGGGTTGAAAGCGTGATGGACTGACACCATGATGGATAAAATTTGTAGCGGGTTGTGACTTGTCATGTGCCTTGCAAATAGTTGAGTCCACATGACAATTTCTTACAGCATGTCGGGCAATCGGGATATGGGAACCGATATCCTTTGCTGGTGGGCTTATTGGGCCCATTTGTCCTTCTTTTCTTGTAAAAAAATAGGAAATCCCTTCAAAAGATGGGAAATATTGTCAGAAACGCATCGGACATGATTTTTCATGATAAATAGAACATAATGAAGAGGAAGTTGAGTTTGGAGGCTATTTTAATGATGGAATATAAGTTCTAACAACCATAAAATGGGTGTTATCAGTTCATGAGTAGAAGAAATGTACATGGTTGATGGTTGTGCATCCCCCCAAACACCCCACTACCTAGATTACTTCCTAGAACCCTAATTTGATCCCTTTCTAGCTAGTTGTATTTGATTTTCTTAATCAATTTTCTTGTTCATGGTAATTTGTTCTTTCTATGGAGATTATCTAATATTCTTAGTGCTTGTGTTGGGTTTCGGTAGTTAATTTCTTAGTGTAGTTTTTACTTTCCTCCTTAGTGTAATTTCTAATATAGTGAAGTTAGTTTCCCTCTCTTGTTATTGCTATTCTAGTTTACTATAACCATTCTCTTAGATTGTTAGATAGCATTAGTTGTTAGTGGTTAATCTAGGTCTGATTCTTTCCTTTCCTCATAGCATGTTTACCTTATGTTAACTAAAACCCCAAGATTAAACTATTGTAGCCCTAAACCCTAGGCTTAAAACCTAAACATATATTATTCTCCACCTATTACCGTTCTCCTCTTCCTACGGGTTGAAATTTTACTTGACACATTCTCTAAAAAATATCATGAGCTATGTGCTTGAGGATCTATTATTAAGAGTGTGCCATTATTGGGTTATTAATTTGTTATCTATGATATCTTCACACACTTCAATTTTCTGGTACCATTTCCAAGGAGTTACTTTTTAGAACCTTGATAACTATTTCTTTTTTACTTTTTCTAGTGGCCGTCATCATTATTATTCTTTATTATTTCTTACACTTTTGCACTTGTGATTCCTAACTTCTCTTTTCTTATTTGTACCTCATGTAGGATGGTGCATGTTTGTTCATTTCACCTTGAATATTGAATCTTTCGATAGAGATCCTGAAATAGGTAGGATGAGGAAAATGAACATATGAATTTAAGTAGAACAACAAGAAATCTAGGGTGTGAAGAAGAACACCAACATGGATCCACCAATAATACCTCCATCACTGCTCCAACATGACTACCTCATGCCACACAACTACACTTCAATCACTACAGGAGTAGAGCAGATGTTGGGAAAGTGTTATGTATTCCTTTAGATCTACTAGGACTCCTTCCCACCTTCTATGGGTTAGGAAATGAAAACCCCTACAGATGTGGTGGTACATTCATGTCCAAGCCTCCCAAAAAATCATGGTCCCTATGTGGGTGCATGGATGAAAATTTAATACATAGAGCATCAAGTACTTCGAATGATTATGATAGGAACCTTGATGCAGCCCCATCTACTCCATCTCCACCTTCACTTAATGATTTATATCCAAAAATGATTAAAATCCTTGTTGATGTAAAGAATCTAATGAAAATTCAAGTGGGAGGTTCCTCTAACAGTTTGGTGCAATCTATTCAATCCCTTGAGGAGGAGGTGAAGGCTTTGCGGCATTTTGGGAATTGCTAAAACCATGGTCCCATGTCTCAATCCTACACTTCCATAAGGAGAAATCACCCAACTTCTCATGGAAGAAACAAGGTGATTATGTATAAAGCAACCAAGGAAAACCAAGGTCAACGAAATAATTTAGGGTTTGAGAATAAAGTGCTAGGAAGATTGACGATCCTAGAGGGAGTCAAGAGATGTCCAGTCATGGAAAACCCATTGAAAGGATTGGAAAAGGCTATATCATCTAGACTTGACACTTACTCATCATGAGAAGGGGATACTTTCTTCCCAATCATTGGTGAACCCATACAATGCAAATGGACAAGTGGTAGCACCTCAAGGCTTCTATGTTCCACCACAAAAGCTAGTGCAACATGTCAAACAATATCAAGGTCCCCCTCATCTATATGATCCTCAACCACCACAACTACATTTTGACTATGAATGCCTTACTCCACAACAATAACCATTATAACAACCTTATATCCTTCAACCACCACCTCAACAGCATCCACTACCAAAATATCCATAGATCCTCCAACATCCAACCCATTACCGAAAAAATGCAAGACCACAACAAACACAAATATCATAAGCTTCCCCTCCTCTTCATGACAAAGTAAATGCAATTACCATCTTGAGAAGTAGCAAGGGTTTTAAGTATCCGAAAGAAAAAGGGACAAAAATCATGTTCGTCAAGGCTATGTTGACACTTCAATGCCAAAATAAATTGTGATGATGTTGTGAAACCTAAAAATGTTGCTTCACCACGTTGTATTGATTATCTGATATCATAGGTTCCACCCTCTATTCCAGTTAGGAGTGGTTATATCCCTCATGTTCCATTGATGATTCAAGCCTCTCAACCATTAAATGGTGAAGGCCCTTGTGTTATCCCTAAGAGTGATTCAATTCCTCATGCAACAACTTAATGATCATGTTGATGCAAGAAAAATTTGACCTATTTTTCCCATCCTTAGATTACTTATATGAGCCCTCACTCAAAAGAAGGAATAATCACATTGTTATACTTTTTTAAATATTTAGACAAGTGAAAGTTAATATCCCATTGCTTGATGCAATCAGGAAAATTTTGAAATATGCCAAATTCTTGAAGGATGATTTCACTTTTATAAGCGAGAAGCTGGGAAGGAGGACAAACAAAATGAATCTGTTGCACCAATGATTTCAATCTTGCAACATGCCCTTCACATCAAGAAAAAGGACCCCAAACGCCTCTTATTCAATGCCATTGGTGGAAATCTTATTGAGGATTCTTTTATTGACTTAAGTTGTATTGTGAGCCTCACACCCTATAGTGTGTATCCTAAATTGGGGTTGAGTACATCCAAGCCACAAAATTAAACTCTACGAGTGGCAGATTATTCCATCAATGTTCTAAGGGGTAGGGAGTATGATATACTTATGATGCATGACATAAAAGCATCAAGATTGTTATCCATGAACTTCACTATTCCAGATATGGAGCTGGATAATAAGAACATTGCCATCACCTTTGTAAGGCCCTTTTTGGCTATTGTTGATGTCGACATCCATGTGCACACTAGCATTGAAATGATCACCTTCATGAATTTTTGAAGTTGACCCTCAACATTTTTAAGACATTGTCACTTGAAGAGGTAAAAAGAAGGAAAATATTTAAGAGGAAAGCTATGAGGAAAGGCAAGATCCATGGGTGGAAGATCACTTATTGAATGCCAATGAGAAGGCCCTTTACTTCAAGAATGTGACATTGAGTTTCCCCAACAAATGATAAAGAATATGAACACTCATCCTATCTAAAGGCATTAAAATTAGCACTAGTGGGTGCAAACCACGTTGATTTGAGATATTTGTCATTTGAAATCTATTTTTGTTGTAAAATTGTTTTTATACTTTCCAAGAAACATACACAAACAATGCACTTGATACTTTTTTTAGTTTGATTCATCTTAGAATGGGAACCTAGGTGGCAAAATTATGCGTGGAGTGGCCAAGTGGTAGGAAGGTCATAGTTGAAAATATAATAGATTGAAATGAAATGAAAAATCTAGAGGGAACATCCAGAATGGTCCTGGTGCTAGCCAACTAGAATGGAAACTCTAAATAAATTGTTCACGGTTGCCTTGAGTCATCCCATTGGTGTCACTTAAGACCACCATCACTTAAAGATGCCACAACTCTATGGGCATTACCTTGTCATCCTATGCCTTTATTTGATGCTAAGCAAAACATGGTCTATAACAACTTGTGGTGGTAGGGCGGTAAGACCTTTGTTTTCTTTGCTCCATTGCTCTAATTTTTTTCGACGATGATCACCTAATTTATTATATGTCACACATGTCTATCCTACACTTCCATTCTATTTTTGCACACATGCATAAAAATATAATTTATTTCCTTGCATTTTTTTAATTTTTTCAAAATTATGCAATTTCTTTCTATGTCACACTTCCACTATACATTACATGTATATTTTTTAGTTTGTTTTGTGCGATTAGTTATGATATGCTTCCATATCATTTCCCACTTAGTAGTTGATGCAAAGTTTAATCACATAGCTTTCACACCAAACTTTTGAACCATGCAGGTAAAAACTTGGGTTTTCAGGAAGGCTTAAGGCTTTTGGGTTTTTCTTGCTTCTCATCGGGTCATCTTGGTATGGGTCCATTTACGGGCAAGTTGTCCCTGTAGTCCAAGCCAATTGGCTTTAGAGTAGTGATTTCACATCCTACGTCCCACTGCTCCAGATCTACCATGCCTAAAGATGGGTACCTTTGATAAGACAAGTGTGTGTGTGTGTTTTTTTAACCTGACTCTCATTCTTTTATTCACTCTCATAAGGCTTTTCACTCTTTTGGGATTTTGGTGGGTAGGAAAAGGGAGAGTTTTCTGCTTGGGTAGCTCTTTCCTTATCATGCACATCTCTTAGCTGGGAGAAAATTATTTTTCAAAGTTGGCATATTTATAGTCTTTGTCATTTAAGACTATGTTTTCAAGAGAGCATAGCAGAAATGTACACAGCCTTAGGCGCAGAGAGAGCAAACTAGAAGTTGTACCAAGTTTTTAAGATAAAGTAATTTTTACAAGTTTAAACAATAGATGGGGTGTGTGTATATATTGCTTCCTGTCAAACATTTATATACAATGTATACATGGAGTATGCTGAAGGAAAGGAAGGACATGATAGGAGAAAATTTTTTAGAGTACCTCCCTGGCTGATGCTATAAAGAACCCCCCCCCAAAAAAAAACCTATCTCACACTCTGGCCCAGAGTGGTGAGAGGAATAGGAAAGAGTAGTAATAGGTCAGTGAGAGTTTAGCAGATATGTGCGCCTTCAGTGGATAAGAGCTCCATGATGTATTGTCCTCGTTGGATGTGGTAGTCAAGGTCATAAAGCATTTCAGGTCCTTGTCTTAATGATGATGCACTGGATATCCAGTGGAGCATGTATATTCTGCAGTCATTTGATAGAGGGATTTATTGTGGACTGCGATGGAAAAAATGGAAATCACACAAGGTTTCCCCAAGATCTTAAGTATATGGTGTTACCATATCAACCACCTCGTTGTAGAGTTTTCTTGCTAATCGTTCAAGAGGTGTTTGTGGTGCAATAGCATACTCAATAGCCCATTCAATATGGGCATCTGAACTGTTGTAGAAGATCCCAACGTGTGTGTTGGTGTAGAGCATAATGAGCATCCAGTGATTGTCATGCAACATAGGAAGAAAGATGATGTGCGGTGGATTCTCTTGGATTTTTTGTTGAAACAGCTGGCATTCACCTATTTCGTTAGTTGGACAAAGATTGTTGAACAACATTGGATGGGCGATGTAGAGCTGACCGATCTTTGCTTGTAATATAGGAATGTAAGCTAGTACCACTATCAGGGCTATGCATCCACCTGTTTTGACTATGTCTCTGAGATCATCTGTGGGGACCACTACAGAGTCTTTTTCATAGATGATGTCTGCAACATTGGAATCAACAAGATGTATTAGGATGTGATTGACCTATTCCTGAGATAGAAAGTTGCAGGCTAAATGGTTAAAACTTATGATGGCTAAGTCTGGGATTATAGGTGAAACAGATGCAATGTTATTGTCATGCAGGATGTCCAGGTCCTGCAGCTTCTTTCCCGACCTGCCATGGTATTGGACATAAGAGAGCTTGGTCACTTCCCTTAGTTGGTTGCCTGGTTGCAAAGAGTGCGCATCAGATTCCATTACCAGGAAATCTTCAGGAAGCTCGGGATCCAAGAAGTAGCGCTTGTCTTTAATCACCAACAGTGTGTAGATGCTCCTCAGCCAGTAGAAATTTTTTTCTTGCAGATGCAACATGTATCTAAAGATGTTTAGAAGATCCATGGCTCGTAGCATGATGAATGCATTGTTACCGCTTCCCAGATCTTGTTGGACTGGGAAGTCTCTTATTGGATAGAATTTCCAAACACCGTTGTGGCATTTGATGCCTTGTTTGATAACCCGGTAAAGTCAGAGTGGCAGGAGCTTTAGAAGCTTATCTTCAGGACAAATGAAGTCCTCATATAAGTGAGGAATATCCCCTACATAACAGTTAAAAAGTGTGACATTATGAGAGTGGAGTTCTACAACGCAAAGGAACCAATGTTGTCTGTGCTAATGGGGGACTAGCACTAGTTCGGGGTTGTGTTTTTCAATGTGTTTCAGCATGTCGACCACCGGTTGTGATTTCTATGATCCTTCTAGTAGTCGCCTGGCCAGGGCGGGAGTGGCGTTGTAGATCAAGATAAAGTTGAATATGCATGAGCCTCAAGCTCTTTTACAAACGAGGACCTTCAGTGTTAGGACAAGATACGTGGTGAACTCCAGAGAGAGTGAGACTCACAAGGAGAGTGTCATAGGACCTACCCTACAATATATGAAAATATGAGGTATATGTGAAATGATGTGTCCTAATTTGGGTAACTCCTGAGTAGATGAATTGAGTCTTCTTGCATGATTCAATCCTATATATGAGAGTGGGTACAAAAATGATGGGTAGGTGATTCATATGGACAAAGTCAATCCTTTTGATTGAATTAGGACCTATCTTGGGTGATGTATGATTGTGAATCTCATCATTAGATGCAAGTGAGGTGATATATGAACTCTGATTTTGAGAGTAGAATGCCTTGTGCAGAAGATACTTATACATGTTGTTCCTTCCTTATCTCTTCATGATATATGATGTTAGAAACCTCACTTGAACTATATTGATCATTATGTATGAGGAGTCACTTAAATAAGCTTTACCTAGTATATTATCCTTCCTTCTACAACATATGTGATATGTGCAAGTTTGAAATCATGAGCTTGCCTTAGTATATTCTCATTCCCTTCATATCATGCACGAAAGATATAAGTTTGAAATCCTGAGCTTGAAATAAAGATATCATAGACTGTGTGATCAAAAATTAGTTCTCAGCCTTAGTTCTTCTCAATCTATGCTTTTGGCATGATGATATAACTCAGACAATAGGGCGAAATCCTACTAATAAGTAGGTTAAGTAAGCCTTTCTCTTATAACAAAATCAGTGTATGACGTTGATCATAGGCCACACTAATAATGATAAGGGGGATAAATCTGATAAACATGAAATCTTTATATCACCTTACATGGGTTAGTAGGGTGAAAGAAACATTAAGTAATACCTCCTTCACTTCACATGAGCAAACTAAACCCTTATCCTTAAAGGACTATGAGGATGTAAATATTATGATATAAGAATGTCATGTTATGACTAAGACATTAAGTGATGTTTCAATTCCCATATAAAAAGATTCTTCCATCTACATAAGGTGGGTTGAGATGCTCTAAATCCTAAGATGGGAATTTAGAGTGCATGCAGAACTATGATAACCTTGGCACTTGGAAGTGGTCACTTAGAAAATGTAGAGACTTCTTGAGACCACCTTAAGTATGATATTAGTTGAATTTTGAGGATGAAATTCCATTTAAGGTTGGGTGAATGTGTTGACCCCTAAATTTAGGATTTTGGTACCCAATACAATATTTGAGGTTCGTGAACACTCCTAGATGGTTAATCCCAAGTTGAGGTGACATGTTATCTAAAATGGATTTCATTGACGCAAATTTATGACTCTAATACCATCAAAGGAACCATAATATTTATCTAGGGACATTTTTTGAGATAAGCAATCTTTGGAATGAACCCATTTAAATATTTATATTTCCATTAACTTTTGAATCCAATATTGGTCACTACATAATTCTAGTCATTATAGCGCTTGGGTTAACACCTGTTGGCTTTTCAACAAATCTTTTGAGAAATATTGATCATTGGATGTTGCATTAATGACTAATGGTTAAAATATATAGGACTAAGTTTGATATGTATTCACCCACATTAACATATTGTCACACTCCCCTACCCTTGGTGGCAAATATGTAAGTGGAGGCTCACATATATAATTACCCACTGATCCATTTAGGAAGGGATCTAACCCTGGTCGAGTAGAGTCACATTTTCCATGACTCATTGCCTAGTAATCTACGAGCTCCACGTGTTGTAGTTGGAGGATTAGACCCTATAATCTTGGGACTACTAAATGGCCTTTGGGATAAGCTACTATAGTGTGTCAAGAGCACAGAATAGAAACCCTTCTTTTATTTGGATTTATTCAATATGTTCATCGATGGTGGTGTGATTCAGTGGGGTTCGAGAGGATCACAGTATGTTATGCCCTGCTAAGAGTGACTCCATATTCCTACGGACCTCATAGATCCAAAGGTGGTGTGATTCAGTGGGAAACTTTCTCAAAAGTAGATATGAGAGGAAACTTTCTGCCATCGTCACCAAGGGTTCATGAATCTAGCCAGGAATTGCTATAATTTGTAGCTATTGTAACACTTCAGTCCATTGGAAGCAAGGATACTCGCAGATAGGATGAAGAACCAAACTTCATGTGTCTAGATTGGAAGTCACATGATGTAGGAAGTCAAATGAGGAGTGTGGGTTGAGGACCCAACCACCTATAGTAACTTAGATTGATAGATTTTCCTAAGGAACCTACATGCCGACAATTGTCCTGGATCTGTGAGGAAGATGACCCCTTTTCTCTGAGGACAATACTACCAACTTGCGATGACACCCAACTGGAGATCCCATGTTTGTTTGATTCATCCTCTCTACCAGCATTAGAGTGCGCGGAGGTGAGCTCGGTGATCAAAATTAGAAGAATTCACACTTTGCATACTGCGAGTAGGAGTCAACCTCGTGTGATGTCTTTCCTTGCCACGACGGTAGTGAGCGGTACCTGTGGGTACCTACGGACGGAGATGATGTGAGAATACATGACTCACATGGGAGAGAAGATGGACTAGGTAGGTATCTAAGTCAATCCCTTGACGGATCCAACCAAGGATCCCTCTATCACTCATAAATAGGTAAATACTTTTGATTTTTAAAAAAATGACCTTTTCTTAAAAAATGGCCTAAAAATAGCTCCCTTGTCCTATAAATACCCGAAACCCCTAGACTCAAAAAAATACCCTCTACATTACTGGATACCTAGATCCGGATTTTGAAGAATATTAAATGATTTTTCTAGTATAGACAATATTTTTCCATTTTAGGGGTAGTTAACCTGAATAATGATCAAATGATGTATACTAAATCTGAGAAAAATAGTCATCATCAATTATATGATATGAAATTTGATTATGGACTCTGATCTAAGTATTGTTCCAAAAGATGAGGTCTTTCTTTATTTATGACTAATTAGATGCTTAAAACCTTATATTAATTACAGAAAATATTGCAAACATAAGAAAATTATGAAAAATTGAATCAGACCCCTAGTATGACCTACTTATTAGTAGAAAAATTTCAAACACATGTTCTAGGTTAGTTGAACCTAGATTTAGTTAAACCCTAATTTGGACCTAAAATTACCACGAATATGATGTGAATATATTAATGATGATAAATTTCTATTAAGCAGGTGATGACCAGATTATCTAGATGATCATGGATATGTAAGGAATCTCTGAACTCAGGTACATGGATATAATTATATGACTAGTTTTGTTGGATGATATAACAATGAGTAATTTCTTGCAGGTGGTTGTATAATCTTGTTGGATGTATACCTATACATATTTTCACATTTCTGCCTTGAACACTAAGAACGCTAAGGAAAGAAAATGGAATGTAGTTACTGGTGGTTCATTAATCTCCCTATTAAAGAGGGAAAGAATTAATGTTGACTAGCACCTCCTTAATAGTACAAGGTATGCAAGGAGATCCATAATGGTACATGGTATGCGGGTACATGGCCCAATAATATAGATGTTGATTATGCTAAGTCCACCATAGTAATGCATGCCCATTGAAATGTAACTAATAACTTGGGTTTACCGGATTTTCTGCCTTAAATAATATTTTCATTTTCTCTCTTCTTCTTCTTCAAGTATTTTAAATATGCTAGCATAGTATAATATTTGTCAACCACGTACTAAATTTATGTTGATTCGTCTGTTTCACATATTTTCTAGGTTCGGAGCTAGCATGGGAGAAAAGATAGAAAGTGAGCAGTTGTACAAGTTTACCTATTATGATTAGATCTTATTAGCACACATGTTCATAGACTTGTAAAACTTCCTTTTAAAATTATGCAAATGTAAGTTGTAACAATTCATGTTGTAATTATACTTGTTGAATGTTGATAATGTTATGGTGTATGTTTTGTTGAATGTTCATGATTGCGCATGTCACTTCTGCATTGCTTTCTGATACAATTAGCTAAAGTTTTCTGGTTGGTCCTTTCGAGTCTTCTAAGTCCTAAGGCGATAGAATCTGTGGACATTATAGAAGAGATAAAGAGATAAATAATAACTCTTTAAACAAGATAATGTGATTTTGAATTATTAATATGAGAACTAGTGGTAATAATGGATGATGGGTTAAAACTCATAAAAGGATGAATAATTTGTTACATATAAATTGAGATTGTTTTCCTTGAGTTTGGTTTGGCTTAAGGGATAAGTTTCACATCATATGCATAATGTAAATGTTTTAATTCAATAAAACAAAAAGGTGATTCTCCTCCAAAATACGAAATAAGTCAATAATGACTCTAAAAATGGAAATTAATTTGGGATTCATAATCTACACATTTAAAATAGCCTTTTGGTAGATTTTCATGCAATTTGGATAATCTTTAATGTACATGTGTAGATTAGGAGAGAGATAGCCTAAAATGTTAAATAATGTGATAAATAGCTTCAAGGGATAAAACTACTAGCTAGTTCGTGTTCTACATGCTTAAATTTGCTTGAGGGTGAAGTTTCACATTAATTGATGGTTTCTAGATGTCTCTAATGTGATAAGAAAGAGAACACATGATATACTTTAAAATAATTAAATGAAATAATTAGAGTCTCCAAAACTGAAATATAATTCCAAATTTGGATTCTACACATCCTGAATAGGTTAGATGTCAAATTTCATTAATGTGGAGTTTGTTTGCACCCTCATTTGAAAAGAGAGAAAAAAAAACTTTATTCGAATTGGTTTGGGAATCCTATTAATGTCACATGGATTTATTTTCCAAATTTCTTGGTTCTCTTATAGTTGGATGTGTCACGTTGGTTTCTTTACTCAGACTCTCTTTGAGTCATTCGATTAGTATCTAAGGGTGTTAGTCTTATTTTCTACCTTGAGTCCTTGACTCCTAGGACTCGACACAGTACTTGCGATAACCCTCTTTCTTGATATCTCTCATATCTTCTCCTCTCCCCCATCTCTCCTTATATTTACACTCCTCACATTTATCCAAACCAAGTTATCCCCAAATGTATAGGAATTGATTACCTTAACCACCTAGTCGACGAGGGGTTCCTCTCCTTCCGTTGTTTCCAACATCCATCGGGGTTCCTCGCCTCAACTGATCCCCTCACCTATATATAACCCCTCTTATACCTCCTCTCCACTTCTAGCAAGAAAAACTAACACCCCTTAGGTCATGATAGCCCTTGCCATACTTCCCCAACTTTGGCGGCACTGTTGGGTGGGAAGGCGGTCTTCGTCAGAGAGTCTTTGGCTTTTGTGTGTGTGAACGATCGCCCAGAACACCTACAGGAAGCATCAGGAAGCTATTGGCACACCTAATTTGGATGTTCAGTTACACCTTCCTTGTTTCCCTCTTTTCCATCTCAACTCATGGTTTTGCAATCAAGTATTGGGATATTGGGTTATAGGTGATGTTTTGAGCTGTTCTCAGATCGAAACTTTTACTTGATGTTTTCCAAGTGCACTTGCGTATGCACCTCTGTCTGATTACTTTCCTTTAGTTATCTTGTCTCCTCCTTGTGAGCAGTCATGGTGGAGGGCTCCTCTAGAGTTCCATCCATATCTAGGCCTTCTTATGGGCTCATTGAGATCGACAAAGTACTACAGATCTGAAGAAACCTACCAACAGTCCCATTTCACACCTCTTAGGGATTTTGATCCCTGGAGGGAGAGCTGTGAAAGCTCTAAGCTTTTATCTCCTACAAGAATGAAACGAAGAAGATGACATGCCACTATTTTTACTATTTGGCCCTTGTTTTGCTTTATCCTTTGTACATGCCGCTATGGGAAAAACTGTCATTTCGTCGTATCTTTTGTTTTTCTCCTCAGTGATAAGTCTTTCACAAGTTGATTGTGGGACCGACTGAGTTGGCCACCTATGACTGGTCCAACTCAGTACGCATTCCCTCTCCCTCTCTCTCTCTTCCTCTCTCATGAGTATCTTGATAATTTGGCTTTTTGGAATTTTGTGATTGCGTGCTTTTATAAAAATCATATCCATTAATCCGCTTATCTAAAAATTTAGTAAAAATATGTTTTAGAATCAAAAAAATGAAATCTTTTCAATAAAAATGGTTTCAAGGTCTGATTTAAGGTTTATTGAAGGATGATTCTTGGAAAATGAATTTAATGCATAAAATCCATAAAAATACAACTTAATCATATTAACTCCAAAATTAACACAAAAATATATTTTCTTGTTCAGGAGAATGTAATAAGTCGATTGGTGAGATTTTTAGAGTTAATATCTGAGTTTTTCTAAAAAGTTCAAAAATTAGGTTTTCTCTACATAAATGCGCATTATATACTCGAATACATATTAATTAATTGAAATGTTCAAAGCTGAACTTGGGATCATTTAAAAGTGGCAAAAGTTAGTAATTGAACTCATTAAAAGAGGTGTGTGCATCCTTACACCCTAAGTTAGTATATTTGCAATCCAAACCCTAATTTCCCTAATGAGGCATTATATGAACCCTATTCTCTTCATTACTATCTCATTTGCTATATTTGCCTCAAAATCAATATTGATATTCTATTTCTTGGGTATTGTACAGCACTACCATGTTTCAATTATGTGATGCTTCTACTTTCCATAGTTTCACTTTAGTATGTTGATTTATTAGACTATTTAGCTAATGTAGTGGTACTTTTGCACAACCACCCATAGATAGGTTATGTGTTATTTCTCCTAGGGGAATGTGTTACTCTCCCCCAATATAAAATATTTTGTAGGAGAATAGAAATGTGTTACTCTCCTATCATCTATTAGTTGAGGTCTGGTAGGTCCCTCAACCCTACTTAGTTAAGGTAGTCATTATTAATCATGCATGCAAATCCTATATTGTTTTCATGTTATGGCAAGCATCTATTTGATTATGCCTCATACTCTTGATCTCTTCATCTTATGATGAAATATTAGCCTTTATTTCCATATTATTTCTTTACCTTTTGTCCTTGTTCAGAAGTTGACACATTCCTTGCTTTTCCTCCTCTTGTTGGGTGATCCCAACCACCCAGCCTAGGATCAGAGTTGCACAGTAGGAGCATGGAAGACCAGCCTAGGATTAGGTTAACAAGTACATGGCTTTCAACATGGACCTAGATCATGAAGATGTTGTTTGGATATAAATTTGATATTATTTATATTTCCCTCTACTAAATCCTTATTATGTAACATCCATGTAAACCCTATATGGGAGAAGATGATGTACCTTTATAATATTGATTATAGTCATGAAACTTTTATTTTGTTGCTATGCCTGGTCTTTTGTATACCATTATATAAGATTTGAAAATTTTACATCTATTTCAGAATACCCTTTGGGTATGTTTGGAATGGATGTTTTATTCTACAAATTTTTACTAGAGAGAGGATCCCTTCTGGGTCCCCACTCCTTACAGCATGGTATCAGAGCCCACAATGGTTGGATTTCTGACTATTTAAATTTTGTCTCCCTAATTAAACCCTTGCCTTACATAGTTCCCCTCTAGTTAAGATGTTCACCCTAGAATTAATTGGAATAGATATCGTAAACCCTAGTTTGGCTTTAAAGAAGTAACTGGGAACATGTGGTTCAGTGGACCTATCCTTTATGACCTTTGGTTGTTAAAGAGAACCTTAGGGTTGTTAGGTTAGAGATACAAGGACCTAAATCGCAAACCTAGTTGGTTATGACTTTTTAGTTGGATGCATGAATAACATAAACTCCTAAAATACTCACCACTAAAAGATGTATAAATTACCATGGTTCCTTGAGGTTGTTTAGCTTAATCCTTTATAGGGGTGCAAGCTAGTTGGTTGGTGATGTTTGGGTAATTAGATTTGAGGACGAAATCTTCTTTAAGGGGATCGAATCCTGAAACATATCGAAATCTAGATTCTCTGTCTCTAGAAGCCCTAACTCCATGATTAGGAGGTTAGTGTGCTTGAATCTTAGAGTTGACCAAACAAGTTATAGTTGAAACTCCACATGCTTGTTTATATACTAATTAACATATAATGGTAACATGATGAATATTTCACATGTTTGAACCTTAATGAATATTTAATGTACATCATATGAGTAACTCACATATTAATCCTAATTATGGGATACACATGATGCTAACCATGTCAGAAACTAGTAAATCATGATGTTATGATGAGCAAGATAATTGGAACCTAATCTTGGAATTAATGCATGCTAAGAAGGTATTAGTGAAATATAATTATCATGTTGACCTAAACCCTAAGTCTCAATCATCTAACCTTAATATATGCACCCTTGATGTCTTTCATGATACATTAGTGACATTAGGTGCCATAATCATATAACATATATTGATGCACTTAAATGGTATGTAATCACCTAATCATAGATTAATCATATCACCTTGTTCTCTAATACACACCTAATTAATCACCTAATAATGATTGACATGTGAATCAATTCATTAATATGTGATATGTTCCACCTTGTTCACTAAAGTCATATAATGACTCAAATATGGATAATGAGTAATTTCATTCACCAAACATGCATGCATGCATGCCTAATGTGGTGTTAAATTTGCATAATGAAATTAGGAAGTTGAATAAATATTATTAAATGATTAATGATACCATTAATGTGAGTAAGGAAGGTAATGTGACATTATTTGGGTTAATTGTAGATTTAACAACAAATTGGATAAAATTGCCTACCACGTGCAAACTAATTTGATATAAATAATATGGTGATAATATGAGGATAATGGAAGTCTAAATACAAATTACTAAGGAAAATAATCTGGAATATTAATAGACATGGAAATAATTCTGTAACCTCTAATTGTGCTAAAACTCTTAATGAGATAAATAAGAAATATGTTGGATTTTGTGCATAATAAGGATATTTAACTCTTTTGGCAACAAAGTGAATATAACAAGACACAATTAAAATAATAATAAGGATGATGTAATGTGGTTCTCGTCGTCTAGGGCTCTGGCGATCACGGTGGCGGTCTAGGGCTCCCCCCGCGTGCGGCGCTCAAGCTTGGGGGAGGGGTCAGGCGTCCTGCCGGGCCGTCACCTTCTCCCCCCGGGCCTCCTCCTCGACTTGCCTCTTCTTTCCAGTTTCCTTTTGCAGCGTGTTGCTTGCAGGAGGTGGTGGTGCTCTTCTCCTGTAAGAGTCTTGCTCAGATCTGCCTTGAGGCTGAGACGGGTGGCTGGTGGGGGTGTCTTCACTGGGGTTCCAGAGGAGGCGGGTTTCCCTCATTTGTTTCTGCCTTACAGGTTTTTGCTTGGGTTCTAGTTTCTAGCAGGCTATCTGCCTTGTTCCGCCGTATATCGGCGTTGTTTCTTCCTTTTAATAAGGATTGTTACTCCTTCCTCTGTGAAGGCGGTGGTTTTTTTGGGTTTCCCCCAGTAATTCAACCTTGGTACGACTAAATCTCATCCTCGTTCTGGATTGATCTCATTACTCAGTTGTATGGCTTCGTTTGAGTTGATATACAAGCAGAATACCGTCTTGTTCCAACCCCTCTACCACTACTTATCGCTCAGGTTGAAGGAATTCTTTAGGAAAAGCTGCTTAAGACAGCCTCAAGGAAGAAGAATCAATGCAGAAATGTCTCTCTCTCATTCCAATATGAGTTGTAGTGTCCTTGGGTTACTGAACGTTGAAAAACCACTAGAGTGGGGGTGAATAGGGTTTTATGATAATTTCAAAATAATTTTAATCCTAACAACCACAATTGAAATAACAAGAAGGAGACGAGGTGTTTAGAGTGGTTCCAACCTTAGCAAATACTAAGGCAGTCAATCCACTACCCAGTTGCTTACCCAACCGGGATTTTGAAAGTATTAATTTTATTACCTCTCAAGGAATTTACATAAAATACAATACTTTCTACACCCTTTGGACAACCTTCACTTTGAAGTAGTTGCACCAACTTGAAGCATCCTTCTTGAAGTAACTTCAAGCTCCCCCTTGAAGTAGCCTTCCTCTTTGAAGTAGCCTCCCATTGCAATAGCCTTCTAGAAGTAGTCCAAAGCCTCCTTCTTCACCAAGAAGATTAAGACCCTCTCCAATCCGCAGCCTCCAACCCTAGGAGTAGCAAGAAGAGTACAAGCAATAAGAGTGAACAAGAAAGGAAAAAGGAAATTACAATTACCCTTTGATGCACAAGGCTTGATTTTCCTATATCAAGCGTATAGATCTCCTAACCAATGAATATTGAAGTGTTGGTTTGGTGGTTAGAAGATACTAGCCTACATGACACGAATTTAGAGCAAGGAGAAGAATAGCCAATTGTAAGTGTTGCTCAATTGCTCATAACAGATTGCTAATGCAAGTGTATGCTCAAGGATTGCTCAAGTGTAGAATTGGTGAGTTTAGGTGTCCTAAGGCATGCCCTATTTATATGAATGACCTACAAGTTCTTAAGGACGTTCTAGACACTTTTTAGGGGGTTCTAAGTGCTTAACTAGCCGTTAGGTACACTTTAGTTACTTTAGCAACGACTAGTTAATTAATTCTGAAAGTTGCTGTCAGAACTCATCTCGGTCGAAGTTTTGTCGACCGAGAGTCCTACTCGGTCGAGGGTTTGTCGACCGACATACTTTCTGGAGCAAGTGTATGCAACGTTCATATCCGACTGCCAACTACCTTGTCAGCTGTGTCTAACAGCTACTTGGGTCTTTCTCGGTTGAGGAGTTTGTCGACCGAGAGTGTCTCGGTCGAGGATTTTGTCGACCGAGATTGACCCTGTTTCAATGTTTCAATTAAAGTACTAAGTGTGTATATGAGTGTGCATATGTGACACTATTGAAGGGGATGACCCATCTAAGTGTGGTGATTGGCTAGGGAAGATCTAACGCTTGATTTACATAATTTCTAAGTACTTGTACATTATATATTTGTACAAGTTTTACAATTGATTACATTTCATGAAATTACAATAATTTAAGCATATAGATCTTCCATAATATTTGTCATCCACCTTATTCCTACAACACTCAAGTACCGCGTTAGATCGACAAGAATGAAATGTTTGTTATTATCTAAACAAAGGGATTATACTAATGTCCAATTTGGCCAACAAACGTGACGTCTGTATGTTCTGTTTGTATTTTTCTCCCCAATTGTAGATGTCATATGGCTAACAAGTAATGAATCGATCCATTTACTCAAAAAATAAGGATGATGTAATGTCAAAATTAATATAATGTTAATAAGCCTAAAATGTTAATTGTGCTATATAAAATAAAAAGGGAATCTCTTTAGTGAAACCCCTAGTGACCCATGAGAACCTGCCCTTTGAGGAGTTTCCTGTGAAGTTGTTGAACTCCCAAGTTAAGTAGTTGAAGAACAATGAGTTTGAGTTGGTGAAAGTTTTGGTGGAAATTTTATGGTTTGCTTAGAGATGAGATTTTACATACTCACACTTCCTTCTTTGATTGAGATTTCAGGAATGAAATCCTTTTTAAGGGGTGGAGTGTCGTAACGAACTGAAATCTGGATATATTCTCTTTTTAACCCTTTTCCCATGATTTTCCTTTCCTTTCTATCATTTTTGTCCTTGATGTTGCAATTGTGGAATTATTAGTGGTTTGGGGTGAATTTGATCACCATTTATGCCAATATATGGGTTTATGCACAAATACATCAGTAAATGTTTTTAATAAGGGACTAATGCAAATTGACAACTTAGGTGGCATATTGTTAAAATAAATTCATTCAGGAGTTTTCTATAGACTTTTGGAACAAGGAAGAGATACAAAGATAAATATTAACTCTCTAAACAAGATAATTTGATTTTAAATTATGCATATGAGAAATAGTGGTAATAATGGATGATGGGTTAAAACTCATAAAAGGATGACTAATTGATTATAGATAAGTTGAGGTTCGTTACCTTGGGTTTGGTTTGACTTAAGGTCCAAGTTTCACTTTATATGTATAATGATAAATTTTAATTTAATTTGGAAAAATAAAAGGTGTTTTCCCCCATAATATGAAATAAGTCATTAAATGACTCTAAAAGTGGCAACTAATCTTGGATTCATAATCTACACATTGAAAATAGCCTTTTGGTAGATTTTCAAGAAATTTGGATAATCTTTAATGTACATGTGTAAATTAGGATAGAGAAAGTCTAAAATCTTAAATAATGTGATATATAGCTTTAAAGGATAAAATTAATGGCCAATTCATGTTCTACATGCTTAATTTAGCTTGAGGGTGAAGTTCCATATTAATTGATGGTTTGTAGATGTCTCTAATGTGATAAGAAAGAGAAAATATGATCTACTTTAAAATAATTAAGTAAAACACTTAGAGTCTCCAAAACTAAAATATATTGCAAACTTTGGATTCTACACATCCTAAGTAGGCTAGGTGACAAATTTCATTAGATTTGGAGTTTGTTTTCACCCTCATTTGAAGAGAGAGAAAAAAACAATTTAAGTAAAACTTTAGTCAAATTGGGAATCCTATTAATGTCACACATATTTATTTCCAAAATTTCTCGGTCCACCTATAGTTGGATGTGTCACACTGGTTTCTTTACCCTGACTCTCTTTGAGCCATTTGATTAGCATCTAAGGGTGGTTGTCTTGTATTCTACCTCGAGTCCTTGTCTCCTTGAAGTCTGCAGAGTCCTTGTGATAACCCTCTTTCTTGATCTCTCTCATACCTTCTCCTCTCACTTGTTGCTCCTTATATTCACACTCCTCACGATTATCTGAACCCATTGATCCCCAAATGTATAGGGTTTCATTGCTTTAACCTCCCATTCGACAAGGGGTTCCTTTCCATCCCCTGTTTCCAACCTTCATCGGGGTTCATCGCCTCAACAGATCCACTCACCTATATATACCTCCGCGCCACTTCTAGAAAGTGAAACCAACAACCCTTAGGTCATGATAGCCCTTGTCATACTTCCCCAACTTTGACGACACTACTGGGTGGGAAGGGGGTGTTCTTCGGAGAGTATTTGGCTTTTGTGTGCATGAACGATCACCCAGAACACCTACACGCAGCATCAGGAAGATATTAGCACATATAATTTGGATTTTGAGGTACACCTATCTTATTCCCTCTTTTCCATCTCAACTCATGGTTTTTCAATCAAGTTTTGCGACATTGGGTTATAGGTGATGTTTTGAGTTGTTCTTAGATCGAAGCTTTTTCTTGATGTTTTCCTTGTGCACTTGCAAATCCACCTCTGTCTAGTTACTTTCCTTTGGTTCTCCTATCTCCTCCTCATGAGAAGTCATGGTGGGGGGCTCCTCTAGATTTCTAGCCATATCTAGGACTTCTTACGGACTCGTTGAGTTTGACAAAGTATTACGGAGCTGGAGAAACCTATCGATGGTCCCATTTCACACCCCTTTGGGATTTTGATTCGAGGAGGGAGAGCTACGAAAGCTTTGAGTTTTCTCCCCTATAGGAATGAAATGAAGAAAATGACATGCCACTATTTTTACCGTTTGTCCCTTGTTTTGGTTTATCCTTTGGTCATACCATTATAGGCAAAACTATCATTTATTAGTATCTTTTGTTTCTATCATTCTACCCTAGATGGCCTATCATCACATATGAGAAAAAATAAGAATTGTTGACCTAGAGGTTATACATTGTCCATATTTAGATAATGACTCAACCATTCCATTCATATGTATCTAATATGTGTATTCAAGATTGATCTCAGGTGTTAGGTACATGAAAAGAATCAATTTACACAAGCCCTATCCTGTCAAATTTCAAGTCAAAAGCAATGCAAGTGTGATAATTGGGAAATTCATTCAAATGACCTTAGAAGAATTTTGTAATCACTTGTATTGATGATATGACTTATAACTAAGATGAGAAAAGTGTGTGGGACACTTAGTACCAAGTTTTAATCACTTTTTAACATCATTTGAAAATTGATCACAGATTCTTGATTGGTCGAGTTAAAATCTTGATCGATTCCTTGGATCAATTTTCTAATAAGTGCATCGGTCGAGTTGTGCATTCACAGAACTCGACCGATCAGGTTACTGACCAAATGTGATTTTAACAGATGGGTCGAGTTTCCTAGGACAAACTCGACCGATAGTTTGAAAATTGGGTTTGTCTTTTAGCTGATCGGTCGAGTTACCTTTATTGAATCTCGACCGAATGTACTGTACAGAAAACATAGAAAAGTGATTCTAACCATTGGTGACTTGTTTGAACGAAAATAGATTTTTGCCTTGTGAAAAAACATCTATGATTCGACCCTAAGGGTTCCCCAACTCAAGGGAGCTCCCCCTGCTATAAATAAGACCACTTGGAGTTCATTCCAAGTTTGCTCATTCATTACACACAAGGTCCTTGCTATAGTTGAGTGTGCTACCGCCCCTTGAGCCCCTTTCTCTCTCTAGTTTACACTTCATTTCATGATTTGTGAGTGAGTTAGTATTATTGTAAGAGAGTTTTACCTTTGTGCATGTAAAGCTCTCAATCTTCCACTACTTCCCTATCCCCTTCTTTCATAAAGAAAATCTAAAGCAAGAAAGCTCCATCAAGTGAAGAAGGAGATGTATAGTTGGTCCTCTTCAAGGTTGCTGAAGAGGTGGTGATCTTCTCCAGGTGAAGGAGAAGGCAAAGGCGGAAGATCCAAGAGGAGAATAAAAGTCCTTCAAGGCAAAAGACTTGAGTTTGAATGGATAAAACCAAGGTGAAGGCTGAAGATTCAAGCTAATTGGGTAAGTTCCTGGTTAAGGTGGAGATCTCCTTGTGATTGGATGGTTAAGTCCTTTGGTGGTCTATTGATGTAATATTTGTAGTGATATAATAGAGAAAAGAACTTACAAAGTCCTAGAGGTTGACCTCTCTAGGTAGTGGACTAACTCACTTCTAGTTTGAAGTGTGGAACCACTCTACATCCCTTTGTCAAGTGCTTTCTATCAATATCTCTCATCCTGGCTATGCTTGTTAGATAGGACTTCAAATTTCCATTGAGCTATTGCTCCTAATTGATATAATTTAAAGGTCTAATTTGTTTGCTGAGAAATTTTGTAGCTCTATTCATTCCCCTCTAGAGCCCTTAGATCCAACAAGTGGTATCATAGATAAGGATCTTCTCCAACAATATCCTACGAGATGAGAAGATGGGCGACAACCTTCTTGGTTCACTCAACCTACAGGGAGGCTTCTCCATGCATCCTCTGGTCTTTGATGGAACTAACTTCCTCTATTGGAAGAAAAGAATGTAGTTCTACATTCAAGGGATGAACATTGACATGTGGAAGGTGATGGCCACACCTTACAAAGAGCCAACTGGAGCTATGGCAGCATGGAGGGAAGCTTCTCTCAAAGAAGCACAACTAAATGCAAAGGCCATTAGCATCCTCTACATTTCCCTCACTCCCACAAAGTTCCATCGGATCTCATCATGGCACAGTGCGTATGAGATTTGGGACAAGTTGTGCATCACATATGAAGGCACAAAGTAAGTCAAGGAGGAAAAGATCTACATGTTGGGCAGCCACTTAGATAACTTCAAGATGGGAAAGAAAGAAGGCATTGTGGAGATGTACTCAAGGCTAAATGTCATCGTCAATGGGCTGGCTATTTTGGACACTCCTTTGGAAAGAGGCATTATCAACTCAAAGATCCTGAGAACTCTTCCAAAGATATGGGAATCAAAGGTCACCTCCATTGAAGAATTGAGGATCCTTGGTGATATCCCAACTGAAGAACTCGTTGGAAATCTTCAAGCCCATGAGCCAAGACTTGAAGAGCAAAAAGAAGAAGCTAAGCATGAAGAGAAGGAAGCCAGGAAGATTAAAGATAGTGCTTTAAAAGCACAAGTGGAGGCTATCATCCTTCAACAACAACTTGCATTCCAAACTTCTTATCCCTCCTCTAGTGAAGATGAAGGCCCTATTGAGCATGAAGCCAACTACATCAAGGGCAATCACTTCAAAGGAAAGCAAGCCTCCTCCTCCTCTACTCCAAGATGCTACAAGTGTGGTTAAAAGGGGCACTACAAGAGTGAATGCCCAAAGTCAAGAAAGTCTCACCAAAAGAGAATCTCAAGGAAAGATTAGGATCACAATAAGGATAGCAATCACAAGAGGAAGGACAACAAAGAAAAGAGACACAAGAATGCAGCCAATGCAGCTTGGGAAGCTTCATTTTCAAGCAGCTCTTGCTCTGAAGAAGATAGAGAGTGCCTCTTTGCTTTCATGGCCTATAAAAGTGAAGAAATTGGTGAGGTAAGTGAGGTAAGTGAGGTAATCTTGCATGAACTACCTAAATAAGCTATTATTGACATGCTTGTTACTACCCGTTCTTCTTTTGCTAAATGTAAATCTAAACGAAAACAGTTAGGAAAAATCATTGATGATCTTTATGCTAAGCTTGAAAATTTGGAATTGAATGAGAAAACCAATCTTGACAGTATTGATAACTTGTAAGGGCAATACCTTGATCTTGATCTCCTATACAATGGGGTTGAAGTTGAGAATGGTGTCTACCTTAAGAACATTGAAAATCTTAAGGAAGAGAACCAAAATTGTGTAAAAGAACTTGAATTTCTTAAAACTGAAAATGCTGAATTTAAGTTTCTCATTGATGCTCATAGAGAAGAGAGAGAGATGTTTATCTCAAAGAGATTCAAATTCTAAAATATGAAAATGCTATGTTTCTTATTCAAGTAAATGATTTATCTTCTAGACTTTTGTTGCCTAGTGTTAATGTGGCTGCTATCTCTCTTTAAAAGGATTCATATCTTACTAAATCTTTATGTCTTGAGGCTGACCTTTTGCATGCTAGGGATGATATATCTAGTTTATATTCTACTATTTTTTCTTTGAATGATGATAACCATAGATCAAGATCATCCCTATAGAAATTCCTCAAAGGGAAGAACTCCCTAAATGAAATCCTTGATCATTCTACCCAAAAAAGGGGTACTAGTGGTTTGGGATTTGAAGGGGGAGCCTCAAAGGGCAAGAGCAAGGCCAAAGGTAAGAAAAAGAGCAAGGAGATCTCATTCTTTGTAGGATAATCTTTAGGAACTAAGAATCCTATGGTTTTTTCTTATTGCAAATGTGATGGCCATTATTCTACTTATTGTCCTTACAAGCCTAAGGGGACCAACCCAAAGATGAAATGGGTCCCCAAGCTTACTCTAGATCCCAAAGTTTGAGTTTGGAATTGACATTCTCCTTTCTTGCAGGGAAAAGATAGATAGATTGTTGATAGTGGTGGCACAAAGCACATGACAGGTGATGTAAGCCATTTCAACAATTTCACAAAGAAGAAAGGAGGATATGTCACCTTTGGGGACAACAAGAAAGGTAAAGTCAAAGGTGAGGGTGATGTAGGTGAATCCTTATGCATCAAGAATGTTCTTTTTGTGGATGGCCTACATCACAATTTAATAATTGTTAGTCAACTTTGTGATAATGGTAACCTTGTTCTATTTACTGCTTTGGAATGTTTGATTCTAGATTCCCTCACCTATCAAGTTATATATAAGGGAACTATAAGTGGTAATCTTTTTGTTATTGTTCTTAACTCTATTAAGCATATGGTTCGTACATGTCTAGTATCCAATTCGAATAATATTTCTCTTTGGCACCACTGGCTTCGTCATGTAAATAAGCATCAATCAAAGAAGTTGAGCAAAAAGGACTTAGTCAAAGGACTTCCTAAATTGGATTTTGAAAAGGATGAGGAATGCCAACCTTGTACGTAAGGAAAGCAAACCAAGTCCTCCTTCAAATCTAAAGGAATCCTTAGCACTAAGAGATCTCTTAAGCTTCTTCATATTGAACTATTTGGACCAATGAGAACACAATCGCTTCGTGGTTCCAAGTATTGCCTTGCTATTGTCGATGATTTCTCTAGATATACTTGGACCTTCTTTCTCATTTCAAAGAGTGATATGCTTGATGTTTTCTCTAGTTTTTGTAAATGAGTTGAGAATGAAGCTTCTTTCCAAATTGTTACCATCCGTAGTGACCATGGGGGAGAATATGAAAATGAGGTTTTTGAGCATTTTTGTCAAGAATCGGGTTATGCATAGAATGTTTCTTCACCTCATAGACCTCAACAAGATGGGGTTGTAGAGAGGAAGAATAGGTCTCTACAGGGGATGGCTAGGACCATGCTTCTTGAGTTTGGTACTCCTAAGAAGTTTTGGGTTGAAGCTGTCAATACCTCTTGTTATGTGCAAAATTGTATTTTCACGCATCCATCGCTTAAGAAAACACCCTATGAACTATGGTGTGGTAGGAAGCTTTCTATCCAGTATTTCCATGTTTTTGTATGTCCTTGTATTGTTTTGAACACGAAGTATTCTATTGATGAGTTTGATTCAAAATCATATAAGGCTTTCTTTCTTGGTTATAGCACTACTAACAAGGCATATAGAGTTTATAATATTGATCTTACTAAAGTAGAAGAATCTATAAATGTAAAGTTTATTGAGACTAAACCCTCTATTCCTAAAGATATTGTTTCAAATGATGATGTTGCAGATGAAGTAATTCCTATTCTTAAAGAACTGAACACCACCCAAAAGGGAAAAGAGGTGGCTTCTCAAGAAGAAGAAAAAGATGATGAAAATAAGGACCCAACTCCCCAGTTTGCAAAGAATCATCCTAAGGAGCTAATCTTAGGTGATCCATTTGAGAGACTGAATACGCATGCTACATTCAACAAAGAACAATCCAACAACACCTTCATCTCACAACTAGAACCAAAAGATGTCAAGGATGCTCTTAGGGATGAAGAATGGATCTTATTTATGCAAAAGAAGCTGGAACAATTTGAAAAGAACAAAGTTTGGACCCTTGTGCCAAGACCAAGTCATAGAAAGATGATTGGCACCAAATGGGTCTACCACAACAAGCTAGATGAAAGTGGCAAAGTGGTAAGAAACAAAGCAAGGTTAGTGGCTCAAGGCTACAATCAATAGGAAGGTATTGACTTTGATGAAACATATGCACCTGTAGCTAGATTTGACTACATTCATATGTTGCTTGCTTTTTCTAGTCATAAAAACTTTCTTTTGTGTCAAATGGATGTTAAAAGTGCGTTTTTGAATGGTACAATTGAGGAGGAAGTGTATGTTGCACAACCTTCGGGCTTTGAACATGATGATCTAGCTAACCATGTTTATTTCTTGCAAAAAGCTCTCTATGGATTCAAACAAGCACCAAGGGCTTGGTATGAGAAATTAAAGAACTTTTTGTTAGATCATGGCTATATCATAGGGAAAGTGGATTCTACTTTGTTTCTAAAGCACAATTCTAAAAATTTTCTTATCATTCAAATATATGCTGATGATATCATTTTTGGCAGAACTAACCTTTATCTTTGCAAAGAATTTAGTGATCTTATGCAGAGTGAATTTGAGATGAGTATGATGGGTGAGCTCACATTCTTCCTTGGCTTTCAAATCAAGCAAACAAAAGATGGGAACTTCATCAACCAAGGCAAGTACACCAATGAACTACTTAAGCATCTTGGGATGGAGAACCCCAAGCCGATGGATACACCCATGTCAAACACTACCAAACTTGATAAAGATGAAGAAGGTGAGAAGGTAGATGAGAAGTTCTATAGCGGTATGATTGGAAGTTTACTTTACTTAACTTCCTCTACACCTGACATAATGTTTAGTGTTGGCTTGTGTGCTATATTTCAATTAAATCCTAAGAAATCTCATCTTATAGCTATTAAGAGGATTCTAAGGTACCTAGACAAAACTTAAAACATTGAACTATGGTATCCCAAGTCAAGGGACTTTACTCTTACTGCATATAGTGATGTCGATTATGCATGTTTCTTGATTGATAGAAAGTGTACAAGTGGAACTTATTTCCTCCTAGGACCATGCTTGGTGTCTTAGTTCTCCAAGAAACAGAGCATCGTGGAATTATCAACCACCAAGGTTGAGTACATTGCATCTAGGAGTTGTTGTGCCGAGGTCCTATGGATGAAGAAAATTCTCCAAGACTTTAACATTCATTTTGATTCTTCTCCTATCTTTTGTGATAATACTAGCGCAATTAACTTGTCTTACAATCCTATATTGCATAGTAGAGATAAACATATAGAGGTTCGCCATCACTTTCTTCATGATCACATTGCCAAGAAGGATATTTATATCATGAATGTGGACACAAAAAATCAGTTGGCGAACATTTTCACTAAACCTCTAGCTAGAGATAAATTTAATTTTATTAGATCAAAATTTCTTATAACTGCTTTGGGTGAATCTGATATGCCTTCTAGCTAGTAGTCATCTATCCTATATGTTTTTCATCTATCTTAATCATCTTTGAGTGCTTATATGCTTAAAATTACTTTTTCATGTTCTTTTTGCCTTGTTTTTCTCTTATTTGTGGGTATTTTTCATAAATGCTTGTTTTATCAAAAAATAGTACCCAATGATGAGTGATATGTGCCTAAGTATGTTTAACATACATAATGGACTTGAATAATAAATTTAATAAGCATAGCATTCAAATGGCTAGAAATTAAGTTTCATGGTTTTAGGTCAAGTTGATCATCGATCGAGTTTCCCCCAAGACCGATCCCTAACCGAGAGCTTTTTAAAAAACAACCAATCGGTCGAGTTTTAGACTCACAGAACTCAACCGATCGGTGGGCTATTGCCAACTTAAGTTGGATTCGGCGGAATATTCTCCCTCTCAACTAGAGAATAGACAATTGATTCCCCTTCTTCTATCCCTAATCTCTCAACCCTATACCTTACCTTCCCTATCCTAGACCTAATCCAACCTAGATAAACCATCCTAAACCTTCCCCCTTGCTCTTCCTTCGTGTGTGAATAGTTTTGGTGGTTTGTTTTGTGCATTTTCTCTCTTCTTGTCCTTCTTTTTGCCTCCATGGCTTCTCATAGAAGAAAGAGACCCACCCCTAGCAATGAGCCAACCTCTTCTTCGTCCTCTCATTTGATTCTATTTGATGAGACTCTCTTTGTCACAATAGAGGTTATAAATAGGTATAAGGACCTAGCCCTAGGCTTCAATCCATCATCGATCAAGTGGCGAGGTTGCTATCCATTCATAACCTATCCACTCTGGCTGTTGAGCGTGTTTTCTTTCATAATTCAATGTCTAGAATAAAAGCAGTTCAGGAATTCTACGCAAATTTGCATTGGAATTACGACTCCCTTGTACCCCCTCTGAATACTCAAGTAATCCTTACTTCGATGATCGTCGGGAAGAGATTCCAAATCTCTGAGGATATCCTAAATTTTTTCTTTTTAGGAGCCGATGAGAATGACACCTGGCATAAGAACTATGGTGTGTATTTTGACCTTTTAGACCCTGAGGGTTTTTACAAGCAGAATGAGATCACTCTTCCTAATATCCATCGATATTTGAAGAAACTTGATGTTCCCTATAAGAAGAAGAGCACCTTACCATCCTCCTCCTTAGATCTCAAGAAGTGTATATTATTCCTAATGGTCAACTGCAACATCAATCCAAAGAAAAATCAAACAGATATTGCAGAGAACACTGTGGTGATCATGTACTGCATCTTAGAGAATGTCGGATTCAAGTGGTCTAAATATATCCTACACCATATGACTTGCTTTGACTTTGGAAAGAACACATGTGGCACCCATCCTCCTTATCCTTGCCTGATATGAGGTCCTTTCTAGTTCACCACTAAGAAATCACTCTTCTCTAACTTCCACTATAGACCTTCCAGGAAGGGAGTGTGCATCAGTGAGACAACAATTCAAAAATATGTGCATATCCTTTCCTCCACCACACCCGGTGCTGCACCCTCTACCTCTGTCTCAGCTACACCTGCCTCTACATATACCTAAGCTCCACCTCCTCAGCCACCCTGACCTAGATGTGCCTCATTCCGTGTATCCAATGAAGCCCTCATGGGTTACATGATGCACCAACAGGCATACAACCTCCAGGTCCAGGAGCATCTGCACCAGGATTTATGTTCAATCATGTCAAACATGAACTAAGCCTATGCACACCCATACCCCACCTACCAGCCATACCGCGATAGTTATTATGCATCCTATGCATACCATCACTTATACCCTACCCCTGAGCCTGTTGCTGCTGCTCCCACACCCCGTTCTACTGGTGGTCCTGCTCCCGTCTTCCTGCCATTGCCCGTTGGCCCCTTAGCCACACTACTTTCCAGTCTGGGTGATTCTGCTCCCTCCTTTCCTTAGGCCAATGAGTTCTCTGCTCTTGGTATAACTTGGGATGAGCAGAATGCTAGTTGGTTCGGATGTCACTTCGGTCCCTCTGTGGATGAGGAGATACCTGACCAGGATGATGCTGAGACTGTTGGTGCTGATGAGGATGTTGGTGATGGTGAGGATATTCATGATGATGGTGATGGCTCTGGTGGTGACTCCGGTGATGAAGGCATTACTACTGCACCTTCAGATGGAGATCGTGACTACGAGCCTGATGCTGAGGATGATGATGATGATGTGGACATAGATAGTTTAGATGTGTAGTCATTTCTTAGTTTTTAGTCTAGTTTGTTGATCATATATATCTTTCTAGGATATTTTGTATTAGGAACATCTGGGCACATTATCTGAGATGTACTATTTTATCTTCAATTTTCACCGACTCTCGCTTGTAGTTGTTTTTATGAGAACATGCTTCGTGGGTTGTAATCTATCTTTTGTGCACTCGTACTCTTTGATTAGTTATATCTTATGAGTTGGTGTCATATTTCACCATATTTTGATTATGACCTAGCTTGTGTGTTTCTCTCGTCTCTGTTTGATATATGTTATGTGATTGCAAGTTTGAATATTTGTTTGGTTGTGTTTGGAGAAGAATGTTTGTCTACTCTTCTACCCCCCTTCCTTTTTGATAATGTCAAAATGGGGAGAGAAATTTCAATGTCTTGAAACTCAATCATATTTATTTTATTGCCTATGTGATTCTTTTCTTGTTCTTTATATGCTTTATCATGTGACTTGCTAAAGGATCATATAGTACATGCATGTTATATTGCTTTGTGTAGAAAGAGAAATTATGCAGGTTAAAGTAAGAATAGATTGAGGGGGAGCAATTTATATTGTTCAAATCTTAAATCCCCCTAATTCACAAGGCAAATGTATACTTTCAATATTCTTTTCAATATGTTTGACGAATGGTTTGTCATTGTCTAAAAGGGGGAGAATGCTGACCTAGAGGTTATACATTGTCCATATTTTGATAATGACTCAACCATTCCATTCATATGTATCTAATATGTGTATTTAAGATTGATCTCAGGTATTAGGTACATGAAAAGAATCAATTTACACAAGCCCTAGCTTGTCAAAGTTCAAGTCAAAAGCAATACAAGTGTTCTAATTGAGAAATCCATTCAAATGACCTTAGAATAATTTTGTAATCACTTGTATTGATGATTTGAGTTGTAACTAAGATGAGAAAATTATGTGGGATACTTAGTACCAAGTTTTGATCACTTTTTAACATTATTTGAAAATTGATCACAAAATACTGATCGGTCAAGTTACAATCTCGACCGATCCCTTAGATCAATTTTCTTATCAGTGCATCGATCGAGTTGTGCATTCACAGAACTCGACTGATCGGGTTACTGACCAAATGTGATTTTAACTGATCGGTCGAGTTTCCCAAGACAAACTCGACTGATAGTTTGAAAATCAGGTTTGTCTTTTAGCCAATCGGTCGAGTTACCTTTATTGAATCTCAACCGAATGTAATGTGACGACTGTCATCAAATTGGAAAAAAAATCATCATTAATTAAGCGGAATAAACATAAATAGCAGATTAAAAAAATCACTAAAAATTAAAACCATTTGGCAAAGACATCCATTTCTAGGAAAACTCTTTAAGGTAGAACCAAAACTTTATATACATCATTGTTCACATTGTACATACACTGTACCATCTCTTCTCGAGGATAACATATAACAGTTGCTCTATCAAAACACATACTATAGCAACATAAAACCTTAAGGCATTCAAGCCAAAATCTCAGATTATTTATGAAACCAGTACGAACCAACTCCAAGGACCTGAGAGTACAGAGATGACACATAGGACTTCTATCTATAAGACACGACGACAGTACACTCAACTTGAGATGTCACTACTGCCTTAGCTGTTGTTCCTCCTCTGTAGAAAGATTCTTCTCTACCTCGTGCACGTCCACCTAAGAAAAAAGTGGATCCCACGGGGTGAGACAATTGTCCCAACGGGAGATATAACTCTCCGCCGACCATATTATTATCACAAATTAAGAATCATTAAACTGAGAAGAGGTTCTTTTTATATGAACATGCAGGATAATTTACTATATGAATAGAATGAAGTAATCTCCTTTCTTAAGGAGAACATTGCATCTACCCATGGTAGAGTTATAAATCATCTATCTACTTTGTAATGAATGTAAAGAGTATAAATAACATCTATCAACTAAGATGTATAACTGAAATACGCATCAATCAATGTTTTCCATATTTGATCCTTAAGCAGATATGCTAATCGACATATTACATTTTACAATCACACTTATTCCCTGAGGAGATGAGGTATACCACCAATACTCCAACCTTCGGTTGCAAAACCCAAATCCGGTGCCATAAAGGTCATTTAACAGAGCCGACTGCTACAACCTCCCTTGTCTCAGTTAGTGTGAGACCACATGCAGGACATCTTGTGTCTCTGCTAAATAGCTTTCTAGGGTATACAGGAAACTTAGCAATAGAGTTGCAGGGGCAGCTGCACTCTCTTCAGAATCAAGAGATTTTATGTTTATCTCCACATCATACGACATTCATCATCATCATCGAGAGATTCATGATACATCAATCCTGGCCTTTATAATGAAGGATTGAGAGATCTCATGTTTATCTCACGCCAATCCCTTCATTAGGGCGTAAGGTATTCACACCCATCACCCCCACATATTCAACAATATGCATTCATCAGGAGATCATATAGGAAAACCTATTTCACCATCACCATCTACTGACGATGATGGATCTATGGTCATGGCACTACATGATAAGATTCCACTTGATTCATTAAGTGCATTACCATATCTTTTAGCATCAATCAAGTTTCAAACAAGAATTATTATAACAGATGCTACAAAGAAAGGTGTAATACATCTATCAAGTACTTTCAAATCTTTAAAACACATGATACTTGGGATCTCAGTCCCTTATCACATTACTGGGAATTCTCATCCCTTCACATCATCATTAACATGATTATTGGATCTGGGTATTCAAACCCTTAGTTCATCACAAAACACTGTTACCACTTATTAGATAACTATTATCTCTAGGTCCTCAGACCAAGGTATACATGATACTTGTTGTACAAGCATCTAACATGGCTCACAAGGCCCATTTCACATCTTGTCACCTATCACTAGGCAATTACTCATTCACATGGCTCATAAGGCCATTACACATCTTGTCACCTCTCACTAGGCAACAACTTATTCACATGGCTCACAAGGCCATTACAAATCTTGTCACCTCTCACTGGGCAACAACTTATTCACATGGCTCATAAGGCCTTTGCACATCTTGTCACCTCTCATTAAGAAACAACTTATTCACATAGCTCACAAGGCCATTAATTGTTATACTTGTTACACAAGTATTTAACATGCCTTACAAGTCTTATGTAATAAGAGAAGTGCAACCATCCCATCATTAGGGTTAGGGTTTTCCATTATTAACCATTTAGGTTTCCAAGATCATATTATCAATGATCAAACCCTAATTCATTGCATTTCTCCACACATCTAGGAGCAAACTTTGATATCATAAGTATTCAATCATACTTATTTATTCTCATCATTTATCATTAAATGATTATCAACACAAGGTATGAGTTTCTCTCTCATCCTTACCAGAGTATGAATACATCATACTTTATTAACTTGGCTTAACCCTTTCTAAAGGTATGCTATCCTACACTTATCAAAGTGCATTAAACTCATTACATCTCAATTTAACAATTGGCATGACACACTTCATGTGTTACTCATCTATACATATTGGATTTAAGGTGCATCAAGGTGTAACAACCTTAAAGTGCTGGATGTGATATTTACCATGCCTTGGTGTATCACTTCCCTCATGTTTTTTAACTTACTTAAGTTCATAAACTTATCTTGTATTAGGGTATTTCCCATCCTAATACTTAATCCACTATCCCATCATATTAATCTTGTAAAGTATTGGCCATAAGTCACACACTTGAATTACCCAACTATCATCAATGATATGGACTCATCTCGAGTTAAGGCATTGTTGATATAAGGTTGTCCATTATCAACCACTTTAGGTGTTTCACCTATCAATGTATTATCCACACCATTACTTGGTGTTACACTCATCACTCCTAAGAGTGTCTTGCCCTCACCTTTACAAGGAATCTCGAGTTAGAAGTGTGCATATGTTCACCATATCGGGTTGTAAGTATAAGAGCACTCACCATATCGAGCTAGAAGTATATACACAACATTAATATTGGGCTAGAGGTGTTTGTATGTGTTACCCATGTCATCCATGAGGTATTAATCCATCACCATGTGGGGCTAGAGATGCATTCAATCACCATATTGGGTGGCTCACCATCTAGGGTTGGTCGTGACGGGTTAGGGTTTGCCATATCAGGCTCAACCCAATATACAAATTGATAGGAATGAAGGGAATCAAGCCATGTCGCGATAGACCATCCAATTTTGGGTTGTAACACCCATGTCGGGTTAGGGTTGGTTGTGATGGGAACATGATACATGTATGCATCACCAATGGTGTTTAAGAGGTATCAACTCATCACCATGTCGGGCTAGATATCAACTAGGGTTGTGTTTTGAGTTACCATATCATGCAATAGGGTTTACTTAATTGTTCATATCATTCACCAGATATATGTTCTTCATGATACCAAGTACCAATGATATATTATATGATCATATCGTGCAATAGCATTTGCTATACTTTACTCATATCGGGTTACCCAAATTAGGGTTTCATGTCAAATTATAAGTATTCATTTAACCTTGTAGTGTGCATGGAGTCTATACTTGACTCCCTATCATGCAAGAGGTGTATACTACACCCCAATATCGTGCAAGAAGGTATACAATCATATCCATATCGTTTTAGTGAAGTAGGTGCATCATCATATCGGGTTAGAGGTGCTTGCTTGTGTGCTTGCACCCGATATCACTTTTATAAAGTGATACCATCATATTCAAGCTCTATACATTAGTTATAACTATTATAGTTCACGTAAAAAGGTCTAAGAAACTACTAGAACTCATAATTTCATCAACTATTTCAGGAAATTTCGGAATTAAAAGTAGATCATTAAATATAGCAATTTAGGTGATGAATAATAACATGGTTGAGTTCAAGTTATATAACCCGCCTTAAGAATAACTTCAAAGCTCCAAGATCCAAAGCTCAACATTCCTAAGGTTGAAGATGACTTATAAAAAGTCCAAGGCTCGTTCACAACTCCTTCATATACAAGGAATCACCATGGATAAGCAATTGGTGAAGAAGAAAAGAAAAGAAGATCAAAACCCTAGAATCAAATTTCAATCCAAGGTTGAAGATGATGATTGCCTCACCTTAGGGTTAAGAATTAAGATCCTTCTTTCTCTAGAACCTTTGCACGATACCTCACATTCTTTGCACGATATTCCACCACTTGTGGCTGATATCCCCCTCACTTGTGGCCAAAAACACTTCACTATGGCCGATATCACCCTACTTGGGTGATATGATCTTGCTATGGGTGATACCCAAGGCCCATGCACGATAACACATTCCTCCTGCATGATACAAGAGATCTATGCATGATACTGTAGGTTAGGAGGGTGGTAAGGGTCGCAAAATTGCACTAAGGGATGAAACTAGGGGTATATATACTTGTTGTTCATGAAGGAGTGTAAAAATGAGGTGTCATCAATTTGAGCTAGTAGGTGCCACGTGTCCATGCATGGGTGACACGTGTACATGCATGCATAAACATTTATCTTGACGTTAAAAACAGTTTAGGGTGATCTAGGGATAAATATTCATCCATTACTTATCTCTTTGAATAAGATATATCAATAAAATCACCACTTTATGCACAACTCGTCACAACTTTACTAAGGAAGTTGTAACCCAACACAACTCACCTCCTTGAGGTGCTTTGCACTACATGGGCTTTTCCAAGAGTTTAGAAAATGATATGAGGCTCCTCCAATGGCTCCTTGGTCGATAGGCACTCATATATAAGCTTTTCAACTTGATACAACTCAAGTTAAGCTTTCATATTCAACCCTTTTCTTGGTCATTTCATCACCAAGATAACTATCATTCATAATGGAATCAAACATGGTGCCTACTTCTTTCTATCTCCTCTACATGATACTAGTAGGGAATAGGAACACTCTAGAGGTGGTAATTTGCATATCAATCCATTATTTTATGTAAATTACAATTTGTACCAAAATTGGTGCACAAGGTACCAGCATTATTCAAACAAGTTCAAACTTGGAATTTGGGCTTTCCACCAGCCACAAACTTGAATCATTCTCTCTATAATGATCCTAAAACACATGAGGCATGTTCAACATATGACATATTGCAATATAACCCCTCAACTTTGGTAAATTGCACTTGGTCTAAAACAAAGGAACATTGTTCAAACAACATTCAATCAGGACCAAACTTGGGACATAAGTGTGTCACATGATAACAAAACACCTTAGAGGATTATATTAAATTTCTAAGGAACTTTTTTAGCCAAAACAAATAGGGTTACCTCATAACCCAGGTCAGGGTCATTACAAGTTATAAACCCCTAACAAGGATTTCGTCCCCGAAATTCCAGGTAAAGGGAGACAAATATTATTCATTCATCATATCATCAAGTCTCCACATAACATCTTAATGTTATGGGGATACCATAGAACTTTGATCAACACAAAGTTCTTCCACACAGGGTTATCATAGAACCTGTCACACATGACACATACTCCACTGTTCTTTTCATTATTGACTGTAGAGTCAACTCTGTGTCAGGTAATACTTTTCTTAGTCAGAGCAACATTATACATACCTCATTTAATTCAGGTGTCAAACCTCATTGATTTGTCACCTTTCTCAACTTATAACTTTATGTGACATGATTCTTGATTCTGGGGAGTCTTCCGTGTTCCTCATTTAGTTTAGCTTTTCACTTCCAAGGAAAGACCAGAGTTACGTTTTGTCACCCACTTGTAACTACAAGTCTTATCATACATCTGTTGTGCCATCTAATATGTTGACACAACACCAAACTTTCGTACTGTGTGTACCAACTATCTCATTAATTGTACATACTCTTTTCATAAGGGGAGGTTACTTATCAATTAAAAACTTATCTTAGAGGTATCTTTAGACGTTATGTATAAGTTCCCTTAACAGATCTGGATAGGGGTATTCTAAGGAATTATTTTAAGCTTGATAAGCTTTTCCCACAATGATTTTACAATTGTTCCTTCAATTAGTACATCCTTATCGATGTTATGTTTATGAAGAGCATAAACCCCTAACAAGTGATGTCCATACTATTTTATATAACTAGATTGATTTCATAGTTGCCCATTCCAGGTAACCAACATTAATCATCTAATTAGGAGTTATGTTTTTACTTTGCCATATCACCTGATACTTCTTAGATACCAAAATTTCTTACCTTGGTATCCATCACATGTGTCAAAAACACATCACATCCTCATCATTTCCATCTCTCTATTGTTTTTATCAAAGCCACACATATAATAGGATCTTCCTTTCATCCTGGGACATTATTTATTACACATATCTTTATCTCAGAACAAAGGTCCAAGATGAACTGATACTTTTCTAAGTATCCATCAATTGAACATTTTTAACTCATGCACATCAAGTGTCATAAGACCCACTTGATTGCCATGTCCCTGAAGGAAAGAACACAAAGAAACATATTCCTATTATCACCCTATCATTACCTAGGGTTGTTTATCAAAGAGAAGAGATTATCATCTCCTCTAATTATTGCATGAACTTTCAACTGTTCATGAGTCATTTACTCTTGTTTCATCCTAGGTTCCTTGCCATCAACATAGGAATTATAAGGATGATTACATGTCATCACTCCTTTCTTTGTTATTGTCTAACATGTTCATGAACATTTTGTGATTTTATCACATTTCCCATTTCTACATCATGGGAAAAGATCTTTACTATTCACACAAGCTTTATTAGACAGGGATCATCTCCCTTATTCTCATTCTCTTATCATGAGGATTATACTTTTCATTTCCTCATACATACAGATTGATCTGAGATCATCTCAGATTCCATTTAATGCACTTAATATGTGATGCAAATGTCCATACCATTTTTCCAATTTCATTATACTCACTAGATTGTCTCAGAATGACTACTTGATCAGAGTAATCAGAAAGATAACAATCTAAGAGTTCCATACTTGCCCTATATCCAATAATTATATACCTGGGCAGGGTATACAAGTACTAAGATTAGGTAGTATGCACTTTATTTACTATCATGTTCCTTACTTTTCATATCATTATAAACACAAGATTTAACATTCCTGGATTTTCTCTAGGCATCACTTCTATATCTCATCCTCTTTCACACAGATAAGAGCAATTATAGAGCATTTAAAAGAATACTGAACAGATTATAAATTCTAGTTCTCATCATTTCTTCCCTATGTCCCCATAGGACAATCAATAGGGAAGTCCATAACAGCAATCCTTTTTAGGATTATCAGATAGTATCAAGATAAGACATATCGAAATGAAAAAGCTCTATCTGATTGTTACCCTTCGCGGTCATCCACCACTTTAGGTTGACTCAACCCATAGAGTCTAGATGTTTCATGTTGTTGCTCTTACCTTTTTACACTATTGGGCTGTGACTTTTGTGAGCCCTGCCGAGTCTGCCTCGGTTGTTGAGTCATTTCCTCCCTTCTTTTCAAAGAAAAGAGTTTAGTATGCTCAACATGTACACATCTATAACATGTCTTGTCCTTGTACCATGGTCTTATCGGTCTTATTACCGATGTATAAGCTAAGCCATGAGTTCTTACTGGTAGAAAGTTAGGACTTTTTCCTTTACATAGTGATTATTGCCCTGGTGCACTAAGCATTTATTGCACTGGTGGCACCAAAAACTTTGGCTTTTTAGAACAACTAGGCAAATGTATCTAAAATTGTAGTGACATTTCCTAAATTCTCATCTTATTTCTCCTCCTTGGGCACTACCATCACAAATATACTATCTGTCTAAACTTATGGCAGAGTCTACTTTCTCTCCATATGTTAATCTTTCCCACATTTTCCACTATTCCAACATGACTATGTCATTTAGGAACCCTTTCAAAGCCCAAAGTTTTTGCATTAAGGACTGGTAATCTAGGTTGTATTGCTAGTATCTAGTCTACTATATGTATCATTGTTGTCCTAGCCTGCCCAACAAGAGCATAAAAATAGGATTCTCTATCATGATCGGGTCATGATGGAAATTCTCAGGCATTCATTCTTCTCTTACTTGATCCCTTGCACCCTTTCTTGGTGCAACAACATTGCTCTTAGCAATGTATTCCTCGTGTTCCCCAGTCATTTATAAACTTTACCCTTTCCTCTGCATAAGCATAAGTTACTATAGGGTATACTAGAGGACACTAACATAGACTCAACACCTTAGTCCTATGTCTCTGTAGACTCAGCGAACCTTAAGCTCTGATACCAAACTTTTTGATGACTGTCATCAAACTAATAAACAAATCATCATTAATTAAGCGGAATAAACATAAACAACAGATTAACAAAAATCACTAAAAATTAAAAACATTTTGCAAAGAGATCCATTTCTAGGAAAACTCTTTAAGGAAGAACCAAAACTCTATATACATCATTGTTCACATTGTACATACACTGTACCATCTCTTCTCGAGGATAACATATAACAATTGCTCTATCAAAACACATACTAGAGAAACATAAAACCTCGAGGCATTCAAGCCAAAATCTCATATTATTTATGAAACCGGTACAAACCAACTCCAAGGACCTGAGAGTATAGAGATGACACATATGACTTCTATCTATATGACACGACATACAGTACACTCAACCTGAGCTGTCACAGCTGCCTCAGCTATTGTTCCTCCTCTGTAGAAAGATTCTTCTCCACCTCGTGCATGTCCACCTAAAAAAATGTGGATCCCACGGGTGAGACAATTGTCCCAGTGAGAGATATAACTCTCCGCCAACCATATTATTATCACAAATTAAGCATTTATAAACTGAGCAGAGGTTCTTTTTATATGAACAGGTAGGATAATTTACTGTATGAATAGAATGAAGTAATATCCTTTCTTAAGGAGAACATTGCATCTACCCATGGTAAAGTTATAAATCATCTATCTACTTTTTAAGGAATGTAAAGAGCATAAATAACATCTATCAACTAAGATGTATAGCTGAAGTACGCATCAATCAATGTTTTCCATATTCGATCCTTAAGAAGATATGCTACTCGACTGATTACATTTTACAATCACACTTATGCCATGAGGAGATGAGGTATACCACTCATACTCCAACCTTCGGTTGTGAAACCCAAAGCTGGTGCCATAAAGGTCGTCTAACATAGCCGGCTGCTATAACCTCCCTTGTCTCGGTCAGTGTGAGACCACATGTAGGACATCTTGTGTCTCTGCTAAATAGCTTTCCATGGTATCCTGGCAACTTTGCTATAGAGTTGCAGGGGCAGTTGCACTCTCTTCGGAATCAAGAGATTTTATGTTTATCTCCACATCATCTGACATTCATCATCATCATCGGGAGATTCGTGATACATGAATCCTGACCTTTATAACTAAGGATTGAGAAATCTCGTGTTTATCTCACATCAATCCCTTCATTAGGGTGTAATGTATTCGCGCCAATCACCCCCACATATTCAACAATATGTGTTCATCAGGAGATCTTGTAGGAAAACATGTTTCACCATCACCAGCTACTGACGATGATGGATCTATGGCCAGGGAACTACATGATAAGATTCCACTTGATTAATTAAGTGCATTACCATATCTTTTAGCATCAATCAAGTTTCAAACAAGAATTATTATAACAGATGCTACAAAGAAAGGTGTAATACATATATCAAGTACTTTCAAATCTTTGAAACACATGATACTTGGGATCTCATTCCCTTATCACATTACTGGGAATTCTCATCCCTTCACATCATCATTATCATGATTACTGGATCTGGGTATTCAAACCCTTAGTTCATCACAAAACACTGTTACCACTTATTAGATAACTATTATCTATGGGTTCTCAGACCAAGGTATACATGATACTTGTTGTACAAGCATCTAACATGGCTCACAAGGCCCATTTCACATCTTGTCACCTATCACTAGGAAATTACTCATTCACATGGCTCACAAGGCCATTACACATCTTGTCACCTCTCACTAGGAAACAACTTATTCACATGGCTCACAAGGCCATTACAAATCTTGTCACCTCTCACTGGGCAACAACTTATTCACATGGCTCATAAGGCCTTTGCACATCTTGTCACCTCTCATTAAGAAACAACTTATTCACATGGCTCACAAGGCCATTAATTGTTATACTTGTTACACAAGTATTTAACATGCCTTACAAGTCTTATGTAATAAGAGAAGTGCAACCTTCCCATCATTAGGGTTAGGGTTTTCCATTATTAACCATTTAGGTTTTCAAGATCATATTATCAATGATCAAACCCTAATTCATTGCTCCACACATCTAGGAGAAAACTTTGATATCATAAGTATTCAATCATACTTATTTATTCTCATCATTTATCATTAAATGATTATCAACACAAGGTATGAGTTTCTCTCTCATCCTTACCAGAGTATGAATACATCATACTTTATTAACTTGGCTTAACCCTTTCTCAAGGTATGTTAGCCTACACTTATCAAAGTGCATTAAGGTCATTACATCTCAATGCAACAATTGGCATGACATACTTCATGTGTTACTCATCCATACATATTATATTTAAGGTGCATCATGGTGTAACAACCTTAAAGTGTTGGATGTGATATTTACCATGCATTGGTGTATCACTTCCCTCATCACTTTTAACTTACTTAAGTTCATCAACTTATCTTGTATTAGGGTATTTCCCATCCTAATACTTTATCCACTATCCCATCATATTAATCTTGTAAAGTATTGGCCATAATTCACACACTTGAATTACCCAACTATCATCATTGATATGGACTCATCTCGGGTTAAGGCATTGTTGATATAAGGTTGTCCATTATCAACCACTTTAGGTGGTTCACCTATCAAGGTATTAGCCACACCATTGCTTGGTGTTACACTCATCACTCCTACTAGTGTATTTCCCTCACCTTTACAAGGTATCTTGGGTTAGAAATGTGCATATGTTCACCATATCGGGTTGTAAGTATATGAGAACTCACCATATCGGGCTAAAAGTATATACACACCATTCATATCGGGATAGAGGTGTTTGTATGTGTTACCCATGTCGTGCATGAGGTATTAAACCATCACCATGTCAGGCTAGAGATGCATTCAATCACCATATCGGGTGGCTCACCATCTAGGGTTGGCTGTGATAGGTTAGGGTTTGCCATATCGGGCTCAACCCAATATACAAGTCGATAGGAGTGAAGGGAATCAAGCCATGTCGAGCTAGACCATCCAATGTTGGGTTGTAACACCCATGTTGGGTTAGGGTTGGTTGTGATGGGCACATGATACATGTATGTATCGCCCATGGTGTTTAAGAGGTATCAACTCATCACCATGTCAGGCTAGACATCAACTAGGGTTGTGTATCAGGTTACCATATCATGCAATAGGGTTTACTTACATGTTCATATCATTCACCAGATATGTGTGCTTCATGATACCAAGTACCAATGATACATATATGATCATATCATGCAATATCATTTGCTATTCTTTACTCATATCAGGTTACCCAAATTAGGGTTTCATGTCAACTCATAAGTATTCATTTAACCTTATATTATGCATAGAGTCTATACTTGACTCCCTATTGTGCAAGAGGTGTATACTAAACCCCCATATCATGCAAGAAGGTATACAATCATGTACATATTGTTTTAGTGAAGTAGGTGCATCATCATATCGGGTTAGAGGTGCTTGCTTGTGTGCTTGCACCTGATATCACTTTTATAAAGTGATACCATCATCTTCAAGCTCTAGACCTTAGTTCTAACTGTTATAGTTCATGGAAACAGGTCTAAGCAACTACTAGAACTCATAATTTCATCAACTATTTCAGGAAATTTAGGAATTAAAAGTAGATCATTAAATATAGCAATTTAGGTGATGAATAATAACATGGTTGAGTTCAAGTTATATAACCCGCCTTAAGAACAACTTCAAAGTTCCAAGATCCAAAGCTCCACGTTCCTAAGGTTGAATATGACTTATAAAAAGTCCAAGGATCGTTCACAACTCCTTCATATACAAGGAATCACCATGGATAAGCAATTGGTGAAGAAGAAAAGAAAAGAGGATCAAAACCCTAAAATCATATTTCAATCCAAGGTTGAAGATGATCATGGCCTCACCTTAGGGTTCAGTATTGAGATCCTTCTTTCTATAGCACCTTTGCACGATACATCAAATCCCTTGCACGATATGCCACCACTTGTGGCCAATATCCCCCTCACTTGTGGCCAAAAACACTTCACTATGGCCGATATCACCCTACTTGGGCGATATCACCCTACTTGGGCGATATGATCTTGCTATGGGCGATACCACATCACTCTTGCATGATAAAAGAGATCTATTCACGATACCTTAGGGTAGAAGTGTGGTAAGGGTCGCAAAATTGCACTAAGGGGTGAAACTAGGGGTATATATACGTGTTGTTCATGAAGGAGTGTAAAAATGAGGTGTCATCAATTTGAGCTAGTAGGTGACACCTGTCCATGCAAGGGTGACACATGTACATGCATTCATCAACATTTATCTTGACATGAAAAACAGTTGAAGGTGATATAGGGATAAATATTTGTCCATTACTTATCTCTTTGAATAAGATATATCATCAAAATCACATCTTTATGCACAACTCGTCACAACTTTACTAAGGAAGTTGTAACCTGACACAACTCACCTCCTTGAGGTGATTTGCATGACATGGCCTTTTCCAAGAGTTCACAAAACTATATGAGGCTCCTTCTTTAGCTCCTTGGCCGATAGGAACTCATATATAAGCTTTTCAACTTGATACAACTCAAGTTAAGCTTTCATATTCAACCCTTTTCTTGGTCATTTCATCACCAAGATAACCATCATTCATAATGGAATAAAACAAGGTGTCTCCTTCTTTCTATCTCCTCTACATGATAATAGGAGGGAGTAGGGACACTCTAGAGGTGGTAATTTGCATATCAACCCCACATTTTGGGTAAATTACAATTTGTACCAAAATTGGTGCACAAGGTACCAGCATTGTTCAAACAAGTTCAAACATGGAATTTGGGCTTTCCACCAGCCACCACCTTGCATAATTCTCTATATAATGATGCTAAAACACATTAGGCATGTTCAACATATGACATATTTCAATATAACCACTCAACTTGGGTAAATTGCAATATGCCAAAGAGATGGCACCCAGATGGTAAAAGTATTGATGTAAGACCGAGAGGTCTCAAGTTCAAAATCCCCCGGCCACGGGATGAATGAATGGCCAATTTTTTTTTAAAGGAACATAGTTCAAACAACATTCAATCTGGACCAAACTTGGAACATAAGTGTGTCACATGATAAAAAAACACCTTAGAGGATTATATTAAAGTTCTAAGCAAATTTATTATCCAAAAACAATAGGGTTACCTCATAACCTAGGTCAGGGTCGTTACATGTACTGTACGAAAAATGTAGAAAAAGTGATTCTAACCATTGGTGACTTGTTTGGACGAAAATTGATCTGTTGCCTTGTGCAAAAAGGACTATAATTCGACCCTAAGTGATTCTAACCGTTGGTGACTTATTTGGACGAAAAACGATTATAAATAGGACCACTTGGAGTTCATTCCAAGGTAGCTCATTCACTACACACAAGTTCCTTGCTATAGTTGAGTGTGCTACCACCCCTTGAGCCCCTTTCTCTCTCTAGTTTACACTTCATTTCATGATTTTTGAGTGAGTTAGGATTATTTTAAGAGAGTTCCACCTTTGTGCATTCAAAGCTCTCAATATTCCCCTACTTCCATATCCCCTTCTTTCATGAAGAAAAGCTAAAGCAAGCAAGCTCCATCGGGTGAAGGAGTTGTAGTTGATCCTCTTCAAGGTTGTTGAAGAGGTGGTGATCTTCTCCAGGTGAAGGAGAAGGCAAAGGTAGAAGATCCAAGAGGAGAAGAAACATCCTTCCAGGCGGAAGACTTGAGCTTGAATGGCTAAGACCTAGGTGAAGGCTGAAGATTTAAGCTAAGTGGGTAAGTTCCTTGTTAAGGTGGAGATCTCCTTATGATTGGATGCGTAAGTCCTTTGGTGGTCTATTGTTGTAATCTATGTGGTGATATGATAGAGAAAGGCACTTGCAAAGTCATAGAGGTTGATCTCTCTAGGTAGTGGAGTGACTCACTTCTAGTTTGAAGTGTGGAACCACTCTACATCCCTTTATCAAGTTCTTGCTATCAATCTCTCTCATCCTTGCTATGCTTGTTAGATAAGACTTCAAATTGCCATTAAGTTATTGCTCCTAATTGATATAATTTTAAGGTCTAATTTGTTTGGTGAGAAATTTTGTAGCTCTATTCACCCCCCCTAGAGCCCTTAGATCCAACAAGAATAACAATCAAGACTTGTAGAACACAACTGGGGAAGAAAAAAATATTTCACTATCATATGTACACATACATGCTTCTCTACTTTTCCCTTCTCTTTCACCCTTGATCCTTACATGTTTTTAGTGGGTTAAAAAGTAGAATACAAACCCTTGCAAATTTAGATCATTCATGTATGCCTCTTCGACTACCAGTTATAACTACTTCCAGTTACAACAACAACCTTCATTTTATTCTCACATCTTCTGATGAGGATGGTATGAATCATGTTGTTCAAGCAGTCCTACACTTCTATGCGGCCTTGACTAGTTCCCTTGATGAGAATACTCATGTATCAAAACACCAAGAAGATAAAAAAAACTAGTTTACACACTATATACGAATCAATAGGGGATTGAATCACAAAACACACAATTCTAAACATATGGCTTTATTCGGTAGTCACTTTTTCCTATCAGTGGAAGGAATAACCTTCGGTCAACATACCCTTCTTTAATCATGGAGATACTTTGTGTTCAACTTCAACCCACGTTGGATGTCTATTAGCATATGAAGTCATCATTTTCGTGTTATTTTTCAAGAATACATTCTTCAACTTCTCTTCTCTACATGGGGCTGCTCAACACTTATCAATGAACTACAACTCATCCATGGTTGGATGTTAGAGCTCTACCTTATAAAAGATAGAAACATCTAAAAGTATGTTATTACACCCTCTACCTCTACCTCCTACTTCATGGATACTCCCAACTTACCATTGTTCAACAAGAAGACACCCCAAATTTCTCTAGTAGTCACACCCTACTCTCCTCTTAGAGAAAATGAGCACTCCACTCTTACCGACATCAACATTCCACAAAATTGACACGGGTATATACTCAATTTTGGTGAAACTAAATTAAATAAACATAAGGTATGAATTGATAAATAATGTCCTCAATGGAAATATTGATAGAGAAATAAAGTTTTTCACTTATAGCATGGGTGCAACCCATGAGACTATTTTCTTTGCAAATAGATCCTTGGGGTATAAGAAAAAGAAATAAGAGATTTTGTGCATAAATAAATAGTGATGACTTTATGGTTTGATATATAACTGAAATATAAGGTAACATGCAAGTTTCCAAAAGAAAATAAGATGTGTGGTGTTTTGGATAATTAAAAGAGTAATTGTCAAATCATGTTTGCAAATGTAAGTTATAAGGAAACCAATGATATTGTTTTAATATGACTTTTGGTATACATAAAGATAATAAGGGAAAGGTGATAATTCTAAAAAGTGGGAGTAAAAGGATGTTTAATGAGTCCCTATATGCGACATAAGGAGTATATGAAAGAAAGAAAAGAAGAATATAAGGATTTGAGAAACAAATTAAAGAGCAAACTAACACAAGTGTACCATTAAGTATATGCTTTCATTTTAGACTTTTGGTGAATTAACTAAGGAAAATTGGTGATCAATCGTGGATATATGTGTTCTTATTAGAAAGACAGTGAACACTTTCCTTAACAACCACAGATACTCTTTTCATATGTTGTAGTCATAGCCATGAGAAAGAGAGGGTAAATAACTAGTAATGGCAAAAGTTGACCCCACAGACCCAATACAATACAATTTTTGACCCGATCCAAAATGACCTGATATTACTTTTTTCGTAGATTTCATCATAATATTTAATTTCATGACTTTTGAACATTAAACTCGCAATCAACCCAAAAATGACCCAAAAACCCAAGTTGCCACCCCTAAAAATAATGTGGAATATTGTAGTTGTGTATATGGCAATGATCTCTGATGTTGGAAAGTTATTGATTGTGGGAACAAAACTTTACCCTCTCTCTTCCTCCTCCTCATCCTTAGAACAATTCGTGTTCTCTATGAAGCACGTATATATAGAATCCCCATAGCCCTTGTCTCTAGGGTGACATCCAAACCCTTGTGGATTAAAAGGACGACGTTAGACTGTCCAAGTTCCCTATATGTTGGCATGAATAGGCTAGAATGACATGGCTTTCTTCCTCCCCTATCTGACATCTAGAACTGATACCTGAAGAGCGCTAAAGACGTCCTAGAAGAATCATGGAGCTTTGAGCATTGGGTCATCCTCCCACATTGCAAAAAACACCCAGTCGAGAAGCTTGGATTATTCTTAAATGTGGGGGTGAGATGCATAACCTCAAAAGGAGACCTCTTCATCAACCATATGCGCATCGGACTCAAAGTAACTTGTACCTTGGGTTTTCATCACAACCAACACTATTTGAGGAGCATGCGATCGAGGGTTGACCCTCCTCATCCTCATCTGTGGAAGACCGCTCATGAGGGTTGGTTGGGTCTAGTCAGGACCTACGGTGGAACATGACATTACTTTCCTCAACTTTGCAAGTTCCTGGTCCAAGGAGCAGGATGCTTTGTTGCCGTCGAGATTGCAACTAGTCCCTCCACGACGAAGAAGATAATCGAGGGGTCAAAAGACCCAAATATCCTTATAGAGGGAGTAATAGGAAAAGGGGCATGGAAGTCATTTCCCATGACCTTAGGACAACCTAATTGCAAAAACAAATCAAGTATGTTCTACTGGCATGTCAGTTTGGGATTGTCTAGTTAATGATTTATCTTGAAATAATTTTAAAAATTTCTATGATGCTTAGAAAAGAGTAAAACTATATATGAAATTGATCATCAAAATGAGAGGAACACAAATGTAATATCTTTTATGTTTAATTATGCTCCATGTTATAAAAGAGGGCTAATACTTGTTTAAGTGGTGATTAACATATGGAAATCTTATAATTTCTAATTGTCAGTGGTGTATACATCAAATATCTTTCTCTTGTGTTATCACATGATATAGTTGACTATATTGATAATCTAAGTGGATCATGTAACAATGAAGATAATTTGTAGTTAGGGGTTCTAATATAATTGTTGGGACCCACTCTTTTAATCAGCATTAATACCAACCATTAGAGATAATCCCAAAATCTAAACCCCAATTATGAAATAAAACAATGAATTCTCGACAAACGCGATTAAACAATATACGAAAACACATAACTTTTCCATTTTTCTTTCTTCAAAAATTTAGAAATCAATGTCACATCAAGGACATCACATTTAGATATCATAAATCTTATTCAACTCCGCTAAAACTAGAATCAATTCTTATTTTCATATGTGGTTCATTTTGCATCAGATACATGCACATTGATGAACAAACTTAGTCTACAACCCATCCCAGGAAAGAGAGAGTACATGGACATTCTAATCTATCTATATTATGCTTTTTATATCTTCTTTATCATGACCTCTCCGCTAGATAGCATTATACCTAAAAACATTTGAAACAACCTGTAACGACCCCGCCTCCCGATAACCCCTAATTAAGGGAGATCAAGAGGTCAGAGTCGTTATCCCAATTTCTCAGATCAAAGGTTCGACAAATAATTAGTAGTAATTATTAAATTCTACCATGACTATACTGAAAGCTGGAATAAAATAAAACGTTGCATACCTTTTTCAAAACTTTGGATATCTGACTTCTATCCACATCTGGACTCTATTCCAGCTAATCCTCCTTGCACTTTATTTCTTAATTTCACAATATGCCACTTTAATGTTTGTCCTTTTCAATGGTACCTAAAATGCCAACAAACAAAACGTCGGTCAACATAAATCAATATGACAGTATGTGGGGGAAACAATAATCGTGCAATTAGTTGTAACAACATATTAGAGTCAATTATGATTTAACAAACAACCTTACATTTTAAACATAACTGCTCAATCCATACATACCCTAGCCTCTGTGTTGTCCCTGTAGTGGACCTAGATGCTACCTTCCTTATGGTAGATCCCCATTAAACCCTGCATGATCCTACCTAATAGGTAGATCAATATCTAGGGTTGATTCACATGTAACTACCCATAGGTAGCCCACTCCCTAACTCATGGTGTGCTAAAGAGTTTCATGGCACTACACGTGGGAAGCCCAATTCCTAACTCATGATAACTTGATGTCCTACTTAACAAGTAGATTATGTACCATGTTACCCTTTTCATCATTAGCAAAGCCACAGAGGAGGACTAGGATCTGAGCTAGTTAGGTATACATATTTATGGTGATAATCATAGTCACTTTATAGTTGCATGAAATAAAAGTTATCCAAGAAGTTATTTTCAGGCAACCGATAAAACATCTGGGAATCGCCAGGAAACTAAAGTGATTAACCATAAGTGTAACCACATACCTGATCCATAGTAACTTGATGTCCAAGCAAGAATATTCAAGAATAATCATTCAAGCAATCAACAATATCCTAAAATTAATGCATAACATCCAAGTGTCATTGTTTTATCCAAAACATTCTCAAGATCGACTTAGATTCCACCTTAGGATTTCTAGGCCAACTTTAGGGTTTTATTATGGTTTTAGCCTCCATTATGCATTTATCACTTTTAATGCTCTTTTATTTCACAAACCCTAATTTCAACATCATAGGCACAATTGAATGTCAATTAAGTCCAATATGCCTCTTTTACACTAAAACTACCATATTTATCCTTTTAAGTCATGACACAATCATTAAGGCCAATTATCATCTTTGGTTTCTTCCGGATTAACAACTCATAATTCATTATGGTCCTAATTCACCTATGAACTCTATATATCACTAATTCCACTTTTATCCATTAGAAAACCCTAATTACCATGTTAAGGGTATTTATCCACAATTAGAAACTTTTATACTAAAAATAGCTTAGAATCATCAAATCTTAATTCTATCCATGGATTCAAACAATTAAAGCCATTAAGAGTCGTAATCACCAACATTAGGGTTTCAAGGCCCATAAAAGCATATTTATGTACATAGAACCTTAAATTAATCAAACTATGTATACAGATTATCCTTTTGGGTCTAATGTGTCCTTTTTATAATCAACAGGTTAATATCAACTTTAATCATCCATATAACCCTTCTCAATACATTAACCATCAAAGATTAGGGTTTTTCATTAATTTAAACCATTTAAAGTTATCATCTTTACATACTTTTTGAAATTCAAGAAGAATTAGGAGTCAATTACATTTTCATTGTATTCCTTGCATTTTTCTGATAAAAAATCACTACTTATTTGTATTTTTCGGCCAAAGGAGCGATTTTTAACAATTTATACAAGAATCCATCTTTCTCTGGAATATTAGGTAGAGAGGCGACTTACTTGGGCTTTTTCAGCAAAACGACGCCCCTCGGATCACCGGTCTTCATTGACTGTGTGAGATCCTACGGTCCCTGGCGTGCGCATCCACTCACAGGCTTCAAAAATGTGGAGTGCTTCCTGGCTGTTGATCCCTCTCCTGCTCCACCGTGGATCCCAATCAAACGCAAGTTGCTTCTCCTCTTTGCCCGATCCAGCAATAGCTCTTGTGACGGTGCCGCGACTGAGAGCTCGTTGAAGCAACAACAAATCTTCAATCTAGGGTACAAGATGACAAGGGAAATTGTCAGTCGAGTTCATGAGGGTCTGCCCAAGTTGAGGGGGGTCCTATTTATAGGATCTAGGGCTCTTTTAGGGTTTCCCAAACTCACCGCCACCCTTGCTCTTTTCCCAATTGGGAGTTTCTTTTAGAACCCTCGAGACACCCTAAAAATAGGGTTGGTCATGCACGAAATCACCTCCCAAAGACCCTCGTAGTCTTAGATTCTTTGCAGGTGAGGTAGGATGCGAGGAATTTGCATTAGGAAATCTCAGTTTCCTCCCTTGCTTTCCTTCTCTGACTCGAGGTGGGTAATGTACAACCACCCTTGGATCTGTGATCCTCTAGACCACGCGGGGCATCCAACGGCTGACATTGCTCCCATATTTCATATTACTTTTAAAATGAAGGAAAAAGGGTATTTAATAATCGAATCTTGTAAAAATCATATATCTCTCCTCGTTTATTATTTTTCACTCAAATTTTAGAGGGAACTCTATCTTAGAATTATCTACTAGTGTATTAAATTTGAAACCTAAATTCCAAAGAAAAAGGGTGTTCCCTTCATATGCAAGTTATTTATTAATAAAACCAAATTAATTGATATTTCCTCTTTCTTTTGCCATTATCTTATCATCTTGGATCCCTTGGACCTCAAGGAACCCTAAAGGCACGAAATCCCATCTTGGGGAAATATTCCTTTTCCTTTTCTCTTATCTTTTATCCTTTTTCTTATTTATTCCTTTATTCAAATAAGTTACTTTTCCTTTTCTTTTATTTTGACTACTCTTTCTATTAGAAATCATATGTAAACGAAATTTACTCAATTGTGGCCATTAATGCCACTTTCTAGAGATTTCTATACATTTCTCATAATTACTTTGCTTAATATCCATTATCTTGTATATTTTCCTTGTATTTGGACTTTTCTTCTTTTCTTCTCTTTTATATCCATTATTGGACTAATCTAATAATAAGAATCACAAAATTCCTATCAAAAGGGAGATTTGCAAAGAAATCCATCCTTTGAAGCATATCATACAACCTTTTCAATTAAGTCCATATTCATAAAATCATTATATTTCAATTATGAAAACATATGCAAAATTGGGGTTGTAACACAACCTCGTGAAACTCATATAGAGCCCCAGTGAGTGGATACCTCCCACCCAAGATAGGTACATGCATCATCATCAGATTAAGTATAATAAACTTAATAGAAACATGCAAATATTGAAAAGTCTAACAGATAGCTCAATCACAAGTCAAATCTATCTTACAATGGTAATCTAATCCAACCGATAAGGTAATCACTTAAACCAATTATAACTTTGAAACATCTTTTAGAGCATGTCAATGAAAAAATCCACAGATACTTTTTAGTTCAAATTAAAAACCCTACTATATGAGAAATAATTCAAGTTCTAAGCATTTTGAATCAATACATAACAATAACATTATCTTTGTGACAATCCACCAGCTGGACTAAGAACACATCTTACAGCCCTAAAGTTAAAATACACATAATACATATCTACCAAACAATACTGTCAAATAGCAAACATTCCAATTCATATTCAAAATGGATATAAATCACATCATTTATAACTTGTCAACATGACATATCATAATATGAAATAGAAAATGTCCATAGCAACAAGATTACTTTACTCAACAAGAAGCATAATCAACAATGAAAAATCATCAAGTAGCAGTACATGGAATGTAGCAACCATTCAAATCATGTTCTACACAACTTAGCATCTTTTATTCATTTGCCCTAAAACTACTTGGCTTGTACCTTACCAAGTAGAAGTCGCCACGCCAGATTCTCATGTCAACGACTCACCGTCACTATCTTAGGGTTTAGCCGGCAACCCTAAGATATCAACAATAGACCATGGCCACCTCAGGGTTGCCTAAAGAGGCTCACATCCTCATCTCAGGTACACGAGATAAGAACCAACAAAATAGCATATCACATATCACAACATTTCAAATATTTTTACATTTCACATATTTTATTTCATCAGAGTCTATTCCATCTGGACATAGACTTTCACAACAAAGACTTAGGGCCAGAGCCACTCTAGATGACTCACTCCTAAATCTCGGTGGTCTAACCTTTAAGGTCTTGATCCACACTCTGGAAATCTTTCTCATAATTCATCGATTACTACAAGGAGATTCATTTTGTTTCCTTAGTGTGGTCCTCGGGGGAACTCACGGTGTTCAGGGCACCTAACAAGATGTTCCATCATTTCACTTATTACTATTCTATTTCACTCATCTTAAAAGAATTCAAAATAGCATATATCTTATATGTGTATTCTCACATAACTAGAATAACATGAAACAAATTATGTTTATCAATAAGGACAATGATCAAAGCAAGAATCATAATAAATATGTAGATGGCAACACATATGCTTATTTCTATCTTCTACATCATCTCATAGAAATCATCAACAGTGGGCTTTCAGCCTGAGACATAACCTTATTGTCCAACATTTACCCCATCAGGGTTTTATCATCAGCAGTGGGCTTCTAGCCCTAGATATAGTCTCATTATGCAACATTTACCCTAATCAAGGCTTCTCAAATGTAAGTTGTGCATATTAAAAACAATTTCAACATATTTCTTATCAGTTCATTATATATCACATTTCTTAACAAATATTAGCAGAGGCATTAGAACTAGCAATAGTAAAAGCATATAGATATCATGTATCATTCATCATACTCAGAACAAATTGATAATACAACATATGCTAGTTCCATCTAATCTCAATAGATGTAAATAAATTTCATGCATATACATCCATAACAGACTTAGTTCTCTTCTTCTTTTATTTCACATTCTTCATATGGGGTTACTAATTAACACGTTTACTATCATTTGAAGTTTATACGATTACTCCATTCTCAGAGTACAAGTCACAATTCAAGCACACATTCTTGTAAATCAATTCAAATACTTGAATTTCATCTTTTAGTAGAATTCAACTACAGTTATGAGCATCCCGTAATCCATCATTTGAGATTTTCATTCACTAGCATCATCAAACTCATCATTTTAGGTTAAGAATTACATTCTTAGAATCATCTACTAATTCCCAACTTTTTCCTTCATTTTATATTTAGTAGACTCAACTTCTTTCATTTCATGTTCATTACAATATTCAGACCAATCTTTCTTGATTCACTTTACATACAATGCTTATCTTCTACTTAACATTTATCAAAGTCTAGTTCTTAGTATATTTCATTTAATTTGGCTTAAGCCACATGTAATTAAAATAAAATATAAAATACTTCATCATAGTAACTTCATTAGTTTCATCTTTAACCTGCAACGACCATTAAGTACATCTTGTTCATATTGTCTATTATATTTAGATAAGTGCACCATGTTATTGAATACTAATGTCATTTCCATAATCAACAATGATCATTCTTTATTATACTAGTCACTTTAGCTTAAAAGAATGGTTTAGGTTACATCTTCTTGCATCATAGTTTCTGATCATCCTTCACAAATAACTCTTATGTAACTTGTATAAAAGGACCCACATTCATATGAGGGATACTCATTATTCCACAAATTGTACTAAAATAGATGCATAGTGTTATATCATATTATTAAGACTCATCATCTTTAATTGAATTATTAATACTTACATTAAACATTTCATCACATTTACAACATCATATACAAGTTCTAGATTCATCACTCATACTCGTCTTAATACTAAACATGTAGGGTTTTCAATAAGTCATCCTTAGTTCAACACATCATAAGATCCATATCACTAATTAATTTCATAATGATGCATAGAGGTTCATTAGGGCTATTCACACACATGGAAACCCTAGTTTCCATTTTCTCATATTCCATTCATCAATCATAAGTATACATTGATTAATTTACTCATTTGATTCACTTCCTTAACACAAACCCTAATTAGGAAATGTGGTCACCTCATACTAATCCTTATATGTGTATTATATTCAATTCCATTAACATGCAATAATACACTTGTATAATACAATCTAGTAAAATTCAAATATGATTGTATACATATTAATTCAATTCCAAGCATATCATCCATTGGGCTGATTTTTAGGCAAAATTCACATGAAATAGCATAGTCATCTACCCATAAGATTACCCACGGATACTCAATCAATATATCCTGAACTAATCAAGTTCAAATCCATGATAAATAATCAAAATTAGTAGAATTGGATCCCCCAATATATTTTCCAAATCAATATCCAATCACATACATATACAAGCAAGGTTTCTGATTATTTTAGACAGATATAATTAGGCTTTCAACATGAATATAGAGCTTAGGAGGGAGAAAAATACTCACGCCAGGTGCCAAGCACCTTAAAAACGTAGGTCAACCTCTCAATTTTTGGAAACTCAATCAAACTCTAGAAAATGAATCCAATTCTTTCTCCTCTCAACTCGGAATCCCTAGAAATGGGGATTAGAAGAGAAAGAGTGAGAAAAGGGAGAGATTTGATGAGATTTCAAATCAAATCAGAGAAGGGACGGAATCTTGACATGTGAGAGAAGATTCACCATGAAATGCTATTCAAAGAAGCAAAACTTACTTGATTTCCTCATATCTTGGATAGAGAAACCCGAGGTCAACATCTCCACCACTTTCTCTTCTCAAAACCCTAGCTCTCCTCTCTCTCTCTAGAATTTCATTTCTTTGATAGGAATGGTGAGTTATGAGAGCTCCTTGTGTGTTAGGTTAGTCATATAGATGAATTGAGGTGCTAAGAACAATTGAAAACAAGCCCTTCATTGTATTTTTATTTTGCTCAGACGGGTTGGTCGGTTGAGTTATAAACTCGATAGACACCACACTCTTCAGAACTAAAATCTTTTCCAAAAATTATGAAACTTTAACCTCTTGTCTTACATTGAGTTTATAAGCAAATTAAAATTTTTAGATCATTTGGAGTTACCAATAAATAACTAAAAATCAAATACTACACTTCTATATTCTAGTCTGCAACATGGTTGGTCGAGTTTTTCTGTAGATATCTCGACTGACACCCCTCTCTGTAGATATCAAACATCATTTGCAAATTATTCCAATTTAATTTTATGTTTATAATGGAATTTTCCAAGTACAGTTAAAGTATGAGATCAATTAGATATACCAAAAAAAAGATAAAATTCAATTACCACACTTCTATATCAATCAGAAAATATGGTTGGTTGATTTTGAAAATCGACGACAAGCAGGTCAGAACAAAATTTTGATATTTTTTAATAGTGCTTAAAATTGAGATATCCAAATTACAACTAAATCATAGTTACACATAAAATACTAAAAATCATTTAGTGAGACACTATACTTATCAAATTATGTATTCATATGTCATCAAAACCTAATTGTGGCCAATTAGGGTTTTCAATTCTTAAACCCTAATTATGTGAATCAAAGTATGATTAAAGTTTTTCATTAGATTCAAACCATAAAAAATTAACTACCATAATTTATAAAGCTTTAAACAATGATCAACTTAGTTAAGCCTACAATCATCTAAGTGAACTCTAATTAGATGACTAATTTCAAAATGGGTCATTACAATAATGATCATCAACATGTATAATTAACATTAAGAAATAAATAATACAATTTGTGATAACCTTGATGCCGATGATCTGATTCAGATGTTCATAATAGCCTAATGTGTTTAATTTGATGATAATCCAAGTCCTTTATATGTTCAAAATTAATATGATCATGATTAGATGTTTTGAGTAAAATATAAATTATAGATAAAGATCCTAATTTTCTTTGATCTAAGTGACCTCATGGAAGGATACACTAGATATAGTAATTGTGGAATGTGAAGATCAAATTATTGGATTCATCTTTTCTTTCTTGATTGCAAAAAATACATAGTTATACAAAAGGCATGTGGTTATGACTATGACTACTCACAATATAGCTTGTCGATGTTTGTTGAGTGTTTGTCGAGGATTGAACGACTAAATTGGTCACATAAAGAAAGATTATGTGAAGAAAATGATAGTTCTTATTTGCAAGTTATTGATTGAATATATGTTGTTATGTACTTGCACACTTTTACGTGCACCCCACATACACAGTATACTTTAATATGTTGATTCATGATTTTGTTTCACGACATTTTAGGCACATGCTAGATAATATGGCATCAAGATATGATGGACTAATGAAATTACTTGAAGACATTCAAATTAATTTGTATGGAGGATTAGTTAGATACTTCTTCTCAGATTTACATTTTTGATGATGAAAAGTTTTGTAAGTTCTAGAGGAACATCTTGTAAATAATATATTTGAATTAATGGAAATTATTTATTTTTATTTACTATTTGATAAATTTGAATCCTTGGGAAAATTTTAGGTGATGGCTCTCATCTATTTGGCCTTCCTTGGTTGGGAGTTGCCTAAAAGTGAGGTCGTTACATTAGGTGCCAGAGCCCCAAATTTATCAAATAATTTTTAATAGTTTATAATTGCTCGTAATATGTAGAAATATGAGTGAATTATTAGGGAGTTTTCTAAAGATGATGGTGACTAGAAGAGATCACGACTCAAAGACTGGTAAAACATTCCTCCACACAAGGACTCCCGAACTTGTGCATCCTGTCTGGCCAAAATCAAAAGATTTTGCTCAAAGTAAAATATCTTTAGGTTTCCTTCTCATCTTGATTCATCCACTTCTCATCATTTTTCTTAATAAACCTTAAAATGAACTCTAATCCTCATCTAAAGTTAGGGTTTTTGAAAAGAAGTAGGGTTAATTCATCCTTCGCCATTAAATGTACATGTAATGTGGAAATAATGATGTACATGTAATTTGGAAATAATGACAATACCTATGCCACCTTAGATGGATCTGTTGTCACTGTGGTGGGGGTTACATATCGTGATCTTATGTATCTTCTCCTTCCCCTTCTTTAGGCAGTTCAAGAGGCCCCTATCTTATCCGTACTATGATATTTTTCTTGGTGTAGAGGAACCAACCGACGGGTTGGGTGGTGATTTGATGGACTGGCCAATAGGTGATTGGATTGTCTATACTACTCTAATTGATTGGTTGGTTTGGCCAATCGGTCGACTCAAATTGGGAATATGGGAAACAGAGGAGGGATGAGTGCAGGTACTGGTTCCCTCCAACCACCCCACTCATTATGAGTCGATTGATTTGCCTAGAGAAGATGACATGGTTGAGGAAGGAGCAGTTTTGGTGGTAGAGAAGTTGAGCGACGCCTCTCTCCTCAGTAGTGGTTGTAGGGGTGACAAATGGGTGGCTCCAACAATTGGTGGAGAAGCTGCAAGGATAAATCCATAATAGCCCTATTGGCACTGGTGGTTAGTTATCTTCAAGCTTCCAACTGACAGGTTGGTGGCACCACCAAACATACACTTGGATGCTCAGCTAGTGGGTCAGAAAGAGAGGTGGAGGAGGCACAACAGTTGAATGGCTGCTCACGGTGAGTCAGTCAACTCACTGCTCCATTGTTGGCGATGATAGATTGGGTTTGGAAGAGGGTGATGACTTCTCCTACTCTTGCTCGCTAGGGTTAAAATGGAATGGGCTGACATTTTTTCTCCTTGCGGGAGCACTCTTATAAGAAAATTTAATAAAAGCCCAATCGATCAGTTGAAACACCAAGAAACACCCACTGAGTATAAAATCCTTCACTCCTCCATGCTCTATTGGGTGGCAGATGGCCCAGTTCAAATCTCAAATATTACTTAGTAGACTCTAAGAAAAAATTCTACACATTAGTTGATTGATTGTCTTGTGAGTATGTTGACTTGAGAGCCAAATCTGCCCTTTAAACATCCAAGGAAAATGGCTTATTCAAAATAACACCTATGAAATGAATTAATTTTGGTCTTTAAGTTTTAGTCAAACTAGGGTTTGATGTGATACCCCCTCCCTCACACTAGATCAGCGTCACAACTACCATCTGTGGAGAAGAAACTGCGAGGTTGTTTTCTCTTGATTCTCGACCATTTCAATCAATTCTAAGTGATCTAGCTTCATCTTCCAACCCTTCAAACTGGTGACTAGGTCATTTGACGCCTGAAACACCCAAAAACGAGCCACCATTAAAGCTCTTCGAGATCAACAATAATGGACAACTAGACACTAATGGCATACCTACTGGGTGATGACCGGTGGAACACCTTTGGTTCAGTCCTAGACAAGAGTTGACGCACCTTCAAACCCTAGTCGCTTCCCTAGTCATCCTATATAACTGCTATAATCAGAGACATAGTTGAAGAGAACTGTCGCTTTAAACCTTTGCAGATTTACAAATCACCCACATGTGCACCTCCACCTCAACAAACCTACAGCCATCTTGACTCCACAGTCGCCCCATCCTCAAACCTCCTCTCATCAAATCTACTGTGTTAGTGGCCTAGGTTGGTTCTCTCCAGCCACCACGTATCCTTCATGCTGCCATCGTCCTTGTAAATAAAGACCTTCACCATGTGAGCAAACACTGCACATCCACCTTGTGAAAGATCGTGACTTAAAGAACAACTACACCATACCTTTCTTCCTTTGTCATCGAGCGTGACCTTAAAGCACCATCTACTGCAGCGAGAACTGATACTAATGCAGACCTCTACCACCAACGGCTGATCCATCACCACCACCTTTCTACAGGAACAATCTCTAGTCCAACTAAGGTTCTAGCTGAGCTAAAAGCCAACCATACCTCTAAACATACCAATAGAGTCCTAAGATGGTTAGTCTTTGATTGATCATCAAAGGTCAAAGGTATCGACAAATATAGGTCAGTAACACCTCCTACAATTCTCTCCTAAGAAGTTTCCTATTGATCAAAGAATTATATAATCATCATGGTTCTAAGGGTTAGGTATACGACTAGATTCGTAGAATACTGAGAAATATTCACAACCATACTAATGCATTAATTGTGGATAGCATGCAACTTGAAATTTTGGTAGGTAGTAAAATGTACTAATTGAAATGCAAACATAAATAAGGATACTAAGGGATAGATCCAAGAAATTGAATTTGGCAGATTAACACCCTAAACTTTTACAATCATAAAGGTATGGAAACCAATGCCTAGATGCCCATGGACGTATTTGATACTATAATCATATCCATACCTATCTAAATAAGTAACATGAATATATTTTATTATATGACTATATCAGAGATAGGTGGAAATATAAACTACTACACATAAATGTAAATTGTATGCACATGGGTCTATTTTTATAAATATGGTTTGAATGGAAAAATTGAATCAATAAATCTCTATAATGGAAATATGATCGTGATGATATGAGATACAAGTATATGATAATGCCAACACTATTTTATGATTAATATTGTGGTTATATACACTTGGATGTAAGACCAATTATATACATTAAAACAATTAGAAACCCTAGAGATGAAGACGATGTAGATGACCATAGTGATTTAGTATGGGACATTGTAACAACTAAAGATGAATTGGTCAACATTAAACTCACGAAGAGGGAAAATGGTAATTTCACCTAATAAGAAACTTGAAAGTGATTTCTAAGACAAGAAACATCAAACAACCGTAGTACCTTTTCTCTTTCTAGATTCGTGGGACCTTGGCTTCCTAGAATCATTGTGGACAACTTGATCGGAATATCCCAATTATGATAGGTACTAACTTCTTGATTCTTTGTTGAATTAATTATTCCCCTTTTGAGTTTCATCTACACAATTTTGCAAAAGTGATGACTTAATTTTATTAGCCTGTCCCTCTCCTTGAAGTTCACCACGATTAAATTTGAATGTTGAACATAGTTGAGGAATTGAAGTATTTTTAGATTTCAGTATTGGTACAAAACTTGAAATATTGACAAAGAGTTTTTGCTCACTAGATTCGACGGGTCACATCCCCCAACCCTACACAGAGGATAATGGACAATTAGAGGTCCCCCAGTACTAGTTACCCCCATAGGTCAAAGTGATGTTCTCTCATAGAGGGGAGAATGCTAGGAACCTATCTATTGGCAAAGACAAAATATTAGATTGATTGCACCAATAGATAGATCATTTCATTTTGAATAATTTTGATATGTTGATCATAGTTTTGAGAAAACTCTTTATTGATTCTAGTTACCTCTTTTCTTTATTGTACGCTTTTGAAACTAATATGGTAGCTATATTATACTTTTTGCTATTACCGTAGTCCACCAAGAAATCTTAGATAAATTTGATCTCATGAATCTTTAGTTGTTAAATAGCACAATAATTGAATCTAGTACCAGCCTAGATGACCTTTATTTTCCCTTCATGGGGTCCATGTATTGTTTCTTTTCCCTCTATGAAATTCATGGACAGAAGGACTGCCCCCACATTGAATATTATGATGTTGAGATTGGAGACTAAATGGTGAAGGAGAATAATTCTAGGTGTCCTTTGTTATCCTGTTTTCTTTGGTCCTTTTAGCATTGTAGTCCCTAGAAGACACAACTCTTTATCTTATGTATTTAGCAAGAGAACAATAATTGTGTTTTCATTTTGTTGATGTTCAAGTTACTTTCTAATCATACATGGATGTGTAGTGTGAAATTATGGCGTCACATGAAATGGTATCAGAGCCAAACAATTGACATCTACGTTTCCTTTGAATTAGGGTTTCAAATAATGTCCCTTATTAAACCTCAACTTTTGTCATGTCTAGGAAAGGTAACCTATTAGACTCTGAGAAACTGGAACCTAAGATACCATTTTTTGATAGTGAAGGGTACTACACACCCTCCCCACCTTGATTGAACAAGAAAAGAAAGCATCACACTCTCTCATTAGAGAAGTTAAGAAAGCACCATACTTTCTCATCGAAAAAGAAAGGAAAGAAGCATATCCCCTCATACGAGAAGAAAAGAAAAACCTCTTGTTACAAAAGAAAATTTTACTATGCAACCTCACTAAAGGGAGGTCAACCTTCTCACAGTGAAGGACCCCCTTCACCCTTGAAGGTCAATGCAGCTGCCCAACTAGCCTAGCTTCAATCAATCTTGGGGTCAGTGATGGAAGGATTCATTCATAAAAGTGGTGGGACCAAGGAAACATAGTGGAAAAGTTGAGGATTGGTAACCGACCACTCAGGATTAACTAGAAAGTATGAGCTGCCAATCACACCTATGGATCAAGTATGTTGCCTTGATGTTGAAAGGAGAAGCAAAGGTCTAGTTGTAGAATCTGTATAATACCCACCCTGGAGGTGCAACATCATTCGAATGAAAGGAATTCCTCGAGTTCTTCCATCGACAATATGTCCCTCAATCTATGCTCATCCAATATGAAATGGAATTCAATTCCATTTGCCAAGGGAATGACTTTGTAGTTGAATTCCTTCATCATTTCACCCTCCTAGAGAGATACATGACTAGTATTACTGAGCAAAGAAGGATCCAATTTTTCATCAAGGGACTCCACTAAAGTCTGAGCGACAGCTAGGCCCCTTAGTTCCCTTTGACATTTGATCAGTTGGTTCCTAAAACACAATACACTGAGATGCACATGCAAGACTCGGTATGTTCTGCTCCCCCAAAAAGCAATAGCAATAGTAATGGAAACAATAAACACCATAGAAACAATAATCATGGAGGTAGTTAACAATGTCTCAATGATAACAGGGCAAAACTCCTTCATCCATTCTAGATCCTTGTCAAAATTGTGGGAAGAGGTACCGTGGATAATGCTACCACCCTTCACCTCTTTGCTTCAACTGCTTCAAGCCAGGCCACCGCAATGCAAATTTCCCTAAGCCTCAAAGAAATAATAACAGTCCATGTTTTAATCCTCAAGATACCCTAGATCAAGGAAGAAACCATGGTATTAGGCTTGCTACCGCACAAAAGCCTACAGAGCATAGCCAAGGAAACCTATATGCCATGAGGGTTGAGGAAGCTAAAAACAATGAGAAATTCATCGAAGGTATGAATTTCACTACTTACCAACCCATTCTACATTGATTTAGTTATTTTACTCATTATTAAATACTTGAATTCTGAAAAGTATCAATATAACTTATAGTGTGAGTGTTAGAAACCCTGGAGGTCGTATAGAGACAAACCACCATGGTTTACCCGACACATGCATCTTGGAGTTTGAAGGACTTTCCTGGAAAATCTATTTTCTTGACACGACCATTTATCTTTCCTCTAGGAGTGAGAGTTGATTAAAGCTAACACGATACCTCCCCCTACACCATGTCGAGCCTTTAGAATATAGATAGATTGAACAGTGTACATTAAGACTTACCCTAATATGTCCACCTAGCCCTGGATTTCGGGACAAAATTCCCTTTTAGAGGAGATGACATATAACATACCAAAAATATTGTACACAAATTAACTATTGAGCTATAACAAACCTATAAAAAAATGAAAAATTTCCTTTTAAATTTGCATTCATATTTACACAACATTCAATTGTTCTGAAATTTGAGCACCTAATTGCAAATTGTCCTCATTCTGATCAAATTATCCCATTTGGGACCCACACCTGATAAATTGAACTCAATAACAAATTCTTGGCTTTGAAATCACATTAAAACTATAATGGAAATTTGGATATTCAGATTAGGATTAATAGTGAGCGTAATTAATTTAACCATCTTGGGCCCATAAACTAAGGGAGTTACTATTTTTAATATTTAGAATAATGACATATCAACTAGTGTTGAAAATACATGGCCAAGAGATTCAAAATTTTTAAGTTATTCGAAATAACACCTAAAAATGAATTAATTTTGGGCCTTAAGTTTGGCCAAAAAACCAAAATGGCATGTTTGGGTATTTTAATTACCAAAATGGCACGATTCAGAACTTAATTCTCAAAATGGCACGTTTCTGAGGTAATATGTCCCAAAGAGGACATATTGCTCCTAGTGGGACCAATACGTCCCCTCGTGAGACTTATTGCTACTCTAAAAAGTCAATACGTCCCTAGTGGAGACGCATTGCCTCCAACAGAGCAATGCGTCCCCAATGAGGACGTATTGCTTTTTTTATTTATTTTTTTACTTTTTTTAATTATGATACCATGTACATTATATATATATATATGTGTTCAATTGTTAAATGAACATAATCTACATTAACGTATATAAAATTAATCATATATTTTAAATAATACATGAACATAATAAAATAATAACACAATATTATATTTTGTTAATACATAATATTTATAAATGTTGATAGAAGTATTTAAAATTAATGGATACAATACTAAAATTATATAGTAACGTTTAAAATATAGAAATAAAACAAATATATACATACATACATACATACATACATACATACATACATACATACAATCATGTACTGATAAACTCGAGAACATGATTGGCAGATGGCCCTTAAAGAAGACCTCAATGGCTGGTCGAGTGACCTTAACAAAATCTGTTCTTGAAGGCCTCCTCATATACTGGGTTCAGCAAGGCGAAATACCTTCAGCCGTCCTTGATCGCATGGAAATGTCCATGTCAAATTTCATATGGGCAGGTGGTGCCCATGCGATGAAATACTCCAGGCTTGCACAGCACAAGGATAACGGTGGCATAGGTCTGAAAACTCCTGAAACCATCGCTAATTGGGGAACCATCAGACGTATAATCAACTATCATCAAGGCAAATCCACCTGGGCACGCTGGATGAGGATCCGCTATCCCAATGGTCTGGACTACGATCCCCCAACTAGAGAAGGCTATTCCCGGGTCCTCCATCGTATGACACTCGTATGGAAACAGATCAAATATGCTTTCTGCTTTAGTTCGGGCAGTTGGTACCTTCCCAGCAGCATCAATCCTTGGGACCTGGCAATGCTGAATAACTCCCCTACCCCCACCTCTTTACACTTCACCAAATTCATCTGGAATGAATTCGAGGTTCCTAAATGGAGCTTATGTCTTTACAGAGCTGCTCTCGAGGTCCTCCCCACACTGGACAGGATCTCCAAATGGTATCCCGATAAAAGCACTATCACTACCTGCCTTCTCTGTAATGAAGACGAAGAATCACATGATCATCTTTTTCACAATTGCCCCTTTACCAAAGCAATATGGAATCAGGTCTGCAACACAACAAATCTCTGTCACATGAATCTGCTCCCTGCGAAGGAGATGATCACCAAGCTAGGTCCAAGCCTCAGCCTGATGAAGAAGAAAACTCTCACAGCCCTTTCAGCTATTTACTACCATACATGGCTTGAAAGGAACTCAAGGAAACACAAGGCAAAGAACTGCAACAAAGAGTACATTGGAAAGAAAATATGTAAAGCTTTATCTTATAGATTCAATGTATAATTAGTCTCTTCTTTTCTTCTTTTGTAGTATGGTAGCGTTTGGGGGCTACTATGTAATTTGTCCCAACTTTGCTGGGGATTCGGAATAAAATTTACCACATTCCGATACATACATACATACATACATATATATATGTATATATTTATTTGTAAACTTAGAAAAAAGAAAAAGAAAACTAATATAGCAACATATACCACACGTTGATATGCACAGTGTATATATAAATATATATAATAAGTATATATATATATATTAAAGCCACAAAATATAATATCAAAAAATATAAACATGTCAATTATGCGAAGTAAAATATACTAAAATAATAACAATGAACAATCAAATTAAAATATAAGATACATATATTTTAAATGAAATAAAAAATCATAATATATTTGATTTTTATCATATTATATTTGTCTCTGAACTGGATAAAAAGTTACAAATGTTATTATGTTATTATGATTTACGTTAATATATTATTTTTTAAACCTAATAAAAAAGTTTGCTTCATAATATATTATGATTTTTTATGTGTTGCATTTATGATCATATATTTTATTTTGATTATCTATTGTTATTGTTCATGTATATTTACTTTATATAGTTCATATTTTATTTTTATCTTTTTGATATTATGTATCACACACACACACACACACACACACACACACACACACACACACACACACACACACACATATATATATATATATATATATATATATATATATATATATATATATATATATATATGTCTGTGTGTGTGTGTGTTTTATGTGCACCAGGGTGTCTTATATACTACCATATTTTAGTATTTTCTTATTTTTATTGCTATATTAGTTTTCCTTTTTTTTCTAAGTTTACAAATAAATACATGTATATATTTGCTTTATTTCTATAATTTTAAACTTTATTATATAATTTTAGTATGATATCCATTAATTTTAAATACTTTTATCTATGTTTATAAATATTATGTATTAATAAATATAATATTCTATTATTATTTTATTATCTTCAGGTATTATTTCAAATATATGGCTAATTATATATAAGTTAATGTAGATTATATTCATTTAGCAATTTAACATATATATGTATATATAATATACATGGTATCATAATTAAAAAAAAAAAAAAGTAATACGTCCTCACAGGGGACACATTGCTCTGCTGGAAACAATACGTCCTCAATTGGAACGTATTACTTTTTAAAGTAGCAACATGTCTCCTGATGAGACATATTGGCCCCACTAGAAGTAATACGTCCTTTTTGGGGACGTATTGCCTCAGAAACATGCCATTTTTGGAATTAAGTTTTGAATCGTGCCATTTTGGTAATTAAAATGCCTAAACATGCCATTTTGATTTTTTAGCCCTTAATTTCGGTCAAACCCCCACTCCCTCGCGCTGGATTAGCGCCGCGGCTGCCGTCTGCAAAGGAGAAATGGTGAGGCCGTTCTCCCTTGATTATCGACTGTTTCAATCATTTCCATGTGCTCTAGCTTCGTCTTCCAACCCTTCAAACTGGCGGCTAAGTCACTTGACGCCTAAAACATCCGAAAAGAAACCACCGTTAAAGTTCTTCGAGATAAACAATAACGGACAACTAGGAATTAACGATGGACCTATTGGGTGATGACCGGCTGAACACCTTCGGTTCAATCCTATACAAGAGGCGACACCCCTTTAAACCCTCTCTGCTTCCCTAGTCATCCTATATAACTGCTACGATCAGAGACACAGTTGGAGAGAACTGCCGCTCTAAACCTTGACAAAAAAAATAAAAATGACAAGTTTGGCCATTTTAATTCCCACAATAGCACGTTCTTGAACTTAATTCTCAAAATGACACATTTTGGGGGCAATGCGTCCCCTGTGGAGACGCATTACTCTCTCGCGAGGCAATGCGTCCCGAACTAGGACACATTGGTCCCACACAGGGGCAATGCGTCCCGGATCAGGACGCATTGCTCTGTGAGGGAGCAATGCGTCCTTAATTGGGACGCATTAGTCTCATCAGAGAGCAATGCGTCCCGACGTAGGACGCATTGCTCCTGTGTGGGGCCAATGCGTCCCGTCCCGAGACGCATTGACTTTCGGTAAGATCAATGTGTCCCATCCCGAGACGTCCCAACAGCTAGTTAGGGCAATGCATCCCAGTTGGGGACACATTGCTCCCCGACCGTTGAAAATTAGTCATTGCGGGCCGCACCGGTTGCCACGTGGGAGGCAATGCGTCCCCGTTGGGGACGCATTTGTCTCCTATATAAATGATATGATATCACCCCTCCCCAAACCCACACCATTCATCTATTTCTTCAACTTCTTCTCTACTTCCATTGCTCTAGAGTTGTGTGCTCGGATTTCTATTGCTTGGAGCTGATTTTGGGAAATCTTGGAGCTGATTCTGGGTGATCTCGGAGCTATTCTTCTATTGCTTCGTTGCTCGGATTTCTATTGCTTCACTTTCTGGCTGGGATTCTTTCTCTTCATTCTGTTCTTGGGTTTTGAGATCTCACCATTTGAGGTAATTTTTCTACTATATTTTTAGATTCAAAAATTTGTACCTAAAATTATTATGCAATATTAAAAATAAAATAATTGTATTGCTACTATTTGGTTTCACATTACTAAAATAATGTTATAGAAAATGACACTTGAAGGTTAGTTACTGTTCAAAAAATTATTGTTCCAAATTCCAAAATTATTGTTCTAGAATGTTAATGTTATAGAAAAAATATTGTTTCAAATTTATTTCCAAATTCAAAATTATTGTTATAAAATCTTAACTACTCTTCTAAAATTGATGTCAATGTTCTAAAAAATTAATTCATACTATAAAATATTAATTCATACTATAAAATTTTAATTCATGTTAATTATTGTTCTAAAGTTAAATTAATGTTCTAAAATCTGAATTACTATTTTACAATGATAGGAACATGACACCTAGTTCACATTCATGAATAGTCAAGCTTTGATATAATGGTCAATTTCTCTCAGATGGGTCTTATTCTAGTCGACCTGTTAGACCCATAAATATTTCACTTATCAATACCCTATACGAACTAAAATCATATATCCATACAATACTTGACATCAACCCCAACCACTTCTCTATCAATATATCATATCATTTCCCTGGAGAAGATCATATGCTCATACAAGTTGATGATGATGATGCATATAGAACCTTGTTCGCACTTTTATCGGATGCCTATATTGATGTATTTCTTGAAAAAAATATCTTTCCACCAACAATCTAGTTTCATTAGTTTGTTGAATCAATTTGAATCCCAACCATGTAGCAGTAATGTTACTGCTGAATGGAATCAACCACCTGAATTCTCTCAAAATCCTACTCTTGAGAGTATTGGTGTTGAGGTTGAGGAGCGTGAACAAGAAGGTGATGATAATAGTGATCATGAAGGTGATAATGATAGTGATCAGGAAGGTGATAATAATAGTGATCATGATGATGAGTCATTAACTGAAACTAATGTTGAGCATGGACATCCATTCCCTAATTCTATTACAACATTGAGTTCCATTCCATCTATATTTGATAAAGAATGGCCCCAACATGAACAAATTGATACCAACTATGAAGCTTTTCAAGATGAACAATTGGTGGAAGATTTTCGTTAGAAATTTTGTCTCAATTACAACCCTTCCAGCACTGAAATATATGAGGGTGCTTTATTTGCATCCAAAGCTGTAATAGTTGAGACGATCCAAAAATGGTTGGTACAAAAGAGTGTCCAATATCAGACACAACGCTCAAATAATCGTCATCTTAAATTTGTTTGTATCCATGACCATCGATGTCCTTGGAGTTTGACCGCTTGCCAGTCCAAAAGAGCAGGTGACATGTGGAAGGTAAAACGTTATAGTACAAGCCACAATTGTCAACTAACTATTTAGAATGAAGACCATTGCCAAGTCACATCATCTTATATTGCTCATACGATAATGTCAATCCTAGTATCAAGATTGGATATGTCCACATGAGAAATTCGTGACAAGGTGAATGTTGAACTAAGGCTCCATATATCTTACAAGAAGGCATTTCTAGCGAGGAGGAAGGTTGTCTGTAAATATTTGGAGACTGGGAATCATCATATCATACTTTGTTGTTGTTCCTGATTTCTCTGTCAAAATTTATTCCAAGAACTATATATTCCCACCTTGTAGATGATTATACCCTTCAAACTGAAAGCACTCGTAGATTCAAGTGGGTGTTCTGGGCATTTGGTCCAGCTGTGAGGGGTTGGGCCTATTGCAGGCCTGTTCTTACTATTGATGGCACATTTCTAACAGGAAAATGTTTTGGCACACTTCTCATTGCATGTGGCATAGATGTTGATAATGATCTATTTCCAATTACTTTTGTTGTTGTCGAGGAATTAAATAAGGACTCGTGGGAGTGGTTCTTTGGTTCTCTACATACTTGTATTCCTATCATTCTATGCCGTACAGATCTGTATATTATTTCTGATCGAATGAGTGGATTTTTTCCAGCACTTCGGTCAAAATTTAATTGGGCTCAACATCATTATTGTCTTCGACGTCTTCGTGAGAACTTCCATCAAAATTTCAAGTCACAGGAGTTGAAGGAACTTTTATGGAAGGTGGGATCCACAACTGATACACATGAATTTGATCATCTAATGGCTGATATAGAAACCATAGAACCAGCGGCTAAGGAGTATTTGATAGACCAAAATCCAGTATAGTGGTCTCTCACATATGACAAAGGCTACAAGTATGGGTCATTGACTAGCAATCATGTTGAAGGGTTAAATGGAGTCTTAAAAGGTGTTAGAGGTTTACCAATACAGGCACTTATGGTTGCCACATACTATCGCTCTGTTACAATGTGGTTGGAGAGGCGTAATCAAGCATATGGTCGTGCATAAAATGGTTTTTAAATGGCCCTTTAGGTTTCATGATAAGCTTTTTGATGTATCACAGGATGCACGACAACTATCAGTAAACATCCACGTGAACAATGATGAATGTCTTGTTGATGACATGGACGGATATCGATTTCAAGTCTTCGTGCGTCCAAATGGTGTAAGTGAATGCAGTTGTGGTTTTCTACAACAATGGCATTTTTCATGTGCTCATGTTTGGGTAGTTGCAAGATCTATCAATTATGATATTGATACACTTGTGAGCCCATATTACACAAATGAAGATTATTTAAACGCATACAAAACTGAATTTCATGGTATTCCCAACAAGAGATATTTGCCTCATTTTGATGAAAGCAGAGGCATTTATCCCTTATTACCTCCAAGAAAATGAAGCCACGCTGGAAGACCAAAGAAAAAAAGAAGGCCTTCAACTATGGATGTTGATCCAAATCAATATGCATATCATTGTCATAAGTGTGGCAGAAAGGGTCATAATAGACGCACTTGTCCTAATGTAATATGATGTCTGGTCATGTAATGTTTGCTATTTTAAATTTACTCAAGGCATGTAATGTTTGCAATTTCAGTTTGTTCAAGTCATGTAATGTTTGCAATTTCAATTTACTCAAGTAATGTAATGTTTCAATTTACTCAAGTCATGTAATGTTTACAATTTCACTAAAAGAATGAATTTATAATGGGGTTTTTTTATAGATGGCTCATCGAAGGATATGGACATTTCAAATGTCCGTAGAGTTAATCCAAATAATAGCTACAAAGTGCCTATAAGGAAAATGGCTCATCAAACTCTATTGGATGATGACTAGAATGACATACCAGATTTATTGTACTACAAGTTAGGATTTATAGTGACAAAAGAACAAGCAAAATTTCATTGACAATTTTTAAAGCAAATGTTTCACATGTATGAAGAACTTCTTGAGCTACCTAGTTGGTATTGAGATCACACAAAACAAAAAATAATGCCAATCAATGAACAAGTTAAAAACCAGTTAGCTATATCACATCCAGAGATACATCGAGTTGTACATCAAATGTGGCCATTTTATGAACCTCTAGATGAGATATTGAATCAAATGCAGTAACTAATTATTGAAATATTTCTCTTTTTTTTTTGTCAGCCAAACACCTGTTGCTTTTTTTCATTTTCTTTTATGTTCTAAATACAGTACTTGTTGGTTCTTAAATCGAACCAACTAAAAAGAAAAAGACTATCTATATAAGAGAGCCCCAGCCCAGATGATGTCAAACATAAGAATCTAAACAAACAGATCACTATAAATTCTCCAAAGCTAAATATTTCTCTTTTAGTAGTTCATGTTGTATTTTAATATTGTTTGATAGTTCATGTATTTGAATTAATTTCATCTTATCTAATGAAGAATCTTGACAAACTTATTGTTGTACAATATTTGCACTTTTCATTTAATGTAATATTTGTACTTTTCATTTAATGTAATATTTGCACTTTTTATTTAATGTAATATTTGCACTTTTCATTTAATGTAATATTTGCACTTTTTATAGATATGGCTCCTAGACAAGCATCCTTCTGACTCTCCCAACACCACTTTATGTTGTCACAGTGGCCTATTACTGATCCGGGTGTTTTGGAAAATATTTCTTTGGCTAGTTTTGGGCTTGTTCATAGGCTACGACCTATCCACCTTGATCCCAATTTAATCACTTCCTTAGTTTACCGGTGGGACAACTCTACCAATACTTTTAGATTTCCCCCTTTTGAGATGAGTGTAACCCTTCAGGATGTTGCAGTTCTTTTAGTCCTTAGGATTGATGGGCCACCAGTTATAGCTTCATTACCTTTAGGCGTAGATGAGGGGCAATTTTCTTCATGGTCTCACCTTTGTGAGAGTTTCTTAGAAGATTCACTAGATGGGATGTATAAGGGGCATATCTCCTTGATATGGTTGTGTGAGACCTTTAGGGATATGAATTTCACTTTGAGAGATGAAGAACAACAAATACAAAATAGGATAAGGTACACTAGAGCATATCTCCTATACTTTTTAAGTAGTTACCTTATTCCTGATAGTACCGGGGACAAGGTTCATGTACGGTACCTCCCGCTTCTATCTGAATTTGCTAGTTGTAGCACTCTATATTGGGGTGTTGCAACTTTAGCATACTTGTATAGGGAGTTGTACAAGGCTACCACCCGCTCTAGAAAAACCGCCCACCTGTCTGGTTGTGTATGTCTACTGCAGATGTGGTGTTGGGAGAGGTTAGGAATTGGATGCCCAGGTTCAATTGTTATGAACTGGGGGGAGTGGCCAGACAATGTTCCCTTGGGTTATAGGTAAAGATTTACACAATTTTTTTATACATTTATCCTAACATTTTGTAATGTTTATCTAAATTTAGTTTGTCAATATAATAGGTGGCCTATATTTCTTGAAAGGAGTGATACTATGAGAGGATCAATCTAATTTTATGATTCATCATTTGACCAGATTTTTCCCTCTCAGGTATAACTAACTTACTTCTACTAACATGTTATATGATATATGTTGTATTTTTTATGCAGTTTACTCTATTTTATATGATACATGTTAACATGTTGTATTTTTTATGCAATTTACTCTATTTTATATGATACATGTTGTATCTATTTGAATAAAAGATACAGTTAACTCCTTACACTGCTAATATTCTGGAGAGACTTCCAGCCTTATGTCGAGAGGGTCAGGATATTTGGTTGGCGCGAGTGCCTTTACTGTGCTACATAGTAGTAGAGTGACACTTCTCTGACAGAGTACTTGGAAAATTTAGATTTGTTCAAGTACAACTTACTCTGGAGTTGCCACACCTTAGTAGGATAGATGGGAGGGGTCATGCAGCCGATGACTGGTTGCATCATTATAGGCAGGAGGTGCAACTATGGAACAACAGACGTGAGAGCTTAGTCTCCCCTCCACCAGCGGAGACAGTCTTCAGTCCACAAGCGCACTATGGATGGTATCATCCCCAGTACGTACTGCCCCCTCCAGCTCAGCCTCCGACCACATACTACCCACAAAGTTATCATCAAAAGTAATTTGTGAGTATCATTTATATTTCTTTTACAAATTGTTATTATTTATCTTTATTATTTGTAATATATGTAATTGGTCTTTATTATTTATGCATACTTTGTTTGAACAGGTGGAATCACATGTGCAGATCCGAGCGGCTTTACAGCATGCCCCTGCACAGATCAAAGATGACATCTATGGCATCCAGGGGACTTACTTTGACAGTCTTCCCGACTACGCTCGCCCGTATGATCCCATACCCACTCATATACCACAACCCCTGAGCCCACTCCTACTCCTACTCCTACTCCTACTCCTACTCCTACTCTTGTGATTACTGTTGTTGAGCCCACTCCCACTCCCACTTCTTCGTTTTTCAGGAGCTGGTTCATTTTCCTCATACATCACCCCACCTCCACCAGCATCCTACTATGGAGCAGGTCCTTCTTCTATTCCATGCACTCCACTCCCACCACCAGTTATTCATGACAGTCGACCACCATCCTATGTCACATGCTCACTGACTCCATTTGATTTCTCAGGATGCACTCCACCTGATACCCCACATCCTAGTATTCAGAGACCCCTCACCCCACCTCCAGCTTTTCATTACTTTCCTGGTCCACATCAGCCTATTACTACATAGTTGTCCCCCATTGAGACATCTCCAGATGACTTCGGTACTCAGGAGCCATATGTACAGCGAGGTGGGCGAGGACGTCGTGGGCGTGGAGGACGTGCTTAGATTTTCATAGTTTTGTAAATGTTGTGTAGTGTTGTATATATGCCTTTGTTCATGAATTTATTTGGCTTGTATGTGGATCTATCATATTATGATATAATATTGGTTCATTTTGGATCTATCAGATTGTTCTTTTGTGTATTATTTTCTCGTCAAGTTGGTTCATATTTTAACCTTGTTTCTAATGATATCTCATTTTTTTAGATTAATTTCTTCTTGTATAATTAATCGTTGCATTCCCACGGCAGTCCTGGAGACGAATAGCAGAGCTGACCTCCAGATTGCGTGTGAAGCTTTCTCGAGAAGGAAGAGCCCAGCTCCCCAATCCTCCATCAAGCATTGGCAGGAAGCGCCAACAATTGGAATTGAGTTCGTTATACATGTTGATACAGCTGTGAATATATCAGGTAATGTTCTAGCCACGAGTCTAGTCACGCGCTCAAAGGATGGCACATGGATCTGCGGCCAAACCTGGCGTGAACGGGGGACAGATCCTTTGAGATGTGAACTCATTGCTATTAAGCATGGTCTGGAATACGCTTCACAACATCTCAGAACTACTGGCATCATACTCTCCGACTCCTTGACGGCAGTGCAGTGGATATGCACTGAGGAAGAAGTTCCCCTGAAATACAAGCTACCGGTTCAGGCTATTCGTCATCATTGGTCTAACATGGGCACTCTCTCCATTAGCTATATTAAAAGAAACCAAAACACTCTAGCAGACTGGCTAGCTAAGCAATGCCTCAAGCAACCGACGGATAGCAGTAGTTGGCCATTCTGTCCTCAACCTCTCCTGAAGGGCCTTCAGACGGATGCTCTTTCTTTTCCTTTCCAGTTGTTTTCTCCTACCTCTATGAACATGGATTGTAACCAGTAGAACCTGGTGTTTCACAAAAAAAAATTAGGAAGCAACTAGTGTTGGTTGCAATACCACTTCTATAATCCATTTGCATGTTCAAAGCTATTGAAATTAACAAATTTATAATAAGTGACTATATTATAGACATTCAAATACAAGTGAAAGAATAGTAAATGTGCAAATATAATCAATGTTGTTAATATACATACATGTTGTGTAGTGTTGTATATATGCCTTTGTTCAGGCATTTATTTGGCTTGTATGTGGATCTATCATATTATGATATCATATTAGTTCATTTTGGATCTATCATATTGTTCTGTTGTGTATTATTTTCTCGTCAAGTTGATTCATGTTTTAACCTTATTTTTAATGATATCTCATTTTTTTTAGATTAATTTCTTCTTATATAATCAATTAGGAAGCAACTAGTGTTGGTTGCAATACCACTTCTATAATCCATATGCATGTTCGGAGCTATTGAAATTAACAAATTTATAATAATTGGCTATATTATAGATATTCAAATACAAGTGAAAGAATAGTAAATGTGCAAATATAATCAATGTTGTTAATATACAAACATTATGCATTAAAGAATAATAATGAATGAAAAAAATGGTAAAACAACAATGTGTCCTGCCTGGAGGCGCATTGGTAGCAATGCGTCCCATGTGAGATGTATTGCTAACAATGTGTCCTTCATCAGGACTCATTGGCCCCACCAAAGACCAATGCGTCTCGGATCGGGAGCAGAGCAATGCGTCCTGGTCCGGGACGCATTGCCCCTGTGTGGGGCCAATACGTCCTGGAACAGGACGCATCGCCCCTGTGTGGGGCCAATGCGTCCTGAAACGGGACACATTGCCTCACGAGAAAGTAATGCGTTTCCACATGGGACACATTGCCCCCAAATATACCATTTTCAGAAAACGTGTTATTATGGGAATTAAAATGGCCAAAAGGTGCCATTTTGGTTTGTTTGCCCTAGACCTTTATAGATCTGCATTCACCCCGCCTGTGCACCCATACCTCGACAAACCTGCAGCCATCATGACACCCATCAGACTCCGCATTCACCCCCGTCCTCCAACCTCCTCTCCTCAGATCTGCTGTGCCGCCGGCCTGGGCTGGTTCTCGCCAGCCACCACGGCTCCTCCATGCCGCCATCGTCCTCGTGACCAGAGACCTCCACCCTGTGACCACACAGCGCACGTCCACCTTGTGAAAGCCCGTGACGCAAAGAACGACTGTACCATACCCTTCTTCCTCCGTCCTCGGGCGTGATCTCAAAGCACCATCTGCTGCAACAAGCACTGATAACCAGTGCAAACAGGGTCTCTCCTCCGCCACCACCGGCTGAGCCATCACCACCACCTTGCCACGGGAACAATCTCCAGTCCAACTGAGGTTCCAGCTGTGCTGAAAGCAAACCAAATCTCTGGCCAAGGCAACAGAGTCCCGACGTGGTTGGTCTTTGATTGATCATCAAAGATCAAAGTCATTGACCAATACAGATCAGTAACACCTCCTGCAATTCAGTCTTAAGAAGTTTCCTAATGACCAAACAATCATGTAATTGGCTTGGCTCTAAGGGTTAGGTGTATGACTAGATTCATAACATACTGAGAAATACACAAAACCATACTAATGCATTGATTGTAGTTAGCATGCAACTTGAAATTTCGGTAGGTAATAAAAATGTACTAACTGAATCCAAACATAAATAAGGATACTAAGGGATAGATCCAAGAAATTGAATTCAATAGATTAGCACACTAATTCTAAGTATGTTACAACTTTTTACAATCATAAAGGTATGGAAACCAATCCCTAGACGCCCATGCACGTATTTGATAGTATAATCGTATTCATACATATCTAAATAAGTAACACGAATGTATTTGACTATATGACTGAATCAGAGATTGGTGGAAATATAAATTGCTACACATATATGTAAATTGGATGCATATGGGTCTATTTTGATAAAGATGGTTTGAGAGGAAATATTGAATCAATAAAATCTCTAGAATGGAAATATTATCCATGATACTATGAGATAAAAGTATATGATAATGTGATCACTATTTATACGATTAATATTGTGGTTATATACACTTAGATGTAAGATTGATTATATACATAAAAACAATTAGAAACCATATATAAGACAATGGGAATGAAAGTAGCGATTTGAGATGGGACACAGTAACAACTAAAGATGAATTAGTCAACAATATACACACTAAGAGACAAAATTATAATTTCACCTTATAAGAAATTAGAAAGTGATTTCCAAGCTAAGAAACATCAAATAACCCTAGTACCTTTTCTCGTTCTAGATTCATGAGACCTTGGCGTCCTTGAATCCTTCTTGACATCATGATTGGAATTTCCCAATTATAACAGGTAATGACTTCTCGATTCTTTATTGAATTATTTATTCCCCTTTTGAGTCTCATCTACATAATTTTGCAAAAGTGGTGACTTAATTTTATTATCCTTTCCCTCTTGTTGAAGTTCACCATGACTAAATTTGATTGAACATTGTTTAGGAATTGAAATATTGTTAGATTTTTATATTGGCCCAAAAACTCAAAATATTGGCTAAGAGCTTTGGCTCAATAGATTCGGCGGGTCACATCCCCCAACCCAATGCAGTGGATAATAGACAATTAGAGGTCCCCCAGTTCTAGTTACCCCCACAGGAGGAAGTGTTGTTCTCTCTTAGAAGGGAGAATGTTAGGCACCTATCCACAGGCGAACACAAAATATTAGATTGATTGTATCAATAGATAAATCATTTCATTTTGAATAATTTGATATGTTGCTCTTAGTTTTTTGAGAAAACTCTTTGTTGATTCTAGTTACCTCTTTTCATTATTGTACCATTTTGAAATTAATATGGTAGTAAGATTATCCTTTTTGATATTACCATAGTTCACCAAGAAATCTTACCTCAAGTTGATCTCATAAATCTTTATGTATTAAATAGCTAAATAATTGAATTTAGTACCATCCTAGATGGCCTTTATTTTCCCTTCATGTGATCCATTTTTTGTTTCTTTTCCCTCTAGGAAATTCATGGATAGAAGGACCGCCCCACATTGAAGATTCCATTGCTAAGATTAGAGACTAAATGGCGAAGGAGCATAAGGCTAGGTGTCCTTTTTGATCCTCTTTTCTTTAGTACTTTTAGCATTGTAGTCCCTAGAGGACAAACCTCTTTATCTTATGTATTTCCCAAGAGGTTTTCATTTTTTTGATGTTTAAGTTACTTTGTTATCATACATGGATGCATTGTGTGAAACTATTTCATCACAGTGAATGTGTCCAAAAAAACCAAAAAAAATGCATCCAGGTGGTGGCTTTGAAGATTGGGTCTGCCGCACCAGTCAATTGGTTGGGGGTCCAGTCGGTTGACTAGTGTAAGTTGATGCTCAGGTTCGAATGAAGGTCATTCGATCCGTTGGGGGTTCAATCAATCGATTGGGTGAGTTGATCCTCCAACTCTTATGTAGGTTAGCCTATTGGTTGGGGGTCCAATGGTTTGATTCTATTACAATAGAAACTCCCTCTTTTTCATGTTGAGCTAGTTGGTTGTGTGTCCAGTTGACTGGGTAGCCAGTCGACTGGTTGGAATTATGGGAGACTATCCAATCTTTTCTTGTGGGTCAACCGACTAGATATGTCAGTTGATAGGTTGGGATTTTGGGAGGCTAAGGTATGCACAAGAATCCTCCTTAATTTTTAACTCCAAGACTGTTTTAGGGTTTCTTGATGAATGGGTATGATTGCGTCATTTTCCTGCAATGCATGAGTAATTCTAATAAAATTCTAATTTAGGAGACAAAAGGTTAACTAAAGCAATTAAATCCTAAAATTAGGAAATGATAACAAAATGTTCCTAAGTAATTATCTAAGAGATGTGATGAAAATGGATGAATCTGAATTCATTAGATCACCCTAAACTTGAATGTTGCCTATCCTCAAGCAACATATAATCAGCAAATAATACTGATAACATGTCCTCTTCTCTTTCATATCACTACTTATGTCTTATCACCATTCATGGCCAAGTGACCCTGATTTTCTAAAATCACAAAACACAATTCTCATATTCCCTACTCAAAATTGTTTCATAACTAGTTTCAATGTCAAGACCTACAAAGAAATAAATGTCATATCCCTTCCATTGTTAGTACTCCCGCATATTCTTACGAGTTCTGTAAAAGAATAGGTTTATTGATTGAGTGGATTCGAGGTATGTAGATTATCCTAGGTAGAAAAATGGAGTGAATGGATCTATGGAAGAAGTTGATCTCTCCTCTATTTAACTCATGATCATTTTCTTATAGTTACAATTACATTGAATGTATTTTTTTCACATTGGCCTCTTTTCTTTATTGGTGGTACATCCCTATTGCATACGAGGAGCATGGAAGAATCGGTAGAAGAGGAAGGGTGTGCCACCCTAAAATTGGATTTTGGCACTATTTTTCACTTTTTATTTGTTTTTGGTGAATGGAGGGGTAAGAAGATGATGGGAGAATTGTAAAAGAGAATGAACTTGTGCATCTTGCATTTTGAATTCATCACATGCGGGGTAACATAGTATCAACTCAATTCTTTCTGCAACATGCATCAATCAAGAAATTTTACAAGCTATTAGACAATTCAAATAAAGACACGTTGCATTTGAATCTTTTTGTCCTTTATAGCTTGCGATCTTTTCTGAGGAGCACTGCTACTTGAGATCCTAAGAGGTAGGGTGAGTTCTAGAAATGGTAGTTCGTGAGTTTGTTACAAGAGAGTTCACTTCATCTAAGGGATTCATTGATAAAAATTTCATAAGAGATACAATTAGGTGACTAGATAAAGGTCGTAGCACATACAAGAAAAATGAAGGAAAAAATTTTTAAAACTAAATTACATGCAAACCTAAATTACATGTAAAAGTGTTGAAATAAGGAAAGAAGAATGGGTAGAATAGGTATGTACCACCCACCTCCACCCCGATCATAGAACTTTGCTCATCCAAAAAAAATCTGATATCTGATATGAAGGGAAGAAAAGAGTTGGTTTGTCTCCCAACGAGCGCTCTATTTAACGTCAAAGGCTTGATGCATGTGTTGTCCACCATGGAGGAGCGGCAAATGGAGCTTGAGCGAGACTACTATATTGTCTTGGTTGTTTTCCCTTCAGCAACTCACTTGTCTTGGCTTGGATTCTTTCTTTGTGTAACCTACCACAGATGGTATGACATTTTAGAATACCAAGGGAAACAACTGGAGTTGTATCGGGTTGGTTCCCACTATTCTATGAATGATGATGAATATTCACAAGGGATCTGAGAATCGTCAACCGCATAATATTGAGGTGGTGCAAAAGTGAGGCTCATTGGATGCATGTTCATCCCATTGTATTGGTCGCTAGCATCTATGGAGATCATATAAGAAGATTGATACTTGGAGAATTCACAACCCATGTCCCCAAATGATTCTTCTTGAATGACATATGGTATTGTCAACTCATGAGGTATATGGTAGTCCTCATAGATTGGAACTTGGTGGGGAGAGGGGGGAAGTGATTGAGGATTATCTGGCATGCTACTGAGACCCATAGGTAAGCATGTGTTTGTGGAGGAGATGGCTTTTGAACATTTGGGGTGTGCACTAAATGATAGCAACAAGAGGAAGGGGTGTCTCTTCTATGGTTGGTGATCTTCCTTTTGTCATTAAGTATATAGGTACCTCTCAATAGTTTTTGCTTTGTGATAATCCTCTAGGGATACCCTGCACTTAATCATTAATGGGGTTTCTATGGGGAAAAGTTGTTGTTGCATCAAAGTAAATTGATCAATGCATTCAAGGAAACGTGCTTCTTCTTCTCTGGTGTACTTCATGGAGCCTCCAAGTGCTTGAAAATCAAAATATTAGTTTCCCAGATGTAGGGTCAAAAGTCCCTCTTCAACATTAATTAAGGCCATGGTAGTGGCAAGGAATGGCTGAAAACAACAAGGTAGCAACAATCTTCCTTGATGTCCAACACTACAAAATCATAGGGAACATAGAACTCTCTAAACTTTATCATTATATCCTCAATAATACCAATTGACTTGGTTGTGGAAGAATCAACAAGTTGGATAGCCATCATAGTGGTTCGTGCATCAGTAAGGCTGAGTCTCCATCATAGGCTAAGTGATTTGGTAGACAGGGGTGTAGCCAAAACTTTACTTTTGGGGAGGGAAACAAAAATTATGAGATGTGCTAAAATGTACAAAAAATATTTTGCAAGGGATCTATACCTACAACCTCAAATTAACCAAAGATATACACAACATTCATTAGTCTGATGGACTACCTAACCATCTATGTTAAAGTATTTGTGTAGTTTTATCATATAGTTAACGCAATATATAAATGATCCGAAATGGATTTTAAGTAAAATGAAGACACCAGGATTTGAACATGGGCCGCTTAGTTTGGGGGTGCTTAAGTGGATGTAGTTATCCAATGGGCTACAAAATCATGCTTGTTGTAAATATTAAAGACGAGTATATATATATATATATACCTATATATGTATGTATATATATACATATATATATGTATATATATATTACTACTACTTATTTCCATATACATGTATTTACCTATATATAAATTATAAATTATAAATATATTTTTGGGGGGTATCGAGGCCCCTACTTGCCCCCTGGCTCCACCTTTGATGATAGAGATGTTGGATCTAAGATGAGATAAACCTTTTTGGCTAGAAGAATTTCTTATAGAGCATGAAAATCCTAAAGGGCCTTGGGTCCTTGTGTTTGCAACACATCCTATTTTGAATGATATTTGATGACGTTCTTACCAATTTTACCATTCACGTTCTTCAGTTATGTATTTGTGATTAAGTAAGAGCTTGAAGATTTTAGTCCAATGAGGCATTTTGGCCATGGTGTAAAGTAATGGGATATTAACATACAACTTTTTCATGGTTTCTATAAATTCATTGAACCTGGAGTGCAATCATGTCTGATTCAATCAACCTTAGTATTTCTCTCACGACTTACATATCAAAAGATCTGATGAATGCTTGGAAATTTTTGGATGAGTTCTAGTCCTCTTATGAGTGATGACCACCCCATATTCATCATCATGGTCATCTGTCTTAGTATAAGGGCTTACCTTCTCAGGAAGGGTAAATCCATAGCAAGTTTTCATATGTAAGTTGTTGCATGTGCTTTATATTGGGTTTTTATCATTTAACAAAAGGACCTATAGGAGGATGTTGGGATGCCATGAGCTAGGCTAACTGGGAATCCATTGCTTTTTAATGAGCTTTGTGAGATAGAATTATTTGCTCTAGAGCAGCAATTCTTTCATATGTATAAGGAGGGGGTGGTTTGTTATATCAGTGGGGCATGATTTAGATTTTGGAACTGTTATCCCCGAGAGTTGCCTTGGTTCCTGAATCAATGTGGGAAGGGGTAGTAATTTTAAAGAAACATGAACTAGAGACCTTTCCACGTAGTAATGTGGTCTCATTCGGTTGCATTGTACCAGCTATTGACTTGATCAATTAATGAATATTTAAAAAACCACATTTTGATAGTGTCTTTGGAAACACTTTCTATTTGTACAAGGCACAAAGGTCGGAGAAGCACAAGAGATGGTCTTGACAATTTTCTCCTATTCTATTGGTGAATGCATTGCTCAAAATAATGGTGATCCAATGTATGAGGATCTCTAATTGTGGGACGGTGATATTGGGAGGCACGACTGAAGTAGTTTGTCAACAACTTTAGGGACTGAGAAGTCCTTAAGTTGCTTCCACTACTATGCTTCTTATGTGGTAGCATCTTGGGCATCCTATTTGGAAGCCATGACTGCCCTCATCTCAATCCTTAGGGCCTCTCTTTGTATGAAAAGGGCTCGTTCCACCCAATATTGGACTTCTTCCTTGTCCATTCTATTATGATGGGTCCAGTTTAGATGATAAAAAGTTCTATCAATATCTGGATCGAATACAAATGGTGTAGAATTGACACTCTGCAAACTTCACATAAACTGTTAGTACCTAAAAAAGAGATTAGACAACATTAATATTTGAGAAAAAATAAGTTCAATCAAATATGAGTGATTATCAACTGAAAAAACCTGACTATTCAAGGTAATGGGGGTTCGAACGATGTTTTATTGTCCGCGGGAATGGCGCCAAAATTTGATGTGAGTTTTTGCTCATATCAATTCATTAAAGTATACATAAATCTCTTTTCTATTTTCTATTATATTAGTATTAATTATATTATATTAGTATTAGTTAGTGATCCCGTCTTGGTGAGTCGAAGATGATTCCCTAGAGATGAACCTTATCAGCGGCAATCAACTCACCGATAAGAGAATGAGTTAATTAAAGTACAGAAAAGGGTCGAATCCATGAGATAACATGATCAAGAATTATTTCAAAGTTATTAGTTAGAATAATATTTAAATCTTGTTGTTTGAGAATGATCATAGACAAAATAGGAAATAAAGTTTGTAAAAGAAAAATTGATTAAAATGAAGATTCAATTCAATTACTAAAAGGGTTTCGAAGTTCACCACCATAGTCTATGTATCTGATTTAATCAATTAAACTCCTTAAATTAAGTAGTTAGATTAGGTCCAAGTGTATTTTCATCCATGTGGAACACAAATCTTGTAAGGATGAACTCCCCACAAAGTCGGTATCTCAGTTTTATGGTTCTTTGTCCAATCATATTGTATAACTCCATCTAAGATCTCATTTGAAGTTTGACGTGTTTCATTCACTATTTTAATCCTAGGATCTAGGATCTCATCATCAAGGATTATAACAAATGATAAAAAATGATATAGCAATCTTAGAACTCCATTTAGGATCTCATCTGGGGTCCTATGTTTTCATTTAACGTTTAGCCTTAGGATCATTGATCTCTTCACCCTAGATTATAATAACAAGAACATAATTGATCCAACCATAGAACAAGTACATAGATAAGAAAAAACACATACAACAATGGGATTATTAAAGTCCAAATCAATTAGAATGAGATACAGGCTATGGGGTTATGCCCCATGCCCCAATAATAAGATCAACTCTATCACAGTAAAAATAAACACAAAGGTATAAGTAGGAATAGATGGAGTCATGTTGCTATAGTCTAGCAGCAAACTGGTAATCTCTATGAGGAAGATGATGGCTCCTTCTCACCTTTTCCTGCTTTGTACACCCAAGGGAGGCTCTAAGATGATAAGGTATGATCTTCATTGTGTCTGGCATACCCCCTCCTTTTATAGGCGTGGGGAAAATGTGACCACAAACCCCTACAAACATGTCTTGGTGGCGGCTGCAAAGATGGGGTCCGCCGAGCCAGTTGATCGGTTGGGGGTCCAGTCACTTGATTGGGGTAAGTCAATGCTTAAAATCTTATATAGGTTAGTGGATTGGTTGGGGGTCCAATCGGTCAACTGGATGAGGTTATGCATGGACTCTTATGTAGGTCAGTTGATATGTTGGGGGGTCTGATCAGTAGACTGGATGAGTCAATCAACTGGGTGGCCAGTCGACCGGTTGGAATTCTGAGAAGTTGTGTAATATTTGATGGTGGTTCAATTGCAATTGAAACTCCCTCTTTTTCATTTCGAGTCGGTCAAATGGGTGGCCAGTAGACCAGATGGAATTTTGAGAAGTTGTGTAATCTTTGATGGTGGTTTGACTAACTAGATATGTCAGTTGACTGGTTGGGATTATAGGAGGTTGAGGAATGCACTTGAGTCATCCTTAATCCTTTTACTCCTAGAGTATTTTTGGGGTTCTTGATGAATGGGTACAATTGAGTCATTCTCCTGTAATACACAAGTAACTATAATAAAACTCTAATTTAGGACACAACAAGAGGTTATCAACCTCTTTTTTTGTGAAATCTATAATGGTAGTAGTACTACCATGTTTAGTTTTTCACAAAGTTCGAATTTTTTAATTGTGTTTTTGAAATTGCATGGAAGAGGAGGACATGATGAATAGATAGCCTCGTATTCCTCCCCCCCCCCACACAAAAAAACTCTAATTTAGGAGACAGAAGAAAAACTAAAGAAATTAAATCTTAGAATTGGGAAATGTCAACAAAACATTCCTAAGGAATGATCTAAAAGATGTGATAAAAATTGGATGAATATGCATTCATCACTAAACATAAAGCCCTTCAACTGGGGTAGCTCCGACGTTGATCACTTGAACCTCCAACTCACCCACAACATCATATTTGCTTTTATCCTAGTAGGTATCATCACATCTATCACTCTTTCCCTAGGGTACACCCACATCCCCCAAGGTCATCCATCTTAAAGGGAACAAAACCTCATCGACATGCCCTACCTCAAGAACGGACATCTTCTATGCCCCTAGTGTATGGCAAGACATGTGCTTCCTTTTTTTCCATGGAACCAACTTCTAGATCACACTCCCAACTCATGCCAAGTTTCCTGCTACAAACATTTTCTACAACCTAGACAATCTTCCATCTCATATTCAACACTTCAACAGAGAGCATCCACCGCCAGTAGGGGGAAACGTTCTTGCACCTACCACTCATCGAAGTAGCATATCCATGAAGGCAAACAATGAGGAGTGGGACCAGCACCTCTGTTGTCACACAACACCAAGAGATGAGCTATTGCAACTGCAGGCCCTGAGGGCCCTACAACTTCTATGAGATCCAACAGTTGTTGGATAACATTGTAGACTCCCAGATGCACATGGATCATGAGAAACAATGGCAAGGCCATCAGGTCAACCATCTCTATCTGATGTAGAGATCACAAGAGCTATGGCATGTCGACCGCAGATACTACAAGCCTACCTGGACCCACTACTAGGAGTATGGGGTTCACCAAACCTATCCTAGCCTCTCTTCTCATTACTGGGATCAAGACTATGTTGAGTTGTCCATCCATGATTGGTCATCTTGGCCATCTAGCAATGCCCCTTTACCACAGCCTCAACCACCATAACCAAGAAACCATGGTGGGTAGTAGCCATTTCATTAGATTGTCTTCCTTCCATCCTGGATTTAGGATTTTCTCAGGACAACAAAAATTTTTAAGTTTGGGATGGAGATGGGTGGTAGGTATTCATTTCACCCACTCTATCTTCTTTTGTTTCCATATTTTTATCACGTCCTCTCAGTTTGCATGGAGTTCTAAAATTTTATGCGTGCATGTGTTGTGGCCTTTATCTAGTCAAACAGTTGTTCTAATGTGCATGTTTAATCAATAAATCCCTTAAATGAAAACATTTTTCTTATAAAAACTTATGAGATGTCATTTCTAGAACTCACCCTACAGTCTAGAACCTCAAATAGCACTACACCTTGGAAGAGGTGGCAATCCATAAAGGATTGATAGGAATCAAATGCAATGTGTCATTATTTGATTTGTTTAATCGCATGTGGAAATTGTTGATTGTTGCTTGTTATAGATAGAACATAATCAATTTATGATGCTCTAAATGTGTTGAATTCACAATATGATATGCATAAGTTCAAATTCTTCTATACTTTTTCCATCATCATCTTACCCTTCATTTCTCGTATATAATTCAGATATCCAAAATATGCCAAACCTCGAGTTTTGGTGGCACATTCATGTAACCTCACTGCTTCTTCCACACCCCTCATGTGTCTATGGGTTTATCACCAATAAAAAAAGGATGCCAATGTGCACATCCAAAAAGTAAAAACAATAGAGTCCATGTAATTGCAAAAAAAAATTGATCTCAAGTCGGATAGTGGAGAGATAACCTTCCTCAATACCTCCATTTGTTCCATTTTTTCTACCTAGGGGATTCTATATACCCCAATATACTTAGACACTAAACCTTGTTCTTGTGTAGAACTCGTCAAAATTTGTGGGACTACCAGAAACATTAGGGATATGACATATGTTTCTTTGCAAGTGTTGATATTGAAATAAGTTGTGAAGCAATTTCAAGTAGATAATATATAAAAATGTATGTTGTGATTTCATAAATTCAAGGTCACTTGACCATGAGTGGTGGTAAGGATGCAAGTGGTTCTATGCAAGATGGAAGAATGATTGTTAGTATTATTTGGTAATTGTTCATGATTCTATTTTTCTTGAGGACGAGAAATTTTTAAGTTTGGGATGATTTGATGAATGCACATTCATCTATTTTATTACATCTTTTACATCACTGATTAGGGTCATTGTGTTACTATTTATCATTTTTAGGATCTAATTTCTTTTGTTTTTCTTTTGTCTCCTAAAGTAGACTTGTAATTCAATTTGCTTGTTTATTTTAGCAAAACAACCCATTTGTACCCATTCAATTTGAGGATCATGAATCCCCATATGTTCCAAGAGTTATAAGAACAAGGAGGCCTCAAAGTTCACATTTTAGCTTCTAGGAATGTCCAATTGGTCGACTTGCATGTCCAACAAACTGGCTCAAAGGCCAAAATATGGACAGAATCAAGCAATGAAATGAACTAGTTGACTTGTTGATCCAGTCGACCAACTCAAAATGCCAAAAAGGGGCAGTGAGGTCTTGAGAATTGAGTAGATTATTTTTTCACATGACATTTTTGACTCGCAATGAACCAGACAGTTGACTTATAGATAGGCCAGTGTGTTCACTCATCCATTCAACTGATTGGTCTCCCAACTAATCAATTGGCGTGTTTGGAAAATTTTTTGCGAACCACCCTCAGGCGATACAACTTAGGTTTTGTGGGTCAAAAGGCAGTTGTATAAAAAGGTAAAGTTGACCTAACATCAGGGGATTGTATCTTATCATAGAGAACCTCATTTTTAGTGCATGGAGTGGATAAAAGAGAGAAGGAGGCATCATCTTCCTCATGGAGATCACTGAAGTGTTGCTGGAGTATAGAATGGAGCTAGGGAACGCCAGATCCCTCTTCTACACCCTTAGTGGAATGAGTTCTTCTCTTCCTCTCTTTACATGTTTTCTTACTATAAACATGAGTGAGTAGATCTAATTATTGGGGCATGGGGTGTATCCCATAGATTTTCTTTGTTCTAGTTGTTATTAACTCCAAGAAGTATGCTTATTGGATGTGTTTCATTTGTTCTCTATACTTTCTTTATGACTTGATCAATCACATTGCTTATTTGTTATAATTCTTAGTGTAGAGACATTAAAACCTAGGATAAAAATATTGAATGGACACATAGAATTGGGAATGAGATCCTGGAAGGAGTTGTACTGGATGATTGGATAATGATATGTGGGAACTAAGATCTTAGGTCCACTGGGAATTCGATCATTATGGGATTTGTGTTCCATAAGGATGTAAATCACGTGGTCCTAATCGAACCATGCTTAATTCGAAGAGTTGTATCGATTAGAATGATTATGCATGCTACGATGGCAAATTGTAGACCTTCCAATATTCCTTGTTAATTGAATTAAACCCTTAGTTTAATTGATTTTGGATTGCAATCATTATTTCTAGCTTTATTTATAATCTTTTTTCATATACAAGAGAACCCACACCAGGAAGGGCCACTACTATTCCCATCCCAGTAGGGTAAACTCTTGAACCCTGAAAGGATGTGGTTCGGTCACTCCCCTCTAATGTCCAATCAGTGTGAATCGCCATTTACAAAGAGTGCCTTCAGTGTGGTTAGAACCCAGGCCCTTCATTGGGACTTACCAAAATTAAATATTTTTCTCTCTAAAACAACCAGAATTAATTTTTTTTTTATGAACTAAGCATGCCTCCTTTTTTCATAACTCAATAGGAGAAGTTATGTTATATAGTGTAATAAGAGAACAAAACAACAAAGTAAAAAAAAAAAGAAAAAAAATGAGTTGTATAACTATCTATACAACTGTAGTACCTTCAAAATTGTGTCTCCAAGTCTTCACATAACTTTGCTGGACTCCTAAGAATATTTTCAATTCCTTTCATTCCAGACATAATAAATCACCCGATTTGTCGCTACCTTCCCTTTTTCTTCAGGAAATAGCAAATCTGAGAGACAAGAGACTCTTCTATTGATGGTCTCCTGGAAACTTAACCAAACCTCATTCAAGTACCTAAAACCAAAAAATTAAAGATTTCTAGTTTCTTCATCACCTCCACATAGTAAACACCTCGAAGCAAACTAAAAACTAAATCTTTTTAGAGTGTCAATTGGTCTATTAAGGAAACATTTCCACAGAACAAAGGAACACCTCCTAGGAATAGCCTCTGACCAAATCCGCTTCCCCAATTCCATAGAAGGAAGGGTAGATCTAGAAATACTCCAACCACATTTTAAATGAAAGGAAGTACCACCTTCAAACAAAATAGTTCCCTACCTCCAGTGGGTTGGGATAACTGATTGAAAATGTCAAGTATAGCTCCTACACCATGAGCCTCATGACAAACCCAATGGTATATATAATGCAGGTGTTAAGTTTGTAAGAAATACCTTTCCCATGGAGAAACACAACTTTCTTATCCACCAAATCAAACAACTTCTTCTTGTGAGGTATCCAAGGGTCCTTCCACAATTGAAAAACATCACCATTACCAAGAAATAATTCCACATGTTCCAAGAGGATGTTTCTTTTGCTAAGAAGCTTTTTCCAAAGTCAGGAAGAATTAGATCTCTCAACAACCGACCAAACAGAATCAAATTTTAGATACTTTTCATGGATCCAATTCACCTAAAGATAATTTTTATCACTTTTCAAATCCCAAAGATTTTTTAAGAATGCTAGTAGTAGACTAGTCCTTAATAGATCGAATACTAAACCCACCCTCTGATTTTAGTCTACACATAGAACTCCAAGAGATAGTTGAATGTGATTTTTATCCTTCTCAGCATTCCAAATAAAGTCCCTTATGAGTTTCTCTAATTACTCAATAGTGGACTTAGGAATCAGGAAAGTGGCTAACCAGAAGATGTGGTAAGTTGAAAGGGTAGAAATTACCAATCCCACTCTTCCTTTAAAAGAAAGAAGCTTGCCCTTCCAACAATCTAACTTAGCTTGACCTTATCAACAATGGGAAGACACATTTCCCTAGTGAGTCTATCAGTGAAAAGAGGAAGACCTAGATAGCAGACTGGCAACAGAAAAGTAGCAATTTTAAGAATATCACTAATACTCTCATCATGACAAGATTTTCTAATAAACAACTGACTATTATCATTGTTAAGCTTCAAACTAGAGACCAAATGAAATTTCTTTAGAATATTGCTCACAACTATAGAATTATTTCCATCTACTTCAGAGAAGAGAAGAAGGTGATTTACAATGATAATGTGAGAAATACCATTCTTGTCAGACAAACTAATAGGATCTAGCTGGTTTTCACAACAACAACATCAATAATAGAAGAAAATCCTTGCATGGCTATCACAAAAAGATATGATGCCAGGGGGTCTTCCTGTCTAACACCATTGGTGGCCTCGAAAGATTTAGAAGGAGAGCCATTGTTGAGAACTTGAAATGAAGCTGAATTGAAACACTCATCAATTCATCTAAGCCAGCAATCAGGAAACTCATTTTGGACAAAATGAAGAGAATGTAATCCCTTCTAACAGAGTCACAAGCTTTTGAAAAGTATGCCTTTACACACATATTTTTAGGAACATGGGAGTTAGGAAAAGTGTTCAACATCTCATTAGCAAGGAGAATCACATCACCAATTGATTAGGCTTTAATGAAGGCCATCTGATTCAAATCAATAGGATCACCCATCACTAACTTTAACCTGTTAGATAGTACTTTCATGATGAATTTATATAGGATTTTATAGAGAGAGATTGGTCTAAAGTCCTTAACACGGGACGCATTAGGAATCCTTGGAATAATGACAATGAAAATTCTATTGCACTCCCTGGGAAACTTCCCATTATCAAAGAAACTAAGGAATGCATTTGTGATATCAGAACTGATAATACTCCCACATTTTTTAAACAATACTGAGTCATATCCATCAGGATCGGGTGCCTTATCATTATTGAGGTTTTTGAAAACATATTCTACTTCCTTCTTAGTAACTCATTTCTTTACATGTCAGAATTCCATTCAACATAAGAGTCACTAGCAGAGTTGAAGATCTATTTGTAGTGATTAAGATTATTGTCCTTAATGGCATCCATATTATAACAGAAATATCCATTTATCTCAATAGAGTTGATACTATTCCTCACCCTCCTAGTTTTAAGAGAAGCATAGAAGAACTTCAAATTCTTGTCCCCAACCTTAAGCCATTATACTCTTGATTTCTATATTAGAAACCTCTCTTCTTATTCTTTTGCCTTGATATCTACATCGCTAACAATATGCAACCTTCTTTGAAGATCATAGTTACCCAGGTCATGATCAACTTGAATTTTCAAGTGAATAGCCTCAGTTTCCAACTCAGTAGTCGCAGAGAGATAAGTCTTCACTTTTTTTCTATTCCATTCAATCAAGTTCTTCTGAAGATTATGTAGCTTACAATAAGTCCTATACATAGGAGGACCAGTGAGATTGTACCTGTTCCAGGTATCTTTAAGAACATCTAGAAACTTATATTCATCTGTCCAGTTATTAAAATCTGAAAGGGGACTTCCTTTTGACTTCCTTAGTAAGATGCATAGCAGTAATACAATGATCACTGACAATAGTATCAACAACCTCACTGCAAACATCCAAAAAGGCATCTAACATAGCCATATTGGAGAAAATACAATCAATTTTCAAAAATGTTATATTACCTTTCTTACTTCTGATGTCCCAAGTAAAATATTGACCCTTAGTAGTCAGTTCAAGAAGACATGTGTCATAGATGGCTTTGTTAAATCTATCATACTTCTAGTGAATGGAGGGTGCTTTTCTAGCTTTTATGCATTGAGTCTAACTGCATTGAAGTCTCCAAGAATACACCATAGAGTCTTCAAGTCATTACTAAGAGACACCAAGTTATTCCATATGATGGTTCTATCAGCATCTCCATTTTCCCCATACACAGTAGAAACATGAAAATCAACATCGCCAACACTAATCCTATAATGAAGAAACTACTCACTAGCTTTAATATTCTTAATAGAGATACTAGAATCCTTCCAAAGGTGGATAACACGAGTATAGGTGTAAAACTAGTTGTTAGAAACAAATTTAGCATCCTTCCAAATAATGTCAACTATATCAGCTAAATACTTCTCTTGTAACCTAGATTCTAAGATATTAACAATATCAGCCTTCCTTCTTTCAATTTTCTCCCTGATCTTTGATAGTTTATTAAGGGCACCTCTCACATTCCAAGCAGAGATGGAAAGGACTTATCCATAGGGGGTGACTAGGTGCTGAACCACCCCTAGGGTGTAATGGATCTCCATCCACTATATTTTTTGACAGTGAAAATTTTTTAGACAAAATTTGGATGTTTCTAACTGTCCCTATACTTTTTAGCTAAACTCTTGGGGGATATTTGGATTTCCTTCCTTGATTTTACCAATGGGTCTAATCAGGATTCATTGGGTTTGAAGGTTCATTGCCTTTATCCATAGTTTGAAGTTGTTGAGCGTCAGGGCTCCTCTTAACAACATTCGTACTACCAATAGAGGTGTTGTCCGGTACATGCATTTCCAAAAACACCTCATCAGATGGAATAGTAATGTTAGCAACTGCATTGATAAACACCTCAGTGTGTTCTGCAACTGGGGCCTTACCTTTAAGAATCCAAACTTTCTTTCCTTTAGTGTCTAAATCAATAATCTTATTTTTAGATAAAAGTGAAGACTCATGACCAAAGTTCCCATAGTGAATACATCTGATGGGCTCCCATTCATATTCAAACTTGACCGTATCAATCTAACCATCTTTGCTTTGAATTTGTAGCTCTTTAGGGAATGTGAAATCAACCACGATAAGCACTTGGAATCTAGCATACTCCAGTCTAATAAATTTTGTCATAAGTCTATCAGGGCAAATAGGCTTCCCCAAGAAAGAGCCTATATGGTTGAACATTTCCATGTCCCATAGTGTTAGAGGCAAATCAAAGATTTTAAACCACATTGGGATTTCTGTGAGTTTTAGTTTCTCTATTGGTTCACCTCTTTCCCATTTCTTCAGAATCAGAGGTTTCCCAACAACAAACCACGAGCCACCTTCAAGCGATGTAGACATGTCTTCATCGTTTGAAAACAAGACAAGAAATAATTCTTTTCCTCTGGATCTCACCTCTATTGAGCCTTTAACATTCCAAATGTTTGCCAAATGAGAAACTGAGTCAGCCAATGGGGTTTAAACCAACAATCTACCCTGCAACAACCATGCTCCATCTAGTCAAATTTCTTTCCACAATACTCTTGGGATACATGAGCTTTCCATCAAACACTTCTATGTTAGTTTTGCTTAGAACAACAGGACACAAAGGATTATCCATCGATTTGGGCTTGAACATGTCCAACCAAAGCTTCACCTCCTTTGAGACTAATACAGACAATGAAGAAGAACTTGCTTGAGGCTGGAACTGGGTGTAGTTCTCTTATCCACACCACCTTCTAGTATTTTATTAACCAAATCAGTAGCAATAGTTTCTCTGTTCTTTGGAACAATAACTACTTCACTCTTATCACCAACCATGTTGGGATCTACATGACCAAGTGTGTTGTCAATCGCCTCAGAGGTCTCCATAGCCGACATGCCCTCGGGTCATTCATCCCTCTTGGAAATTATTCTAGAAGAGAACTAAGGCTACTTTATTTAATCAAAATTAAATATTATTCTTAGAATTGGTTCAATGTAATTCTTATTCATGTTGTCTCTAGGATTCAACCCTTTTTTGTATTATGATTGCTCATTTACTTGTGGGCAAGTTGATTTTTGCTTGTTAAGGTTAGCTCTAGTGAATACTTTCTATAGTGAAATTGTGTTTTCAAACTTCTCACATCATGAACATCGTCAAGATTTGTGATAGTGAACACATGTAACTTGATGCTTAATCCAATATTAGGTTGATATCTTTCCTTATCCACCCACTTTCTCACACTATTTTTTTCCTTACCCATCCTTCTAAGTCCTCCACAATCTATTTTGGTTGTGTAGAAAGCAAAACCAAAACCACTGTAATGACTTTGTTGAAGGGCTCAACTAATATGGTGCCTTTTTATTTAATGTGTTGCTTGTGAGAAAGGTATGGGTATCCTTGTTGGACTGGTTGTGTTTTTGGGTTGAGTTATATGATATATATATATATATATATATATATATATGAGTCAGGTTAGAATACACTTGAGTGTATCCGAAGCGGAATACACTCAAGTAGTTTTTTATGATGTAATATTTTTTTTAAATCTAATCCATTGATCTTCTTAAACGTCTCGTGAGCAACTCATACACAAAATTTGAGCACATTTGGATATGTATAGCTCATGTTATGATGACCGCAAAATTATGCATTTCAAATTAGTTTCACGCGTCAATTTTGTTGCCTTTGGATGAGTGACTTACACTCATCCAAATGGGCTCAAAATTTGTATGTAGCCTAGTTATAGTATGACGATGAAGATCAATGGTTTACAGTTTGCACAAATTAGTCTTGATATGCAAACACACTTGAGTGTATTCGTGCGATCCGTACACTCGAGTGTATTCTAGCCTGACTCTCTCTCTCTCTCTCTCTCTCTATATATATATATATATATATATATATATATATATATATATATATAAAAGATGAATAAAACATGTATATGAGGTGGGTTTAGGTTTAGGAATGATCGCTACCCTATGTTAATGGGAACAAGAAAAGTTCCTATGAATGAACGAAATACACTCATTGAAAAAAACTAATAAACAAAAAATCCATACATTGCATTTTATTATGAATTTTTAGCTAAGTTAGATTTTTATGTTGCATTGCGCTATCTCATGAGAAGTTTGGCATTAGAACACTACAATCAAATTATAAATGTACTCAAATAGAAACTCGAGTTCCAGATAGAACTTCTTCATTCATGTAATTCTATCAAAACATACCTCATATATCAAGATTAGTAATATTTTGTTCTTAACAATTAATTATATATACACTACATGTTTCAGCCCAGTTCAAAATTCTATACCTGGAGGATTATATATATATATATATATATATATATATAAATATATATATATATATATATATTTGTGTGTGTGTGTGAGAGAGAGAGAGAGAGAGAGAGATAGTGAGATAATTTTTAGGCTACATATATGATTTTGCAAGTACTTGCAACTTCTACATTTGGTGAGTGCCCAAATTTTGGGAAGTGGATATGTCTTTCCCTATGCAAACATGGCTTTGGTGAAGTGGACAAGATTGACATTTTGTGAGGTTAGCTACGGTTCTATTTTTGGGAATTTTTACTGTAGTAGCAATCTAACAATTGAAATCAGTTGTACTGAACTCCTTATATTAGATGTTAGTGTTAGCCATTTCACCTTGTAGAAAGAGGTACTAAAACTTTTCATAGTATATTTTATTCAAGCATCACATTTTAGTAAGTGTTGTCAACACAATATATTAGTTCTTTGACAACTTTTAAAATAAAACTCAAACTTTTAAATGATACCATTTCTATAAGGTTTCCTAATGTGTTAGGGTTCCCACTTTGGACATTCTCACTTCCACTTCGTCCACACCGCGTGGGGACTTCGCGGAATGCTCTTATGCTAAGGCTTTCTAGTTCGATACGAGATAGATCTTTGACCTTTCCTTTTAGCTTCCATAACAGAATCATCCCAGTCTCTGGCTTGATTCATAATATCAACCTCCTAAATATTTATAAATGTGAAATGCATGAAACTGATGAGTTTGTATATACCTTAAGGATTTTGATAATTACTAAAAAAGAACAAGGTTATCAAAGTGTTCCTATAAGTCTTAATACATAAGAATCTTGTTGAGTGTATGAAGCAATATCTTGTTTCTATTCCACATATTACACACATATGAAACTCTCTATTGACTAGGATGCAACTTTCATTCTGAAAACCAATATTTGGGTTACACAGGGTGATGTATAAACTGGTATACTAATTTTATTGGTAGGGATTTATCTATGAATGCATGCTTTCATCCTATATTTGACCATAAAATGGCAATAGGACATGGATTTCTATGGATTAAAATATTGATAACAAAACAATCTATATGTAACTAATATTCATTATTAGTTTACTAATGTTATTTGTATGGCTGGTTTGCCCTTTTAGGTTCTACTTTGAAGAGCTAAATGATCTAGCTCTGAAATGCAATGTAGTGCATGCACTTATTGAGTATAGTGAAGTATTTGAATAATGATATACACTCATAATGTCACAAGATTTTCTCTCGCATACTTTATGTTGACATTAGAAGTGGATGTGATGTATTTGCCATGTGATATGCCTTCACGTTGGCAGATGCCAATACTTAAGTTGTGGTATCATCCCGTCTTGTATAACCAATGATGATGGTTGTAGAGGTGACAGTATGAAAAGACATTGTGATCTTGGTGAACCATTAGTCTATGAGTAATTATACAAAGGTATTTGCTATGTAGACACATTTTGGAACCCAAAATAGAACCCAAGTCATTCTCCACCAAAAAAATAAAAAGTATCTAAATAAAATAACATATTTTATTTTTTATGCCTTTTGTTTTGTGGTAGAGAATAACTTTGGTTCCATTTTGGGTTCGGAAATGGTGCCAGTGTAGCATTATTTTATACAAAGACTCGATTTCATCATCCCATACATAACTCTTCTCTGGAAAAGTAATGATTGTCACGCTACTGCAAAGAACGTGATAATAGATGCTTCAATTGGAAAATGTAGATCATTAAAGAAGAGAAAGGTGAATGGAGATAGGTAGGAAAATTACTAATAATGATTACTCACAATTATCTCTAAAGAGTAAATGCAATTAGGACGGGGAGGGAGGGACGGAAGGAGAAGAAGGATGAGGAGAGAGATAATTAATAATTAATTTGAAATATTATATACCTATAATAGAGAAAGAGGTGAACGGAGATAATTGTAGAAAGACAAGAAATTAATTTTATGCATAAAAAGAAGAGGAGTCATGTTATTTTATTGAACAGTGAATATAATATTTAGGTGTGGCAAAAAAGCTCTACTCTGCCTGACCCGACCCGACCCGGCCCGACCCGTAAATTTCAGATTTTTTAATATATGCGGATTTTGAGGGTTTACCTAGAGTGTATTAGGGGCGCACTACGGGCCTGATGTTGTTGGGTCCGGAAACATCGCGGGCACCCGCTGACCCGCCGCCTTCCTTTGCTCCGCCTGTTTTTTTATGCTTAGACGGGTTGTTTCCTTGCCTTTAGCAGTCGCACTCTCGGAGTTGGATGATCTCGGAGGCTCGGCTACTCACGGCTACAGAAGATATTAGCGTCCATGCCCAGCACTGAACGGTTGCCCTCATCCACTTCCACTCTGTTGACCACCGCTGGCAAGAAAGTGTTGTTCAGGTGGATGATCTCGGAGACGCCTCCTGAACGGCGCTGCAATGTTGTAAATAATCTCTTTTGCTTGGTAGTTAGTTCATTCCTATTTTTTTCAGTTCAGTTTGTTTACCAAGTCTGGTCCCAGGGCCGTTGCATACATTCTAAAGGCCCCAGCGCGAAGATAAAAAGTGGGCCCTTTGTATACTCTTATTTAACAAATTTAAATAAACACGAGTTTAGTCATAATTGTCAAAACTGTCATGTACAAATCAAACTAAAAAGAACGTAAAAATTAAATATAGATATCTCCTTATCGAGCTTCAGTCATCATATAAAATAACTTCTTCGAGCCTTTCTAGATGTAAAATCTTGAATAACATCGTCAACATCAATATTTCCCAACATATCCTTCTCAATGCATAATATTGTCAAACCGTTCAATCTTTCTTGAGACATTGATGAACTAAGATAGTTTTTCAGTAACTTTAGCTTGGAAAATCTTTCCAGACCTTCCGGTCTTTTCCTAACAAGTTATATTGAATCAATTTCGTTCCATTTACAAATGTGTGTGTATTAGAAGAAAACAAAACTCATGGGCCCCCTTCTTTGTTGGGCCCCTGGCCGTCGCCCAGGTTGGCCACCCCAATGGGTCGGCCCTGTCTAGTCCACGCATAAGCCCACGAGTTGTGTGAGTGTTGAACATGCTGAGTCCACGACGTGGTCTAACAGCGTTTACTGGTCCATGGGATAGCACGGGTAAACCGGATCACAGTAAGCCATGATCGTTTCCCCTTAAGCATAAATAAGAAGGAAGAAAATAGAAAAGCAGCAAGTTATGCGCTGCGCCATATCTCTGTGTTCACAGTGTTCGCATTGAATACTGCAGCTCCTCCTCGTCGGAGTAGTTGCTAACCGTTGGTATCAGAGCCGAGTTTTGGGTTAGCGTGTGTAGATGCCGAAGCGAGACGATGGTACCTCCAAGTCCGCCGAGGAGATCGAGGCTGAGGAGATCGACAGACAGAAGAAGGCCAACTTTGTCGCCAAGAACGGCGAACGCCAGCTCGTACCACGCACCGTCCGCGACACTGGCATGTCGTCGACCCAGTTCCCGGTCCTGACGCGGACAAACTACCACAACTGGTCGCTCTTGATGAAAGTGATCCTGTAGGCCCGCGGCCTGTGGACGACGGTCGACACCGGTGTCGGAGACTACACCGACGATCGTATGGCGCTCGAGGCAATCCTCCGGGGCGTGCCCCAGGAGATGATTCCCAGTCTAGCCGTCAAAGCAACGGTAAAGGAGGCGTGGGACACCGTCAAGACGTTGCGAGTCGGCGCGCAATGAGTGCAGGGATTGCGGGCGCAAACACTGCGTTTGCAGTACGAGGAGATCAAATTCAAGGTGGGAGAGAACATCGACGATTTTGCAATGAGGATGATGGGCCTCGTCAACAAGCTCAACATCCTTGGTGATCCCATCGAAGAAAAGAAGGTAGTCCTAAAATTCCTCCATGTTGTCCCTAAGAGGTACAAGCAGCTTGCTTGGTCGATCGAGAGCCTCGTCGACCTCAACACCCTCTCGATCGAGGAGTTGATCGGGCGGCTCAAGGTCGCCGACGAACGTGATAAGGAAGAACAAAGCGGCGGCAAACTGCTCCTTACCGAGGACCAGTGGTGTGCATGTGTGAGCCGGCGCGATGGCGGAGGGTCCTCTGGAGGCGGTGCAAACACGAACGGGCGCAAGTGCTGGAAGAACAAAGGGAAGGGAAAGGACACGACCGACGGCAACGGCAAGCCCCGAACTGGTGGTGGAGGCAACACCGACCTCAAGTGCAATTAATGCGGCTAGCCAAATCATTATGCACATGAATGCCGCAAGAAGAAAAGGGATGAGGAAGCCAATCTCATCCAAGCCGAAGAGGAAGAACCGACCCTTCTCATGGCACAACTCTGTTCTGAAATTGAGGAGCATGTGCACGCCCCACGTGGCACAATGCGCCCAGAACCCGTGCACCGTTAGATCGCGGCTGTTGCAGAAGAGCCGATAACAGCCATCGGGGCTGAACCGACCCAGGCCCTCATACATGTCACCCTGGAGGTGGTGGCCGACGTGAATCTTAACGAGGAACGCGCCGCCGTCAAGCTGGGACATGTGGAGGACGCGCATGACGCGGCTTGGTACCTGGACACCGGTGGCAGCAACCACATGATTGGGGATCGCTTCGTCTTTTCCGAACTGGACAACATCGTCAAGGGCACCGCCTGGTTTGGTGATGGATCTGTGGTGGACATCTACGGATGCGGATCCGTGATGTTCACATGGCGCGGTGGCACACACAGGATGTTGACTGGGTTCTATTATATACCACGGCTCCGCAGTCATATAGTCAGCCTCGGTCAACTAGACGAGCTTGGCTATAAGATTGGGATTGAAGGCGGCTACCTCACCATCAACGACCAGCGGCGGCAGCTCCTCGTGAAGGTCAGGTGCAACGCCAGTCAGCTCTACGTCCTCACCATCAAGCTGGCCTCGCCGGTGTGCTACTCGGCGAAGAGCGATGAGGAAGCCTGGCGATGGCACGCCAAGTACGGCCACCTCAACTTCCAATCTCTCCGCAAGCTTGCAGATCAAGGTATGGTGTGTGGCCTTCCCCATCTGGACCAGGTGGAGCAATTGTGTGATGCGTGCCTTACCGGCAAGCAGCGTCGAGCCGCCTTCCCACAAGCTGCAAAGAGACGTGCAGAGAAGGTGATCGACCTTGTGCACGGGGACATCTGCAGGCCCATCTCGCCACCCACGCCGGGCGGTAAGAGTTACTTTCTCCTCCCGGTGGATGATTGTAGTAGGTTCATGTGGCTCATCCTGCTCCGGTCCAAGGACGAGGCGGCAACTGCCATCCGCCGTTTCAAGGTTGACATGGAAACTGAGAAGAAAACCAAGCTACGGGCTTTGAGGATGGACCGTGGTGGTGAATTCATGTCCACAGAGCTCGCCGACTACCGTTTCAAGGAGAGCATCAAGCGGCAGCTGACCGCCCCGTACTCCCCGCAACAAAATGGGGTGGTCGAGCGCCGGAATCAAACAGTGGTGGCAATGGCCCACAGCATGCTCAAGGCCAAGAGCGTGCCTGCACACTTCTGGGGTGAGGTTGTAACAACGGCCATCTTTCTGCTCAATCGGTCGCCTACTTGCAACCTCGACAAAAAGATGCCTTATGAGGCGTGGTAAAATGAGAAGCCTTTAGTGCACTTCCTGAATGTCTTCGACTCGGTGGCGCATGTCAAGATCACGAAGCCAAATGCCGAGAAGCTTGATGATCGTAGCAAACTGATGATGTTCATCGGCTATGAAGCGGGCGGGCTACAATATCGTGTCTTCGACTCTGTTGATAAGCACATACACGTTACTCGTGATGTAGTGTTTGATGAAAATGCATGTTGGAAGTGGGATGCAAAGAAAGCAAATAACATAGGTGAAACTTTCACCGTGGAGTACATTGTTGCCAGCGCCGCGTGTGGTCCAGCGTCGGCTCCTGCCACACCTGCACCAGCATCTCCTGTAGCACGATCTACATTGACTTCGTCCATGACCGTGACTCAGGGAACCCCAGTAGCACTGTCATCCCAAGAGCCGGACACGCCTCCACAAGCACAGGCGACAGGGGGTGCAAAGTTCGTCTCACCACCAGCAGATACCTCTCCCCCGACAACCAACGACGATGGGCCATGACATTTCAGAACGCTCCAGAATCTCTTCGACACAACCACAACCCACGAACTGGATGTCGAGGAGCTGTACCTCATCGCGGGTGAGGAGCCTGCAAGCTTTGCCGACACGGAGATGCATGAATGTTGGCATCGTGCAATGATCGACGAGATAGCATCGATCGAAGAAAATGGTACATGGGAACTCACTGATCTACCTGCAGGGCATCGGCCAATTGGGATAAATTGGGTTTACAAGATCAAGAAGGACTCGCATGGCATCATCACCAAGTACAAAGCTCGCCTCGTGGCAAAAGGTTATGTGCAGTGTGCCGGGGTGGACTTTGATGAGGTTTTCGCCCCAGTGGCTCGCCTGGAGTCGGTACAGTTGCTTGTTGCACTTGCCGCTCACAACAGTTGGCAGGTGCATCACATGGACGTGAAAAGCATGTTCTTGAACGGGGATCTGGAGGAGGACATCTACGTCTCCCAGCCGCCCAGGTTCACCGTCGATGGATGCGAGCAGCAGGTCCTGAAGCTTCGCAAGGCTCTCTATTGTCTACATCAGGCCCCTCGTGCATGGAATTCCAAGTTGGACAGTAGCCTCTTGTCGTTGGGATTCAAGCGAAGTGAGTCAGAGCATGCTATATATGTGTGCACCGACACCAGAGTACTGATGGTAGGGGTCTACATTGATGACCTCGTTATCACAGGTGCGCATCAGCCTGACATTGACAGGTTCAAACTCGAGATGAAGCAACTTTTCAAGATGACAGACCTTGGTCTGTTGAGCTATTACCTGGGCATTGAGGTACACCAAACAACCGACTCCATCACTCTCAACCAATCAACTTACACAAGGAAGATCTTGGAGAAGGTTGGGATGGCAGGATGTAACCCCTGTTACGCACCCATGGAGGCACGCTTGAAGCTCAGCAAGGAGTGTAGAAGTCCACCGGCTGATGCCAAGCTCTACAGGAGTATTGTTGGGAGTCTGCGCTACCTAGTGCATACCCAGTCAGATATCTCTTTTGCCGTCAGCTACATAAGCAGATTCATGGAGAAGCCCACTAATGAGTACATGAATGCTGTCAAGCGACTGTTGCGATATATTGCAGGAACTCCAAACTATGGTTGTCGCTATGTGAAAGCACAGGAGGACCAGTAGCAGCTACTTGGCTACAGGGACGCTGACTACGCTGGGGACGTCATTGATCGAAGGAGCATGTCTGGTGTTATCTTCTTCCTTGGCACGAGCCCAATCAGCTGGCAATCTCAAAAACAGAAGGTTGTGGCCATGTCATCATGTTAGGCTGAATACATAGCTGCGGCTACCGCAGCATGCCAAGGGGTTTGGCTGGGGAGACTCCTTGGTGTTCTTCTTCAACGACCACCATCGCCAGCTACTCTTCTCATTGATAATAAGTCGACCATTCAGTTATGCAAGAATCCTGTGTTCCATGACAGGAGGAAACACATCGAGGTCAGGTACCACTTCATTCATGAGTGTGTGGAATCTGGGAAGGTCCTTGTCGACTTTGTTGCTACTGAACTGCAGCTGGAAGACATCTTCACGAAGCCACTTGGGTGCACCAAGTTTGAGGAACTGGGCTCTCAGATCGGCATCTTCAACACCAAGCAGCACAACTAGATTAGGGGGTGATATGTTGTAAATAATCTCGTTGCTTGGTAGTTAGTTCATTCCTATTTTTTCAATTCAGTTTGTTTACCAAGTCTGGTCCACTCATAAGCCCACGAGTTGTGTCTTAAACCAGATCGCAGTAAGCCATGATCGTTTTCCCTTAAGCATAAATAAGAAGGAAGAAAATAGAAAAGCAGCAAGTTGTGCACTACGCCATATCTTTGTGTTCACAGTGTTCGCGTTGAGTACTGCAGCTCCTCCTCGCTGAAGTAGTTGCTAACAGTTGGTATCAGAGCTGAGTTTTGGGTTAGCATGTGTAGATGCCGAAGCGCGACGATGGTACCTCCAAGACCGCTGAGGAGATCGAGGTTGAGGAGATCGAGCGACAGAAGAAGGCCAACTTTGCCGCCAAGAACAGCAAATGCCAGCTCATACCATGCACCGTCCGCGACACCGACATGTCGTCGACCCAGTTCCTGGTCCTGACACGGACAAACTACCACAACCGGTCGCTCTTGATGAAAGTGATCATGCAGGCCCGCGGCCTGTGGACGACGGTCGACACCAGTGTCGGAGACTACACCGACGATCATATGGCGCTCGAGGCAATCCTCTGGGGCATGCCCCAGGAGATGATTCCAAGTCTATCCGTCAAAGCAACGGCAAAGGAGGCGTGGGACACTGTCAAGACGTAGCGAGTCGGCGCGCAATGGGTGCGGGAATCGCGGGTGAAAACACTGCATTTGCAGTACGAGGAGATCAAATTCAAGGTGGGAGAGAACATCGTCGATATTGCAATGCGGATGATGGGCCTCGTCAATGAGCTCAACATCCTTGGTGATCCCATCAAAGAAAAGAAGGTAGTCCTGAAATTCCTCCGTGTTGTCCCTAAGAGGTACAAGCAGCTTGCTTGGTCGATCAAGAGCCTCGTCGACCTCAACACCCTCTCGATCGAGGAGTTGATCGGGCGGCTCAAGGTCGCCGACGAACGTGACGAGGAAGAAGAAAGCGGCGGCAAATTGCTCCTTACCGAGGACCAGTGGTGTGCCCGTGTGAGCCGTCGCGATGGCAGAGGGTCCTCTGGAGGCGGTGCAAACACGAACGGTCACAAGTGCTGGAAGAACAAAGGGAAGGGAAAGGACACGACCGGCGGCAACGGTAGGCCCCGAACTGGTGGTGGAGGCAACACCGACCTCAAGTGCAATTACTGCGGCAAGCCAAATCATTATGCATGTGAATTCCACAAGAAGGAAAGGGATGAGGAAGCCAATATCATCCAAGCCGAAGAGGAAGACCCGACCCCTTCTCATGGCACAACTTTGTTTTGAAATTGAGGAGCCTGTGCACACCCCGCGTGGCAAACCGCGCCCAGAACCCGTGCAAGATCGTGGCTGTTGTGGAAGAGCCCACACCCGACATCGGGGCCAAACCGGCCTAGGCCCTCATACATGTCGCCCTGGAGGTTGTGTCCGACGTGAATCTTAACGAGGAACGTGCCGCCGTCAAGCTAGGACGTGTGGAGGATGTGCATGACGCGGCTTGGTACCTGGACACCGGTGCCAGCAACCACATGAGCGGGGATCGCTCCATCTTCTCCGAGCTGGACAACGCCGTCAAGGGCACCGTCCGGTTTGGTGATGGATCTGTGGTGGACATCTGCGGATGCGGATCCATGCTATTCACATGGTGCGGTGGCACATACAGGATGTTGACTGGGGTCTATTATATACCCTGGCTCCGCAGTCATATAGTCAGCATCGGTCAACTAGACGAGCTTGGATGTAAGATTGGGATTGAAGGTGCCTACCTCACCATCCATGACCAGCGGCGGCAGCTCCTCGTGAAGGTTAGGCATAATGCCAGTCGGCTCTACGTCCTCACCATCAAGTTGGCCTCGCCGGTGTGCTACTCGGTGAAGAGCAATGAGGAAGCATGGCGATGGCACGCCAGGTACGGCCACCTCAACTTCCAATCTCTCTGCAAGCTTGTGGATCAAGGTATGGTGTGTGGCCTTCCCCATCTGAACCAGGTGGAGAAGTTGTGTGACGCGTGCCTTGTCGGCAAGAAGCGTCGAGCCCCCTTCCCGCAAGCTACGAAGAGACGTGCAGAGAAGGTGCTCGACCTTGTGTACGGGGACATCTACGGGCCCATCTCGCCACCCACGCCGGGCGGTAAGCGTTACTTTCTCCTCCTGGTGGATGATTGTAGCAGGTTCATGTGGCTCATCCTGCTCCAGTCCAAGGACTAGGTGGCAACTTCCATCCGTCGTTTCAAGGTTGGCGTGGAAACTGAGAAGAAAACCAAGCTACGGGCTTTGAGGATGGACCGTGATGGTGAATTGACATCCACGGAGCTCGCCGACTACTGTTCTGAGGAGGGCATCAAGCGGCAGCTGACCGCCTCGTACTCCCCACAGCAAAATGGGGTGGTCGAGCGCCGGAATCAAACAATGGTGGCAATGGCCCGCAGCATGCTCAAGGCCAAGAGCATCCTACACACTTCTGGGGTGAGGCTGTAACAATGACCGTCTTTTTGCTCAATCGGTCATCTACTTGCAGCCTCGACGGAAAGATGCCTTACGAGGCCTGGGAAAATGAGAAGCTTTTAGTGCACTTCCTGAAAGTCTTCGGCTCGGTGGCGCATATCAAGATCATGAAGCCAAATGCCAAGAAGCTTGATGATCGTAGCAAACTGATGTTGTTCATCGGCTATGAAGCGGGCGGGCTGCAATATTGTGTCTTCGACCCTGTTGGTAAGCGCGTACACGTTACTCGTAATGTAGTGTTCGATGAAAATGCATGTTGGAAGTGGGGTGCAGAGGAAGCAAATAACATAGGTGAAACTTTCACCGTGGAGTACATTGTTGTCAGCGCTGCGTGTGGTCCTGCGTCGGCTCCCGCCACACCTGCACCAACATCTCCTGCAGCACAATCTACACCGACTTCATCCACGACCATGACGCCGGGAACCCCAGCAGCACCGTCATCCCAAGAGCCGACAACGCCTCCACAAGCACAGGCGCCAGAGGGTGCATTGTTCGTCTCGCCACCAGCAGATACCTCTCCCTCGGCAACCAATGACGATGGGCCACGACGTTTCAGAACGCTCCAGAATCTCTTCGACACCACCACCACCCACGAACTGGATGTCGAGGAGCTGTACCTCATCGCGGGTGAGGAGCCTGCAAGCTTCGCCGATGCGGAGATGCATGAATGTTGGCGTCGTGCAATGATCGACGAGATAGCATCGATCAAAGAAAATGGTATATGGGAACTCACTGATCTACCTGCAGGGCATCGACAATTGTGCTAAAGTGGGTTTACAAGATCAAGAAGGACTCGCATGGCGTCATCACCAAGTACAAAGCCCATCTCGTGGCAAAAGGTTATGTGCAGTGTGCCGGGGTGGACTTTGATGAGGTTTTTGCCCCAGTGGCTCGCCTGGAGTCGGTACAGTTTCTTGTTGCACTTGCTGCTCACAACAACTGGCAGGTGCATCACATGGACGTGAAAAGCGCGTTCTTGAACAGGGATCTGGAGGAGGACGTCTACGTCTCCCAGCCGCCCGGGTTCGCCGTCGATGGATGCGAGAAGCAGGTCCTAAAGCTTCGCAAGGCGCTCTATGGTCTATGTTAGGCCCCTCACGCATGGAATTCCAAGCTGGACAGTAGCCTCTTGTCGCTGGGATTCAAGCGAAGTGAGTCGGAGCATGCTATATATGTGCGCACCGACACCAGAGTACTGATGGTAGGGGTCTACGTTGATGACCTCGTTATCATAGGTGCGCATCAGCCCGACATTGACAGGTTCAAACTCGAGATGAAGCAGCTTTTCAAGATGGCAGACCTTGGTCTGCTGAGCTATTACATGGGCATTGAGGTACACCAGACAGCTGACTCCATCACTCTCAACCAATCAGCTTACGCAAGGAAGATATTGGAGAAGGCTGGGATGGCAAGATGTAACCCCTGTTACGCACCCATGGAGGCACGCATGAAGCTCAGCAAGGAGTGTACAAGTCCACCGGCTGATGCCAAGCTCTACAGGAGTATTGTTGGGAGTCTGCGCTACCTAGTGCATACCCGGTCGGATATCTCCTTTTCCGTCGGTTACGTGAGCAGATTCATGGAGAAGCCCACTAATGAGCACATGAATGCTGTCAAGCGATTGTTGCGATATATTGCAGGAACTCCAAACTATGGTTGTCGCTATGTGAAAGCACAGGAGGACCAGCAGCAACTACTTGGCTACAGTGACGCTGACTACGTTGGGGACGTCGATGATCGAAGGAGCACGTCTGGCGTCATCTTCTTCCTTGGCACGAGCCCAATCAGCTGGTAATCTAAAAAACAGAAGGTTGTGGCCATGTCATCATGTGAGGTTGAATACATAGCTGCGGCTACCGCAGCATGCCAAGGGGTTTGGTTGGGGAGACTCCTCGGCGATCTTCTTCAACGACCACCATCGCCAGCTGCTCTTCTCATCGATAACAAGTCGGCCATTCAGTTATGCAAGAATCATGTGCTCCATGACAGGAGAAAACACATCGAGGTCAGTCACCACTTCATTTGTGAGTGTGTGGAATCTGGGAAGGTCCTCGTCGACTTTGTTGCCACTGAATGCAGCTGGCAGACATCTTCACGAAGCCACTTGGGCGCACCAAGTTTGAGGAACTGCGCTCTCAGATCGGCATCTTCAACACTAAGCAGCACAATTAAATTAGGGGGTGATATGTTGTAAATAATCTCGTTGCTTGGTAGTTAGTTCATTCTTATTTTTTCAGTTGAGTTTGTTTACCAAATCTGGTCCACGCATAAGCCCACGAGTTGTGTGAGTGTTGAACTTGCTGAGTCCACGACCTGGTCTAACAGCATTTACTGGTCCGTGGGATAGCACGGGCAGTAAGCCATGATCATTTTCCATTAAGCATAAATAAGAAGGAAGAAAACAGAAAGCTAGCAAGTTGTGCGCTGCGCCATATCTTTGTGTTCGCAGTGTTCGCGTTGAGTACTGCAGCTCCTCGCCGGCTAACATGTAAATCACGGCACGCGTGGCGGTGGAGAGCCTCGCGTCTACGGCGGCAGCAGTAACAAGGGCGCCGTAGCCATAATGATGTTCGCCAGTTTTGCCGGCCCGTCGTTATCATTGCCCGGCGAGGCAGTTAGTAGGGTTCGATGGCGTATAGGTCGACGGTGAATGTGAATCTGTGCTGCTCGTCATCTTTGTCGTCGCTCAAAGTTGACAGCATGCCCCTTTCCTCTGACTGCCCCAGACCGGAGCTCCGGAGCAATATTGTCTATCCTCCCAGTCACACCGAGCGAGTCGCGATCCCTTGTTACTCCTCCGAACGTCGTCGCAGATCCGTCTGGCCGTGCAACTGATCAGCCACCTATTCAAGATTGCTGTCGATGGCATTTTGGTGACCATGTTCCGAGAGTAACTGCTACGGAGGGGAGTAATTGAGAGAATGATCGAAACAAAGGAACCACGCGCGCCAATAGGAACAGGGCCCGAAGAGGATGTGCCGTCCCAGGAGAAGGTGAAGAGTAACCGCGGCATCTCTTCCTCCTCCCGATTTGAATTGACGCTCGTGTTCTGTATGTACTTATCCAAACCTTGCATGCGGTCCGTATGTGGCTGTGATACACGGCTTTGTGCCTATATATATACACCACGATTCATCATGTTCCACGTAAGGGATGAATCATTTAGTTTTGAATCTTTATAGTTTAGTGCAAACAATCATATAGAAATGTGAACGTAACGTACTTGCTATAGCATATAAAAACTAGTTATATCTTTCTTTCTCTGCATTTTATGGGGTACTGTTTGGAGTGTTCGTAACCATGCCTATTTGTATTTCATCAGTATTTGTATTCTGGAAATCAGTTTAAGAGGCACATATGATTCGGGTCTGATCAGGTATGTACTTCTTGGGTCGGGTTTTCTCGGGTTGAGTACTTGCGGGTTTTTTCAAGATTGGGTTTTTTCAGGTTTGAATTGTTTCGGGTCAAAAATAAACGCGTCGGATCGGGTGCGGGTCGGGTTTTCAAAAACTCGACCCATTGTCATGCCTAATAATATTACATATTTATGTACGGGTGCACATATTTATTTACAAGCTTGTTTATAAATGATGATGGTACAATAATTTTGAGTAGTATCATATTAGAAAATCATACTTAAATAAAACATAATGTATATAAATTCATGCAAAATTATGTACATAGTAAAAATGAGGATCGTTCTATAATACATGCAAAAATACGAATAATAAAATGATGGTTGTTTTATTTATGTGTGTACTATTTATATAAATTTTATCTATTTAATAGGATTTCTTTTATTAAAAGGGGATTGTGTTATTAATGTATGAGTATATATTTATATGAAAGTAGAAAATATAAACTAATACCAAAATATATACATAGTAAAAATGAGGATTGGTCTATACGTCTAAAATAAATAGTAAACTTAGGGTTTTTTTTAATCATTTATCTATATTGTCTTATGAGTTTTATTTATTAATTAGGATTTTATTATAAATGAGGTATGTTTTAAGAATTTCATGAGTACTATAAGAATGTGATTAAATACAAGATAGTGCACATAAATGCATGTAAAATATTTAGATAGTAAATATTAACGATTGTTCTATAATACAAGCAAAATAATGGGGGTGGTGGGTAGTCTAACGGTGCAGCTTGGTAATCCCCAATAAAGAGACTCAAATTCGATTCTGAGCGCCCGTTGTGGTACAAAAGTGGTTGATATTTGATTGTGTGTGCCATAGTGTCCCCATGATGTGTCCACTCCCAGAGTTTACTTTTGGTTGGGTCAGAGATCTAAATGTGGCTTTGCCCAGAAGGGATTTCTCGTTAACAAAAAATACACACAATATAAAAATAGAGAATTATATTATTAAGTAATGTGTAATATTTCTTATGAATATTATTATAATGAGGATTATATTATTAAATTATGAGTACTATTTAATTAAAGAATTATAGATACATAAAAGATAGTGTATACATATGCACATAAAATTGTTGAAATGATAAAATGATTATTTTTATAATATATGCAACATAAAAATATTAGAAAATTAGCATTATTCTATTAGCTTATGCGTACTATTTTGTTTGAGTGTTTTTTATCTGTGAGGATTTTTTATCGAATGTTTCATGCAAAATTGTTTACACAACAAATGAGGACTTTTTCTAATATATCCAAAATAAGAAAGAGAAAAAATGGAGGATTTCTCTATTAGTTTATGTGTACTATTTTATTAAATGATATTATTTATATACAAGGATTGTTTTGAAATGGAAATTGTTTTATTTATTTATGAATCTAATTTCATTACAAAAGTATATTTGAATAATGAAATGAGGATTGTTTTACTTATTTTTGTGTACTTTTATGAGTATTTTTCTGTGTGTGTGTGGACTTTTTATTAAACGAGGATTGTTTTGTTAATCCTATGAGTATTATATAGTGTATTTAAATAAAACATAGTGTATGCGCTAAAAATATTTGGATAGTATAAGTTGAGGTTTGTTCTATCATACATACAGAAATAAAAACATTAAAATACAAGAATTGTGTTATTAATTTATGTGTACTATTTCTTATGAGTATTATTTAATGGGGATTGTTTTAGTGATTTGTGAGTATTATCTATTTAGAAAAGTATATTAATGTAAAATATAGTATATGTCACTGCACCCAAACTATTTACATCACAAAATTGAAGACTTTTCTATAACATATACAAAATAAAAATAGCAAAAAAAATGAGAATTATGTTATAAGTTTACGTGTACTATTTTATTTAAAAGTAATGTTTTATCTATGAAGATTTTTTTGTTACATAGGACATGAAAACTTATTTACACACTTTGTTGGAGGCCGGTGCGCCCTTTGAGGTGCTACTTTGAAGAGATAAATTGGACATTATGGATGTTGATGAACCATTATTCAAAATGCAAGGTGGGTTCCTTGTTTTATTCACAATGTGCAAGCTCCCTTATGTCTTGTGCGGTTTGCTGGACGAATTTCCCAACCAACTTCACGTCAACCACATTCAACATTTCATGGTGATCGAAACGGCCACCACCCCAAAATAAAAAATGTCTTATTTTTTTTTTGAGTCTTAGGGAGACCCCGCTCCCCCTCCTCCCCAAAATCAATTATTTTGGAATTTTAATATTCATTTTTTTTTTCAAATTCTTTTTACTAAAATGTCACAATTTGAGATAAATGTGTTTCTTTTAGGGCTTGTTTGGTAGGAAGTAGTTGCACTTGATTACAATCAAATGTCCACTTTTTAGATCTAAATTTTATTTGGTTGGGTGTACTTTGATTGAATTCATTTTGCATCCAACTCCACCCTTGGCTCTAAAAACACGACGTTGGCACTGCGCTGGAATTCTGAGGAGTCAGGGTGAGATTGCCTCATTTCTCGATTATTTACAGCTGTAAAACTAAAATCCTTGTAAGAGTGCTTCAGTGCGAACAGGAGGCGGCCAGTGCCAGGAAAAAAATAGCATGAGCACGCAATTGACACCCGGTGAAGACGGGAGACAAGTCATCGTTCTGTTCTACCCTTTTTCTAACTCACCAAATAGATCAAACAAAATTGTTGGGTTTGTGATGCATCCTACCAAGTTCGGTTTGAGCAACACAAAAGATAGGATTACATTTGATACGTTTTTTAAATGCTAAAACTACACCTGACTACATCATACCAAACGGGCCCTCGGAGATACATGGCCCCATGTGGGACCAACGTGTCACATTAGGGTTCGCATTGCTACTACATAGGAGCATGTATCTTCGGATGGGATGCATTGATCCTACAGAGGGCAATGATCTCCCGCGTAAACACATTACTCTTATATTCCTTTTAATTATTTTGAATCCATATAATTTTATATTACATTTATTGAGTTCATTAACAATTCCAGTAACTAATAAATATGTATAATTATTATAACACATAAAAATAGGATACAAATAAATATAATAGTTGATTAATACATTCTATTTATAATGAATGTAATAGTGAATCAGATTAATAGATAAAATACTAAAAATATATAATTAAGTGTAAAATATTTATCAACATATGCAAATGTAAAATTAAAAAAAAACATATATTAGAAGCAAATAATATATTATATACAACATACATTAAAAATAATAAAAAAAATGACGCTGGTAATAAATACTTAAATCAAATGACATGATACACAAAATTTTAAGTTAAAATGTATAATTGTTTGGTAAGCGTGTCTAAAAGAAATAGAGATGAAAGAGGGAAAAAAGAGAAAATAAAAATTGAAAAAGAAGTAGATATAGAAGAGAAAATAATTAATACAATTTATTTTTAAGTTGTGATGGTATATAACTACATTTTATTTATATGTTATAATATTGTTTTATAAATTATTTATGTGTGCACTATATAATTGAGTGTAACTGAGTACAATTATATAAAATACATACACAAATATATTTATATATATAATAAGTATATAACATAGTATCTATAATATATAATATATAATATTTATATATAATGTAGAATATATAATATGATAATCTGCATAGGTACATATATGGGATTAAGAGAGAAAGATTTCTCTCCCACGCCTGTGACGGAGGCCGAACTCCTGGGAGGGTGGTAAGTCAAGGCGGCAACTGGGATTCGAACCTGGGTCCCTTTGTTAGGGGACACCGTGCTTGACTACTTGAGTCACTCCTTGTCGGCATGCATAGATACATATATATATATATATATATATATATATATATATATATATATATATACATACATGTATATAGTCACATAATATATATACATATACATATACGTATATATACACACATACATATGTGCTTATTTGTGTGTATGTATGTATGTATGAATGTATGTATATATATTATTGATTTGTAGTTACATGTTTTGATTGAGTTTTCTTTGTTTAAAACATACCTTCAAACCAAACCAAACCTTTTGATCAATAGCTCAAACGATATGGAAGTAAACTAAATCATTTACACCCCCAAAACCAAACCAAACTAGTTACGTTTAGTTTGCTTTGGTGTACTAATAGTCTGCTTTGGTGCTTTGTCCAATTCGACTCACTATCCTCTCTATCTATCTATCTATCTATCTATCTCTATCTCTCACACACATACACTCACACACAAATTAACATTTTCACCCTACAAGATCTCCAGATAGAATGCTCCCACCATAATCCTTCATAGATCCTGGAAAGTAGATTGTTCAATTGGGTTTTAGTTGTGCCTTCTAAATATGAGTTGTGCCACTAATTCAAAGGATTCTATTACAACTGTAGGCATGTGTGTGGCATGCAACATAATCCAGTATGGGTTATATGTTTTGTGCCAACATGGATGGCTTCAATCTAAATTTGATCTGATGCATTTTGGATAGAATTTGACTAAATTGGGATTACCGCCACCCTGTTAGTCCCAAAAGAAGCCGGTTTTGGGATTAACGCGGCCCCATTTGTACTAAGATCCAAGATTTAGTTCCAATCTTGTCCTACGTGTTGGAAAAACATGTAAATCAAATATGGTATCTACCTCTCACTCTCACCTCTACATCTTTCCATCTCATTTTACCCTGACATCTTTGTATCTTTACCCACAAACAAGGAGACTATGTTGGTATTTGCACATGCTCTCTGCACCTATGACTCTATGGCTCACAATGTTGGTCTCCACGATGTTTACAACCCTACCTTTCACTAAAGTTGGTGGTAGTATTAGATCACCTATTTCTACATTTCGTCCTAGAATTTTCTTTACTAATGACCACTACACTAATAAAACATTGTTTGCATTGTAGTACAATTGATCATTACACTCTTTATATCCTCCTCCATGTGGTCAAGTCCTATACTACACTTTACTGTATCCAATTCCAACCTATGTTCCTCTCTACACCATCCCCTACCATATCACCTCTTATACCTTCTATGTTTCTTGTCTTTATAGGGAAAATAGTGTCACAAGCAATTGCTAGCACATGCAACGGTAACTATTCATGTGAACTTATGTTTCATTGTATAAAGAGGGATGATTATCTACCCCACTACTCCTTCACCTCTTCATTGACAATAAGTCCTCATTGGTGTATCTGGAGATTGTTAAGAAGTTTGTAGAGTGTTGACTCATTTTTGTATGTATTGCTTAATTGGCATGTACAATGTGATCTTGTTACTAATTTTTCTTTGTTCATAGAATTTTCCACCACACCTCTCCTTGGTTAATGTCAAACATGTATCGTGTGTTCCATTTGCCTTCTGATGTGGGTACAATCACTTCTTTGGCAATATTTTCTTAGTGTTTCTATTTCTATATATAATTATCACATTTTTCTTATTATAAAATCTACCATTTATGTGTAACCTATATTTTTAAGTTATTTACATATATATTTGGATGCAAATAATGGATTGTTTAGGACATATTAGAAAGCTTGAGATTTTTATGTCTCGTTTACTAATTTTTGGGCTGTGAATGCATTTCTCCATGTAGAAAGGATTTCATGTATTTTGTTTTGGTCAATATTCCATTATTGATTGTTGGTCAAAGAAATAGTGGAACACTCAATAATATGGAAGTTTCCAAGAATAAGGAATAATTGATAATTAAAATACGGAAATTGTAAGACCTCTGACCTAGCTTTTTGGTTGATATTTCTTTATTAGAATAATTAGATGCTTAAGACCTTAATTTTAATCTTGTGATGAGCTTTTATATCATGTGGCATGCCTATGTTTCAAGTTTGGTCCAGTTTAGGTGTTGTTGAGCTAGTTATGCATATATGTGCTTATTTTGGACCTCGTTGCTATTCATCAATATCTGAGGGTTTTTCTTACAGATTGTGACATGATTGTTGTGCCTCACATGTTTTGACATCATCTTGGAGAGAGTAGTGCCTTAGGGCGCCTTGTCACACCTTGGTTAGAGTGATGACATCATATGTTGAGAATTAAGGTTTGCATGGATGTCCTAAGTGGATGGTTGACCATGCTATGTGTTTGAACCGATGAGCTTTTGTTTTGGCTATTTCCAAGCCTTCCTTTGGCCATGTTCTTGGTGTTTGATGATGTTTTCAAGTGTGCCCCTAGTCTTTGTGGTTGATGAGGCTTGTCACCCCTCTAGGTAACCAAGAACCCTAAGGTTAGTTTTATGCGACTGATTGAGTTTTGAATCTTGTTTGGTTGCTAAGAATCTCTTCAGCCGATGGCTTTTCCTAGACCATTTTGGTCATTGGTTTTCCTTGGTTTTATCACCCTAGTTGCATGTGTGTATGTGGTGCTTGCATGGATGAGTTTTGATGGACACATGGCATGTGTTCGCACAACACCTAACCTTCTTCCCTTCTCTGCTACCCTATTCTATATAATCCCCTCTTCTTGCATGCATATAAACCCTTTTTCACCTTATTTCTCTCCCTTCGTCCTTGGATATCGTCCCCTTGTAAGATGGAGCTTGAAGAAAGTGGCCAATCCATCTTGCATGTTGAGGTAGGGTTTGGAACAACCCTCTTGGTGATCATTTGGTGATCCTTTGCTCTTCTCTTTTGTCTTGGTAAGTGATCTTCATCTTCATTTTCCTTTCACTACCCCCCCCCCCTTTCTTCTTTCTCTTCTTGGCTGAACCCATGGTACTCCATGTTAGTGCTTGAGTTAAGCTTGAAGAATTCCTCTTCTTCACCATTGTACCTATGTTTGCCCTCTTTTCTTTCCTTCTTTAACATAGGGTTTTACTTATTTCTTAGAGGTGGAGCTAGCTTGGCTGGGGTAGTGTTTAATCTAGGGTTTTATCTCCCTTTTCTTGGAGCTTCTTTGTAGTTGGAGTTTTCTACATCAACTCTAATACAAGTTATATAACTTTCTTCTCAATTATTGCTTACACTTACCTTGCATGCAAATAATCTACCCTAAAAACATTGTAATAAGTAGAAAGATGATATCCTTGATCTAGTGTTTGTGTTTCATGGTGATATTGAGTAATATATCTTCTCTTGGATAATCCCTAATCCTTGTTCATAAATTTCATCTTTGGTTATGGAGGTTGTGATGCATACATGATTGGTGGAAATATTGGTTTTCTCTGTCTCAACTCATGGTTTGGTTTTCTCTCAAGATGATTGTTACTTAGGGTTTTGAAGTTGTCTCCCTTCTTATGTTTTATGCCTTGGTGGTTTTCAATTTCATGGAGATGACCAACCTATTTTGTATCACATATGGTCTCTAATGTGCTAGTTTTCTTTGGTCACAATGGCATGCTTTCTCTTAGATTGATGATATTGTTAGTCATAATAGTCACTATGTTGAAAACCCTAGCTTTAGCAAAGATGGATTCCTTATCTTGGGTGGTAGCCAACCACCTTGGTTAGATGTGGTTGGTTAGTTTCTTTAGTTGCCAATGTGGTTAGGTTTATTTGGTCGCCAAAGATTGGCATTACCTTCATTCGATGGTGTGTTTGATCTAAGTGGTCAGTGATGGTGATTCATTTCTTCGATCGATGAATATGGTGAGTCCAAATCTCTTCGGTCGATGAAGATTTTTGGACTTTATGTTTGTCTTACATTGTTGACTTTATGATGATGATGATTGATCTACTTGCTTCCAAGACTGTTGGAAATGGTAAGAACTAGGGTTTACATATAATGTTGTTTTGAAACCCTAATTTAGCGACCATGTTGAACTTAACCCTAATCCAAGTAAGTATGATAGTACTTAGCTTGCTTGTGTGGGTAATATGATGATGGAGTATTTGAAAGATCTATAGGGGGGTTGAATAGAGCGGCATCAACCAAAGAAAGCAATGAAACAAGTGGAGAAGATAGTGAAGAAGAGGCACTCATTGTAAATGGTAAGCAATATAGAAGGTTTAAAACTAAAAAAAATCCTTTTGCTTCCTCTTCTTCCCTTAGGTGCTTTGAATGTGGTAAGAAGGGACATTTAAAAAATGAGTGTCCCAAAGTCAAGAAGGGAAAGCAATCTTCTCTCAAGAATAAAGAAAAAGCCTACAAAGCAGCTTGGGATGACTCAAGCGATGATAGCAAAAGTGAGGAGGAAGCGGAATGTCTCATGACCAAAGAAGACACTGTAAGATGTTTCATTGCAACAACAAATGAAGAAGAAAATGAGGCAAGTCCTCTTGATTTATCTAAAGAAGAGCTAGTTACTAGTATTGAAGAATTACATGATAAATATGTTGATTGCAAAAAGGAATTAGAAGGGCATACAAAAACTAATGAAGATTTGTATGCTAAATTGAATGATCTTAATTTTGAAAAGGAAAGTCTTTTTTTTCCTGAAAAAGCTACTTTGAAATCATCTATTAATGATTGCAATATTAAGTTGCTTGCTTTAGAAACTAACAATAATTTTCTTTGCCAAGAGTAGGTTGAATTGCTTGCCAAGATAAATGATATTCAAACTCAACCTATTCTATGTACTCATTCGGATCATGAAGCTATTGTTGAAGAAAGAGTTAGTTTGTTATCTAATCTAGACCAAGAAAAGTTAGACATTAAAAAGAGAATGGATGAAATTGCTAAGTTGCAAAAGGAGATTAGTAGCTTGAAAAACAAAGACATTCTTGATAAAATCCTAAAGGACTCATCTGGCCAAATTGGGAGGAGAGGACTAGGCTATGTACCTAAAGAGAAATCCTACCAAAAGCCTAGAACTAGAAAAACACAAAAACCCAAAACCAAGGTCATATATGTGCCTAAAGACAATCTAGATAAGAAGAGAAATGAAATTAATTTTATTTGTTATCATTACTATTTATGTCTTGGACATTATACATTCTCTTACCCATACAAAAAAAAAGATGTTGACATGGTTTGGGTTCCAAAACCCCAACTTAAAAATGCTGGTCATATTAGTTGAGATTTGACTTAAACTTCACCTTGAAATTCATAATGTCTTATCTCAACTAAATTAAAGCTTGAACTTGTATATCTTTGTATATTTTGATTGCTTAATTATGTTATATAAAAATAATGGGATGATACATTTACATTAGAAATGTTGAATTTACGGAAAGTGCACAAAACTTCATCTCGATTGACAAAATGCCCGACTGAGAACTATTCTGATTGAAGAAAAGATCGACCGATGGTAGTTCTGTCAACATTGTCTTACTAGAAAATCTTTCTGGTCGACAACTGAAGTGCACAGAACTTCATCTCGGTTGACAAAATGCCCGACTGAGAACTATTCCGATTGAAGAAAAGATCGACCGATGGTAGTTCTGTCAACATTGTCTTACTGGAAAATCTTTCTAGTCGACAACTAGCTCGGCCAAAAATTCTTCCGGTCGAAGAAATGCTCGACCAAAGATAATTCTTCCAGAACTGCTTATAAAAAACAAAATTGTTCAATTGTAATTAAATTTGGTGACCTGAATCTATACTAAACTCTTCATATTAAATTATTTCAAATAGTTTAAATGATAAAATATTTATAGCAATCCTTCTAACCAAATGGACCACTATATGGGACCAAAACCTTCATACTTTGCAGGTTTGATGGTCTATTAAAGCTACTCTATATGGCACACGAAACAAGAAGAGTTTTACACACTTGGAGAAAAGGTAAAATCATTGTTCACATATGAAGAAAATTTCAAAGGTAAAGTTGTTGGCATAAGTGATGTTGGTACAAATTTTAAATGTGTTAAGTGTCATAGAATTACATCATAAGTGCTATAACATTGGTTATGATTCATAGAAAAACATCAAAATTTTTTATAAAGGAAATTGTAAACTTCTTAACACTATAGACATTAATTGCAAAAATAAATTGATCATGGCTTAAAAAGATTGTTCTCACAACAAAATTGCTTTGAATCATTACCTAAATTTTTGTGATAAATCTGAAATTTGTTTTCTAGACAAGCAGAAGCTAGACAAAATTGATCTTGTCACAAAAAGGCTTTGTTTTGAAATAATCAAAACAAAAAATCTAAAGTTTATAAGTATAAATGATTATTATACTCAAAAAGTCTTAGTCATATCCTAAAATATTTAATTATTGGACAAATGAGCCTACTAAAAACATTGAATAAAATTCATCACCTAGACCTAAAAGCAAAACATTGGAACTATATGGACATGATGGAGTAACATTAGGATTTAATGAGAAGAAATAGATTTAGATATGATTTATGAATCATTGGCTAAGACTTGACAACATCAAATGGATGTAAAAATTATTAAGGATGATGGGTCATTTTTGCTAATAAAAGAAAATGTTACATCTTGATTCATTCTAGAAATAAAGCTGCATGAATGGGATATCTGTAGAAATGCCTCTCGGTCGAAAAGGAGTTCAACCGAGGGGTGCCCCGGTTAAAGTCATGGTCGACCAAAAATAAGCATGACAAAAGTGCTTGTTTGTAATAATTTACTTGCACCCAACATTGATATATTAAATCTAAAATTTACTTATAATAATAGATTTTTTTTTGCAAGAAACAAGATTGCTTATAAAAATTGACTAACAATCTTACTTAATCAATTGATTTTAAAAGGTTATGATTTGAAATACCTTAGTATCTTTAATCTAACTTTTGTTATGATATTAAGGGGGAGCTCACAAAATTCTTGAATATAATGTATATCTTGCTCTTAATTGAAGTCTCTTCACCAATTAGGGCTTAACACCCCTTGTATTTGGTTAGAGATACATTCATTGATTCCACTATGAGCCTAAAGGAATCTCATATCATTTTAGGGGTTAACATCCCTTAAAAATGGTTGAGAAAATAATAATATTCAATTATCCCACCATGAGCCTAAAGGAATCTCATATCATTTCAGGGCTTAACATCCCTTGCAAATGATTGAGAAATTAATCTTGGTTTTTAAATTGTGGCTAAATTTGACATTCTTTTTTAATAAAACAATTAAGGGGGAGTAATCAATTAAGGGGGAGTCTTATACTTACATATGATTATATGGCTATCTGTTTGAAATGATAAAGGGGGAGAAATAATATAAATCAAAATCAATGATAAATGAGTTTCATGTTCTCTTGGCTTGACATTAATTGATGCTACATTCCTTAAGAGATGGATACTATGTTCCACACCTCTTTAGGAATAATTAGCACATACCTTATGAAAACAAGAGAATATTCTCATCTCAAGTAAATCTCAGGTATGAAACTCATCTCATTTAAATTATTTTGATTGTTTTTTTGAAATGCTTGTCATCTTCAAAAAGGGGGAGATTGTTGGCTAAATTGGACATTAATATACCCTTTGTTTTGATGATGACAAACATTTCACACTTGTGGATCTAAGATGTTATTTGAGTATTTTAGGGTTCAAAGGAATAAGGAAATCCTACTAAGTGGGAAGATGAAGATCAATCAAATTGAAGATCAAATGTGCTTAATTGTATAAAGTTTCATGATTGTACTCAAATGTAAGCACATGTAAAAAAATATAATATACAAGTACTTAGACATCATGTAAATCAAGAATTAGATCTTCCTTACCCACTTATAACCCTTATATAGGTTTCCCCCAAAGTTAGAGTCACCAACACACATTCAAACACACACTTAGTATGTGATTCAAAAGTCTAGAATAGGGACACCCTCAGTTGAAGAACTTGTCGACTGAGACACTCTCGATCAAAGTTCTTGTAGACTGAGAACGATCTTGGTCGAAATTATGAGCAATGTTCAACAACTTACACAATTGTTCTCTAAAATAGTCTTCGGTTGAAAATAACCTCGACCGAATTAGCAACGGTCTAAAGCTTGCGACCGTTAGACTGAGTGGTTGGTAGTTGGGACTTGAAAATAGACGTTGCAACACTTTTGCCTAAAACCCAGGCTTATTCGAAGAGAACCTCAACTGAGACACAGTTCGATCGACGAAATTGTCGACCGAGCAAGGTTCTGGATTGTTCTTTTCAAGCACAAATAAATTAGCAATTTCTAGCCAAGTAATGTACACCTAACGGCTAAATCACTAAGAACACTCTAGAAACTTCCTACAACGTCCCTAATCACTTGTAAACCATTCCTATAAATAGGAAAGGTCTCAGGACACCCAAATCACCACTTGCATACACAATATCCAAGCTACACTTGAGCATTCACTATTGAGAGCAACAAAGCTAAGATTCACTTGTCGAATTTATCCTTGTGCTCTAGAGTTGTATCCTATAATTACAATCTCCTAGACACCACATATAGACACATCCATACTAAGTGGATAGGAGATCTAAACGCTTGATATAGGATCAAAGTGTTGTACTTCATTGGATAAGTATTTTATTTCTTCCAATCTATTTCTTCTATATTGTATTTTGTTCTCCTTGATTACTCCTAGGGTTGGAGGCTGTTGAAAGGAGGTTGCTTGGTGCTACTTCAACAAAGTGAAGGATTCTCTAAGGTATGCTTGAGATTACGTCAAGAAGGCTGCTTCGAAGGAGGTTGGAGCTACTTCTAGGTGAAGGCTATCTCAAGGTGGTGGAGCTACTTCAAGATGGTGAAGGCTGCTCCAAGGATTGCTCATGGTTACTTCAAGAAGGCTACTTTAAGGGGGTTGAGGCTACTTCAAGGTGAAGGCTACTTCAAGTGGAAGCTGATTGTATTTTATGTAACAACCTTGAGAGGTACTAAAATAAACTGCTTTCAAAATCCCAATTGGAAACAATTGGGTAGTGGACTGACAACTTTTGATTCAAAGGATGGAACCACTCTAAACCCAAGTGTCTTCCTAATTTCCCCCTCCTTCTCTGGTTGAGTGATTTAAGTCTTTCAATTAACTTTTAAATTATCTAAAAGCAATGTCCTTCCTTTTCTCCTTTTTGTGTTCGACTTCCAATCTTTCTTCTTCGTCAAGAGTTACCTCATGAGTCTCTACATTGCAAATGAGTTGCTCCATCCTCATTGTGGTGAGATCATTATCTACTTCAATGGTTGTCACCTTTGGCTTGTATCTTGGAGGTAACAATCTAAGAAATTTTGGGCACTGATCTTCTTCACTTATATATTTTCTAATGCACTTAAACTATTAACAATGGAAGAAAATCATGCATACAAACTTGTTCAAACTTTTGTTTAAGCATATTAATTTTGGTGTTTTTAACTTGGGTAGTTCCTTCATGTGTTATGGAGAGTTTATGCAATATATCATAAGTCGTATCACATGAAGATGTTCTATTAAACTCACTTATAGAAATAGAACAATATAAAATGCTTACTGCCTTTGCATTTAATTGAACTTGTTTGATCGTATTTGGATCCCATGTTGCATATTCTATCGTGGGAAGTACATAGGGAGTAGATACCATCCTCCAAAGGTCCAAGCTAATCCCTTAGAAGTAAAATGGCATCCTTATCTTCCAACAAGTGTAGTTTCTTTCATCAAAGGGTGGTGGCCGGCTCACGTAGGTTCCTTCAAGTTTGAGGTTGTGAAGTACACCGTCCCCCATTCTTCAAGACCTGTTATGGCTCCTTAAAGACATGCTATGATACCAATTGAAAGATATAGAGGGGGGGTGAATAGAGATTTTTGGATAATTTAAAACTTAATTGAAGTACTTAAAGCACTCAACCAAAGAAGGATGGGGAAATAAGGAAGACTCTTTGATTTAGAGTGGTTCCAAACTTTGAATCAAAGGTTGTCAGTCCACTACCCAATTGTTTCCAATTGGGATTTTGAAAGTGCTTTATTTTATTACCTTACAAGGATGTTACATAAAATACAATCACCTTACACTCGAAGTAGCCTTCACCTTGAAGTAGCCTCAACCCCCTTGAAGCAGCCTTCTTGAAGTAACCACAAGCAATCCTTAGAGAAGCATGCACCACCTTGAAGTAGCTCCACCACCTTGAGATAGCCTTCACCTAGAAGTAGCTCCAACCTCCTTTGAAGTAGCCTTCTTGAAGTAATCTCAAGCACACCTTGGAGCAGCCTTTACTTTGTTGAAGTAGCACCAAGCAACCTCCTTTCAACAGCCTCCAACCCTAGGAGTAATCAAGGAGAACAAAATACAATATAGAAGAAATAGATTGGAGGAAAGAAAATACTTATCTAATGAAGTACATCACTTTGATCCTATATCAAGATTTTATATCTCCTATCCACTTAGGATGGACTTGGCTATATGTGGTGACTAGGAGATTGTAACTATAGGACACAACTCTAGAGCATAAGGATGAAGATGGAAAATGAATTCTAGCTTTGTTGCTCTCAACAGTGAATGCTCAAGTGTAGCTTGGATATTATGTATGCAAGTGGTGATTTGGGTGTCCTAAGGACTCTCCTATTTATAGGAATGGTTTAAAAGTGATTAGGGACGTTGTAGGGTATGCCTAGAGTGTTCTTAGTGTTTAACTAGCCATTAGGTGTACATTAGTTGGATAGTAATTATTAATTTGTTTTGTGCTTGAAAAGAACAATCTATAACCATGCTCAGACGATAATTTGGTTGAGCGAACTGTGTCTCAGTTGAGGTTCTCTTTGAACAAGCCTGGGTTTGAGGAAAAAGTGTTGCAATGTCTATTTTCAACTCCCAAGTACCAACCACTCAGTCTAACGGTCGCAAGCTTTAGACCATTTCTAACTCGGTCAAGGTTATTTTCGACTGAAGACTATTTTAGATCACAATTGTGTAAGTTGCTTAACAGTGATCATAATTTTGACTGAGGTGGTTCTCGGTCAACAAGAAATTCGATCGAGAGTTTCTTAGTCGACAAGTTCTTCGATCGAGGGTGTCCCTGTTCTAGACTTTTGAATCACATACTAAGTGTGTGTTTCAATGTGTGTTGGTGACTCTGACTTTGGGGGAAACCTATCTAAGGGTTATAAGTGGGTAAAGAAGATATAACTCTTAATTTACATGATGTCTACGTACTTGTACATTATATTTTTGTACAAGTATTTATATTTGAGTACAATCATGAAACTTTATACAATTAAGTGCATTTGATCTTCAATTGCATTGATCTTCATCTTCCCACTTAGTAGGATTTTCTTATTCCTTTGAACCCTAAATTATTCAAATAACATGTTAGATCCACAAGTGCTAATTGTTTGTCATCATCAAAACAAAGGGTATATTAATGTCCAATTTAGCCAACAGTATTTTCTCTCTCCTAATGGTGAAACCATATATTGTTGTTAAATGAACATTATAGCTCGTAAATAATTGTTGTATCACTTATGTATCACATGTGTGATGGTGAGTCTTAATGAGGCATGGAAAGATAATGGTGTTCTTGTAGGGAACAATGTGAATGGTCTTATGGCCTTACATGTGGCTTTGTGCCATAATTGAGGTGATATCCTCATATGATGTGACAAGGGATTGGAATCCCAAGATGATATGATGATGAGTGTGGTCTCAAGTGTGGCAATGAAACAGTAGCATGAGATGATGTGATAACCTTATGCTTTATATGTTCTATATCTTCTGAGGTTGAAATCCACCCATGCTTCTTTTAGGGTTTATATGTAACTTGTTTGATGCAGCCTTAAATCACCTTAATAAACTTAACTAATAAAGTGAAACCCTAATCATGTAGGTTACCATGTGCAATAGATCCATTCCAGTGTCAGGACTTGCTGGATGGTGAAACAAGTATTCCTAAGGGAAACTTGAAGCGCATATTGTTGAGTACGCAAGGTTCAAGTGACTGTGTGTCCTTGTCATCTTGACTTCAAGGTTTTGAGGATGTATGTAGTCATACCTTGGTAGGAGAACGAATATAGTCGTCTCTCAATAAATATGATGATATTGAGGAAATCTATAGTTGTAACTCAGATGCATGGGTTGTATACCCTAGTTTTACTAGTATCATGGCCTTTATAAGGATAGATTATGATGTTTACTTAAATTGTGACCTATATACCAACGGTGGACTAGGTTGTTTTGCAGCTTGACTTTACATGTTGTGGCAGACTTGTACTGACCAAGGGCGGATGATATCTTAGGATTCTGGCTCTCCCATAGATCTTGTAAGGCACTAATTTCGACTTAGCAGTGGTCAGCTGGAATTGAGTCGTATACCTCAATTCCTCAGGGAATAATAAAAAATGTAATTTAATTGTGTAGTGTATCTGTTTAGGGTGAATACATTGTACATTGGATGTTAACCCTTGCCTTGTTTCTTATATTGTTTAGTTGATATATAATGCAGTAAGATAAATCAATTGTATAGAAAGTGGTAGCTTTTACCTATTTCCTTATATACTGTGATGACATGTAGTACTTTCTTTACTTTACTTATCTTGCTTAACCTGTATAATCTATTTAAAACTTATTTAGCTGAATCTTCTCAACCTGCTTAATAATGATACATGTTTTAATCAAAATTATTGGTTGAGAGTTATATCTCTCCCTGGGACATGGATCTCACCTCGTGGATCATCACATTCTTTTTAGGTGGTCGTCAGTGGCGTGGTCAGGATCATGGTGCTGAAGGGGAGCATCTTGGAGAGTACTAGACGTAGAAGGTTGGCTAGTAGTAGTTGCAGAATCCTAGATTCATCCCTATACTCTCAGGTCTGGGTAGGGAATGTTTTTTAGATGATATGTATATCGACATGTGATTTTGGTTGTATGATGTAACATACCGAATTTTAGACTTTTTGCCATTTTGGTCATCTTTTTCATCTTTTCCTTTCATTTATATCCTCTTTGACCTTTCTGTTTAATTTGTGGATAATATAAATGCCTAATGAACATTTGTTCACATTCTCTCTCAATATTTGGGTTTTATGCACAAATACCTCAGTGAAAGCTTAGTAATGGTTTTAATATGCTAAATGTCCACTCAAGTCATAAAAAGAATAAATAAATTCGTCATAGAACTTTCTATTACTTTTTAGAATATGAAAAAGAAAGGAAATCCTGAAATATACATAAAGGAGATGATAAATTTAATAATTGGAGATAAATGGGATATAATGGATAAAAGGAGATAATGAGGAATATATTGCTTCAAAAATCATAAATAGAAATCCACGAGATAATTTGATAACAAAATTCGTTTTATTGACTTAAAAGATACTTAACGGCCAAGTATCATCTAATTTGGATAATAAATAAATATATATAAGCCTTTAGTACAAGATAATGGGAAATAAGCCAATAAGGTGAAATAAAATATCTAATATCCTCAAATTGGAAAACTAACTCCAAATTCGTAATATACATATTAAAATGAGTCTATGTGTGAATTTGTATTTAAGTTGGCCGATGTTAAATATTTTATTATATTCAGGAGAGAGAAAATGACTCAAAGACTAAAAATATTAAATCTATGTTGAAAATAATTAATTAATGCCAACATCGTGTTCTGCACATTTATTATTATTTATAGGTCAAGTTTTACATTTTTAGAAAGTTTCTAGATGCCTCTAATAAATTAAAAGGATAAATAAGTGATAAAATTTAAATAAATTAAATAAAATAATAAAAGTCTTTAAAAAATAAAATAATATCAGATTCGTATTCTACATGTTAAAATATATCTTTGGATGAATTTTGAATCAATTTGGAAAATATTTGATGAGACGATAAATTTAAGAGAGAGAAAGTGTACAAAACTTTCAACTCATTATTTAAAATAATAAACAACTTCAAAAAATGGAAATAATACCAATTTCGTATCCCACATACTTAATAAGACTTATGGGTGAATTTATATTATTTTTGGAGAATCTAATAGTCATTAATGAGAGAGGAAAGAGAAAATAGTAATTTGCTAAATTAAATAATCTAACTTTCTCAAAATATAAATATAAATTTATATTCAGATTTCTCACCCCAAAATCAGTAAATCTACCAAATTTGATTTTATTTGGACTTTGTTTGCACCTTTAAATAATTATAGAAAGGTTTATCCATTAAATGCATCAAAAGACCTAAGTTAGAAGGTTGAATTAAATGCTTTCCTTGCGGATCAGCGTCGACCCTCCGATGCACATCGAACGGTTGCCGAGTTGTCTCCTACCTTGAGTAGGAGACACCCGCGTGAACAGTAATCTTAGACAAAAAAAAAAGGTTCGATTATTTAGCCATATCTCCCTCGTTTCTCAACGAAACTTCGCGAAACAAGTTGAATTGGATTGAAAATTTAATTCCGCATCCAACTAGCACAAGATCTCGTGTTTTAATCGAGTATTCGTGAAATGCCTAATCTTTTTCCCAAGTCTATTCTGGAGCTCCGACTCCATACACCCTAGCACCCAATCCTATATATATAAATACCCATCTAGGGTTTCGCCTCACCATAACAAACCTTTTTCTCAAGTCAATTTCTCCTTTGCTCTCGTGTTTGGACGTCGGAAACCTTGATTGGAGCTTGACCTTGTGGTGGCTCGCTCTCTTTCGCCTCACCTCTTCCGGTGAATTCCTCCTAGCAGTAAGTTACCCCGACCTTCCTCTACAGTTCTATGTTCTTAGTTTTTTGAATCATCAACATATGTAGATTTGCCCAAAATCGCCCTAGCTTCGGCCCTACTGCTATGCAGCCATGGCACGCGAGCAAGGAAGGGTAGATGAGCCATCGTGATTTACCTTTTATGCCTCTCTCGTTTTCTGTTTTGTTTGTTTTAGCAGGCGAGGGCATGTATGTCTTTTTGCTGATCATTTTCTTTGTTGCGGACGAGGTCATGCTAGCCGTTGACCGGCGAGTTGGATGCCTGCTATTGGGTCAAGCCACCTGTGTGGGTCATCTTTTCATCTCTCTCGCAGTCTCTAGCTTATTTGCAATTTTTTATTTTCTAATTGGCCTAATTTGTAAAATCCATAACTTTTGACTCGCTTGTCTAAAATTTAAAGTAAAATATGTTCTGGAATCAGAAAAAGATGAGCTTTCTAATAAAAATATTTTTGATGCCTGATTCTGATGTTTTAGAATAAGTGTTTTTAAGGATGATTTAAATTACTAAAAAATATGAAAAATAGCCTAAAAAGTCAGTATCTCGAAAATATACAAACCTATATGTTATTTTGATCAGGAGAATCTAACTAGGACATTAGTGAGGTTTTCATAATCAAATTCGATCGTTTGTGGAAAAGTCGATGGTTTTGAGGTTTTAAGCCTTTAATGAATATACATATATCTAATACATAAATATGATGATCATATTAGGGAAAGTGGATCTGATCTCATGTAAAAGTTATGAAAAGTGATTCTAAGATTCTAAAGAATAAGGTATGCGCTTAATACACTTCAGTGGGGAATTATTTGTTCCTTAACCTATGCTTTCCATAATGAGGCTTATTTGCACCTTGTATTCTTTTCTTTTGAATCTATTGCTATACTTGCCTCATAATCATTTTGGAATATTGTTCTTGGGTTTTGGTACCCCTTTGCCATGTTCTATTTGGATGATGCTATTACTTGCCATTATTTCTAGCATGTTGATTTTAATTGACTAATTAACTAGTGTAGTGGTACTTGTATGTACAACCACCCATAGTTGGGGAATGTGTTATTTCTCCCCTGGGGAACGTGTTACTCTCCCCCCACACACATAATGTGTGTAGGTGACTGGGAATGTCTTATTCTCCCCTCACCCTTTGGTTGAAGGTCCGGTAGGTGCCTCAACCCTACATAGTGAAGGTAGTCAATATTAATCATACATGCAATCCTTTTTGTGATATGTTGTTTATGACAAGCATCTATTAAAAGCTTCTTTTATATATATATATACGGCCTCATTCTCTTGATTGTCTTCATCTTATGATGAACCCTAGCCTATTTTACATGTTTTGCTCATCTTGTTATATTAGAATAGCTTTTTGACACATACTTTTATTTTCCTTCCCTCTTGCTGGGTGCTTTCCCAACCACCCAGATATGGAGCAAGGTGATGGATATGGAATGAAGATCGTTGCTTTGGCATGGACATGGATGATGGATATGTTGCTCGGAGACAAAAGTGGAGTAGTCTAAACTTCCCTCTATCTAGATCCTAGTTGTGTATGATGATGTAACCCTAAAAGGGAGATCTTTGATGTATTTTGTACAATCTTTTATGAAATTGAATATAGCCAGAAAAAAAATCCGATGCTTTTCAATGTGTTTTTTTACCATATTTTAGTAGAGGGTGGTTTATCCCACTCTTTACAACATGGTATCAGAGCCCATGGCAGTCAGAATCTGGCTATTTCAGTTTTGTCTCCCTAATTAGCACCCTAGACTTGCATAGTTTTCTCTAAGTGATAGGGTTAACCTAGATTTGATCTATCTTGATGAAAGGTTGACTTAGGACCCTATAATTACACATTAAAATCTTGATGAATAAAACCCTAAAATACTTATAACTAAAACATGCATAACTTGATGTTGTTTAGGGTTGCCTTTATGCAACTATTAGGGCATGAAGTTGAAGCGAAGGTGTCTAGAAAGGATCAGGGTTTCGGGGGCTGGCAATATTTTCCTCCGCACCACTAGCTTGGTTTACGAGGACTCCCATGCCCATATGATACAGGCCTGGCCTGAGCTAATACAAATTGCCCAAAATAGTTTTCTTTTAGACAATAGTGACCTTAGATTCTATGAAGTATATCTTTGGGAACCCTAAGTTGATTTGTTTGAGGATGGATACCAAGATAGTTTCCTTATGTCCCTTAGGACCACATGCTTGGATAAGTTTATGCTTAGAACCTAGACCTTAGAGTTTGGGTGTTTTCGAAGATATCAGAGTGCGTAGTGGAAGTGTGATGGATCTTGTACATGGTGCAGTAGACTCATCCTTTAACCCTAGTTAGTTTGGCTTGATAGGTCGAACCCTTTAAGGGGTGGAGTATAGTTGGTTTGATGATGTTTGAGTGGTTAGATTTTGAGGACAAAATCCTCTTTAGGGGGATGGAACCCTATAACATCTTGAAGTCTATCTAATATATCTTTAGAAACCCTAACTCTATGGATAGGAGGTTAGTATGCTTGGATTTTCAGTTTTGACCAAACAAGTAATAATGGTAACCCTAACATGCTTGTTTACATATTAATGAACATGTAATGGTCATATAATGAATAATTCATACGTTTAAACCCTAATAAATATCCAATGCACAAAATATGGATATCAATGCTAATTGTCAATATGTAAGAGGTTGATCATGTCATGAACCTATAAACCCTAATGATATGATGAGAATGGTAATTGTAACCTAATGCATGCTAAGGATGGATAAGTGAAAATCAGGGTCATGTTGACCTAAACCCTGACTTTCAATAATCTAACCCTAATCTATACATCTTTAATGCCTTTCATGATACATTAATGATGTTAAGAGCCATAATCAGTTAATATACTTCGATACACATAAATGATATATATATATAATCACCTAATCACATATTAATCAAGTCATCAATATAAAATGCAAGTTACCTTATTATCTAATGCACATGTGATTAGTCACTTAATGTGAATCAATTCATTGATAAGTAATATGTCTCACCTTGATCATTAAAATACATGTAATGGCTTCCATATGAATATGAAATGATTGAATCCACATATATGTGCAAAATCAATAATATAAATGAATAAATATAAGGAAATGATTAATGATGACATTAACGTGGGAAATAAATATAATGTGACAATGTTTAATATGAATATAAGTACCTAATGTGACATTAATTGAAATAATTATATGCTTAACCACGAATTGAATAGAATGTCTTATTTCATGTAAAATAATTTGTTATAATTAATAAAGTGGTAATATGAGGATAATGAAGTATAAATCCGAATTATTAAGGATAATGATCAAATATAATAATGAATGTGGAGATAATTGAGTAACATCTAATTGTGCGTAATAATGAAATATAACCCCTTTTGACAATAAAGTGTATATGGCATGACGTAATTAATATAATGATGATAATGTGATATCATAAAGAGTATAATGTTAATGAGCCAAAAATGTAAATAATGTTAAATCTCCTAAAAAGAATGTCTTAATAATGGACCCTAGGTGATCCATGAGAATTGACCTATGATTAGTTGATGTATGTGAAGTTTTTGAACCCTTAGGTGTAGTTGAAGTATGAGTTGTTTGGTGGAAGTTATGGTTGGAGAAACAACCTAAAATTTGGTGATGTGATGTTGCACACTCACCCTTCCCTAATTGCTAGTGATTTCGGGGACGAAATCCTCTTTAAGGGGTGGAGTGTTGTAACATACCGAATTTTAGACTTTTTACCTTTTTGGTCATCTTTTTCATCTTTTCCTTTCATTTATATCCTCTTTGACCTTTCTGTTTAATTTGTGGATAATACAAATGTCTAATGAACATTTATTCACCTTTTCTCTTAATATTTGGGTTTTATGCACAAATACCTCAGTGAAAGCTTAGTAATGGTTATAATATGCAAAATGTCCACTTCGGTGATAAAAAGAATAAATAAATTCGTCCTAGAACTTTCTAGTGCTTTTTAGAATATGAAAAAGAAAGGAAATCCCGAAATATACATAAAGGAGATGATAAATGTAATAATTGGAGATAAATGGGATATAATGGATAAAAGGAGATAATGAGGAATATATTGTCTCAAAAATCATAAATAGAAAGTTACGAGATAATTTGATAACAAAATTCGTTTTCTTGACTTAAAAGATACTTAATGGCCAAGTATCATCTAATTTGGGTAATAAATAAATATATATAAGCCTTTATTACAAGATAATGGGAAATAAGCCAATATGGTGAAATAAAATATCTAATATCCTTAAATTGGAAAACTAACTCCAAATTCGTAATATAAATATCAAAATGAGTCTATGTGTGAATTTGTATTTAATTTTTCCGATGTTAAATATTTTATTTTATTTAGAAAGAGAGAAAATGACTCAAAGACTAAAAATATTAAATATATGTTGAAAAAAATCAATTAATGCCAAAATCATGTTCCACACGTTTATTATTGCTTATAGGTCAAGTTTTACATTTTTAGAAAGTTTCTAGATGCCTCTACTAAATTAAAAGGATAAATAAGTAATAAAATTTAAATAAATGAAATAAATAATAAAAGTCTTCAAAAAAAAATCAAATTCGGGTTCAACATGTTAAAATATATCTTCAAATGAATTTTGAATCAATTTGGAAAATATTTGACAAGACGATAAATTTAGGAGAAAGAAAGTGTGCAAAACTTTCAACTCATTATGTAAAATAATAAACAACTTCAAAAAATGGAAATAATACCAAATTCGTATCCAACATACTTAATAAGACTTATGGGTGAATTTATATATTTTTTGGAGAATCTAATAGTCATTAATGAGATAGGAAAGAGAAAATAGTAATTTGCTTAATTAAATAATCTAACTTTCTCAAAATATAAATATAATTTTATATCTGGATTCCTTACCCCAAAATCAGTTAATTTACCAAATTTGAGTTTATTTTGACTTTGTTTGCACCTTTAAATAATTATAGAAAGGTTTATCCATTAAATGCATCAAAAGACCTAAGTTAGAAGGTTGTATTAAATGCTTTCCTTGTGGATCAGCGTCGACCCTCCGATACAGCTGCCGAGTTGTCTCCTACCTTGAGTAGGAGACACCCACGTGACAGTAAACGTAGACAAAAAAAAGGTTCGGCTATTTAGCCATATCTCCCTCGTTTCTCAACGAAACTTCGTGAAACAAGTTGCATTGGATTGAAAATTCAATTCCACATCCAACTAGCACAAGATCTCATATTTTAATCGAGTATTCGTGAAACACCCAATCTTTTTCCCAAGTCTATTCCGGAGCTCCGACTCCATACACCCTAGCACCCAATCCTATATATATAAATACCCATCTAGGGTTTCGCCTCACCATAACAAACCTTTTTCTCAAGTCATTTTCTCCTTTGCTCTCGTATTTGGACGTCGGGAACCTTGATTGGAGCTTGACCTTGTGGCGGCTCGCTCTCTTTCACCTTGCCTCCTCTGGTGAATTCCTCCTAGCAGTAAGTTACCCTGACCTTCCTCTACAGTTCTATGTTCTTAGTTTTTCAAATCATCAACATGTGTAGATTTGCCCAAAATCCCCCTAGCTTCGGCCATGCTGTTGTGCAGCCATGGCACGCGAGCAAGGAAGGGTAGATGAGCCATCATGATTTACCTTGTATGCCTCTCTCGTTTTCTATTTTGTTCATTTTAGCGGGCGAGGGCATGTATGTCTTTTTGCTAGTCGTTTTCTTTGTTGCGGACGAGGCCATGATGGCCGTTGACTGGCCAGTTGGATGCCTGCTATTGGGTCAAGCCACATGTGTGGGTCATCTTTTCATCTCTCTCACAGTCACTAGCTTATTTGGCAATTTTTGATTTTCTAATTGGCTGAATTTGCAAAATCCATAACTTTTGACTCACTTGTCTAAAAATTAAAGTAAAATATGTTCTGGAATTAGAAAAAGATGAACTTTCTAATAAAAATATTTTTGATGCCTGATTCTGATGTTTTCAAATATGTGTTTTTAAGGATGATTTAAATTACTGAAAAATATGGAAAATAGCCTAAAAAGTCAGTATCTCAAAAATATACAAACCTATATGTTATTTTGATAAGGAGAATCTAACTAGGACATTAGTGAGGTTTTCATAATCAAATTCGATCGTTTTTGAAAAATTCGATGGTTTTGATGTTTTAAGCCTTTAATGAATATACATATATCTAATACATAAATATGATGATCATATTAGGGAAAGTGGATCCGATCTCGTGTAAAAGTTATGAAAAGTGATTCTAGGATTCTAAAGAATAAGGTATGTGCTTAATACACTTCATTTGGGAATGATTTGTTGCTTAACCTATGCTTTCCATAATGAGGCTTATTTGCACCTTGTATTCTTTTCTTTTGAATCTATTGCTATACTTGCCTCATAATTATTTTGGAATATTGTTCCTGGGTCTTGGTACCCCTTTGCCATGTTCTATTTGGATGATGTTATTACTTGCCATTGTTTCTAGCATGTTGATTTTAATAGACTAATTAACTAGTGTAGTGGTACTTGTATGTACAACCACCCATAGTTGGGGAATGTGTTATTTCTCCCCTGGGGAACATGTTACTCTCCCCCAGACACAAAATGTGTGTAGGTCATTGGGAATGTCTTATTCTCCCCTCACCCTTTGGTTGAAGGTCCGGTAGGTGCCTCAACCCTACATGGTTAACGTAGTCAATATTAATCATACATGCAATCCTTTTTGTGATATATTGTTTATGGCAAGCATCTATTGAAAGCTTCTTTTATATATACGGCCTCATTATCTTGATTATCTTCATCTTATGATGAACCCTAGCCTATTTTATTTGTTTTGCTCATCTTGTTACATTAGAATAGCTTTTTGACACATACTTTTATTTTCCTTCCCTCTTGCTGGGTGCTTTCCCAACCACCCAGATATTGAGCAAGGTGATGGATATGGCATGAAGATCGTTGCTTTGGCATGAACTTGGCTGATGGATATGTTGCTCGGAGACAAAAGTGGATTAGTCTAGACTTCCCTCTATCTAGATCCTAGTTGTGTATGATGATGTAACCCTAAAAGGGAGATCTTTGATGTATTTTGTACAATCTTTTATGAAATTGAATATAGACAGAAAATTTTTTATTCTGCTACTTTCCAATGTGTTTTGTTTACCATATTTTAGTAGAGGGTGGTTTATCCCACTCTTTACATATGCCTTTATTATAAATGACATTTATATGTGGAACAGGATCTTTTGTATACAGGTTGTGGCTAAGGCCACTAAATAGATATGTGAATACCTGCTATGGTATGTGTTGATGTACATGTTGATGGACCTTTATGGTAATGTTGTAATTGATTTTAATTTACCCCATTTTCTGGATATGTCATTTAATTAGTTTGTTGATCATATGTTTTATTTTGAGTAATCTCGTTTAGGCGTGATGGATTGTCACAAAAATGTCTTGAATTTCTTTAAAAGATAAGTTAAAGTAAAATAATAGAATTTATGCAGCCCTATCTTACACCCAAAGAAAGAATAAACCAAGATAAGATTTCTTGCCAAGTTTGTGCAGGAAAAAAGGTTATGACATGTCGTAAATAACTAAAATAAAGCAAAAACTTGGAGGAAAGGAAGAGGTAATTAACTTTTGTTTTTCTCTACCAACGTTCGCCCAATCTCATAATGAGTAATAATGTTGTTTCCCTTAAAATTTGAGGTCGGTTGAAGAAGAGATGAGGAAGTTATGAATTTTGTAAGTTTTCCTAAAGTGAGTGATTAATTGGTAAATATATATACATTGTCACATTTAATGTGACTAGAAACCATAGGCTCAACCCTTTAAGATGTTGAGCAACCTCATGGCTCTCGGATCCCCGATCAAAGATCAAGGGAACATACCTACCTTTGGCCAAATTGGGAAAGTCGAATATAGTACACCTTTCTTTCCCTTTCATCTCTCGCTCTCTCTCTGATCCATGCTGCACCCAAAAACCTTCTTGTTGAATTCAAAAGGTGGTTTGAAACTTAATCGTCCCTAGATAACCATGTCTTGGAGTGAAACTAGAATTTTCCCCGAATTCATTTGGGATTCGGCCTCCATAGGAGGCAAGTCTTTATAAGGCATAGGAGACCCATTGACAAACTAGAACATCTTCTACGAGACCTTGCGGGTGTCAAGGCTTTGTCCCTTGGTTCCAATTTTGTAGTAAACCCCTACCTTCTTCTCTTCTTACTTTCTCTACCCCATCTCCTTCCTCTCTATTCTTACCACCTCCGGGAAATCCCCGACCATGATCAAGTTCCTCGAGGAGTGGCTAAGAGGATAGCACCTTCATCTGCCTCTCAAAGGCCTAGACCCTCAGAGTCAAAAATCGAGTTGACTCACCTAGAGGCCTAGTTCACGAGTGGGCGGTTGAAGACAATAGGTGTGTGAGTTTACCCTTCTACCCCTATTATGTTTTTGTAAAGTAAGGGGCCAAGTCAGTCTTTTAACATCATTCTACACCCTTGCCATGCGGGCGTGTACTACCACCATGGCATGAGTCAATTGGCTCCACCTCGGCCCCATAGCATGCAATTTATCCAGTCGACTATCGACATGGTAAGCCTTGATTGGCTGAAATAGAATTATCTTGAAATAATTTTATTAAATTATTAGTATGTCAAAAATATCAAATATGTATCTGATTTTCATCAGAAAATGTGTGGAATCTAATAGGATAGGTTCTATCACCTGAATGTCTAAAAATTCAGAAGTAAAAATGTGTGTATTCCAATAGGATAGGTTTCATCACCTTCCATTGAAATTAACTCATTGAATAGGTGTATTTTAGAGATTACCCACAGTGGGTGGGTATGCCATTGAATTTATCCCCAATGAGTGGGTATGCCATTGAGATTACCCCCAAAAGTGGGTATACCACATAGATTGAGCAAATATGGGTTGAGAAGTTATAGCAGAAAACACATGTTTGATGATGTAATAATAATTGTTGCTATGGTTGTTTATATTGTTACACCTATGTGCACATATTTTCTTGCACCACGTACGCAATATACACATATAATGACCACATTTTTTTTCTCCCGTCATTTTAGGTTAAACTGCAAATATATGAAGATGTGGATATCCAAGAAGATGACACCAAAAGAAAAGATAATAAAGTCTACTAGAGGATTTGTAGATAGATTTACATTATGTTTCAATATTAGTTTACCTTTCCATGTAACTCCTTGGAGGAGATTTTATCTTCATATTGTTATCAAACTCTTTTCCATTAAATGAAATTTCTAATTATTATTAGTTATTTGTTAAACCTTGATCTTGGAATTATCATAATGGACATTGCCCTCTTCATCCTCCTTAATTGGGGATAACACAGGGAGGGGTCACTACATTTGGTATCTGAGCCCAGGTTCACCATTTAACCCTTAATAATTAGTAAACTTTAAAGAACTTCATAAAGACGAAGGTAATTATTAGGACATTATTCAAGATGATGGTGTCTAGAAAGGAGCACGACCCAGGGGAACTTTTCTCCGCACTGCTAGTCATCTTACGAGGACTCCCAGGCCTCCGTAAATCCTTCTTGTCCAAAGTCAGAAGATTTTTCCCGAAATAAGATACCTCTAGGTTATTCTTCTCATCTTATTGTTTGTACCTTCTCTACCCCATGCTTTCCTCACAAAAACCAAGGGACTCAATAACTATGTCCTTCTACCCTTATGAGAGATTAGGGTTATGATTATTAGGGTTAAGGCATCCTCCTCCAAATCACAACTAATGCATGTAGACAAGACATTATGGATATAATTTATGACGTTTTAAGTACCTTTAGCATAATTTGAAATCAATTTACTATGTGAAACATAATGTCCCACACCAAGACCACCATCATTGTTGATGACGCACCTCGTGACAACCAGGATAGGAAGATTCCCCACAAGAAAAAGATCTCCTTAGAGAAGAGGAGGAGATCCATGTAAGGCGAGTCTTCTAAGAAGTTGAAGAGGCCACATGCCTCCACCGAGAAAGGTCCCAAACCTGAGGCCATCCCCTTTGATATCCCAAAATTGGAAGACGGTCCAGACCCTGAGGATGAAGCCATGTCAGAAGATGAGCCCAAGTCTAAGGATGACCCCAACCATGTTTCTGGCCCTAGCTCTATACCTATAGTCAGAAAAGTGGTGATCCAGACCCATGGGATGCTTTGGTTAGAACAGTAGAAGAAACTCACTGAGTCCATTAGTGCTTTAGCCTTAAAGACATCACCAGAGATTAGAATTATGAATCCCAACATGTCTGCCCTTGTCTCAAAGCCACCATCCTCGACTTCATCAAGCTGGACATAGAGAAGTTCTGGGGGGGCAAGATAGAAGTCGTCAACAAGGTGGATGCCTAGCTCTTGGTTGTGGAGAATGGCTTCCGCATCTTGGAGGTGCAACCCAACAAGAAGGTCCTCTTTGTTGCTCACCTCCTTGAAGGAGAAACAAAGCTATAGTGGGAAAACTACATTGTTGACCGAGACATGACTACTGAGCCAATGTCTTGGGTAGATTTCTACACGATCTTCACTATAAGGTTTGTCCCCACCTTTGTCCAAAAGAAAAAGGAAAAGCAATTCATGCTCCTCTATCTAGGTAACATGTTGGTGGTGGATTATCCTTAGAAGTTATAACTCCTAGAGTGCTTTTCCTACATGCTAACCAAGAAATGGTGAGTGGAGCACTTCATTGAGCCCCTACACCCCCAACTGAAACCCCATATCATGGCTAGAAAACCCCCAAACTTCACTGAGGTCCTCAAATTTTCCTTAGAGATGGAGGAGATTGGCATGCCTTCTCAGAACCCACCTAAGGGGTATTTAGGGTTCACTAAAGGCATTTCTCCTCCAAGGAATGATAATAGAAGGGCACAATGTCATGCCTCGATCCCACAATATCCACTAATCATGAGATTAGGGCATGACTATGAGGATTACACTTAATACAAAATTACCCTTAACTTTTTCTTTTCTTAATCGCTTAGAATTAACTTAAAGGAAAAAAACCTAATAGTTTGAATAACATTGTATCGTAATTAAACTATGAAAGCACTTACCATTTACCTTACTTGGAATAAAAGCAAACTTACATGACATATTGCATTATTCATGCAGAAAGTAAAACACAATAGATAACTGAAATCTAAACTACATATTATATTACATTCTCTCTCTACCACACCACATGCCCAGGGACCAAGGGGAAAGGACTAAGAGACCTCTAACTAACTACGAACTACCTTCTAAGAACTTGGGTGATACGATCCTTCAGCTTCCTCGTGCTGACGCTGACCTGAAAAATGTTTTAGTAGGTTGGTGAGCTACTGGCTCAGTGAATAGAATTTCACCCAACCATCGCAGATAACTCATTTATGTTTATTAATTGGAATGAAATACCAGATAATACTATATTGAGCATATCTAAGCAATATAATTTAAACAACAGGAGATATCAACATTTCATTAAGATAACAACTGATGCAAGGCTGTAGATATGATTAAATAGCAGAGAATACTAAATTTCATTTAAAGGACAACTATTGTGAAACTAACTGGAATCTCTCTTAACTATTTAACTTATAAGAAACTCTGTGAACCTGTATGAACATATTTTATCTTATGCCCTGATCATATGTAGTGTACTCTACATATGAATACTCGTAGCGAACTACGATCCCACCATACAAGACTTAGCCGACACCCTGGGATAGCTAAGTCTGACTACTGTTCTGGTCTGCTATAGGAAAATTGGCTCTCTGTCCTCGGCACTCCTATGGTGTCGTAAATGGGACTCCTCCTCTAGGCTGAGTACACAAGAAGAGGGTCTGAGACGCTCTGTGGGCCTCATCTTAGTACACTCTGTGGGTACCTCTAGGTTACCACTGGGACTTCCGGTTCATGTTGGTTAACCTATCTTTTCTTAGGAGACTTCCTCAAGGGCTTCGTCTCCCTACACCCTCTGTGAGTGTATTCCGACCCCCGTATACTGGACGCACAGCCAGGGTAGGTCATTTCACCCCTAAGGCGCAGACCTTACATAGGAGTTCTACGGTGTCAGGGTCCTTAAATCTATTATTTTATTATTCTAGAAAAGCTCTTACTACATTGCATCTCTCTCTTACTTATTCTTGACTTTGGTATCTCTATGGTACCGAGTCTATTTATCAGAAACTTATAAGTACAACATGTATATCATTTCTAACTTAGCAGTGCAATATACTCAAACGTTGTAATTCACTGAGAAATCAACATACTGTAAATGCAGGTAGACTAAAATTCTTAAATAAATAGAGTACCTAGAACCATGCAATTGGACCTCTTAATGCACTAATAAGAGTAAATTACTCGACATATGAGAAATCGTCAGTAGCATCTATAAATTATCTGAAATTCCTCAAAAAAAACGTGCACATTAACCCTAGTCCTGGTTTGTGCATCACATAACTCAGTTAAGAGTTAATTATTTATTACGACATGAATTATTAATAATAATTGAGGAATTCTAATGATATTTCTGAGAAACGTGCCCACTCGTGTAAATATTAAATCACTAACATTAAACATAGCAGTGAGTGTACAACTGGGGTTTTCATTGAATATTTTCATGTCATCGTCATTTCTTTAAAATCATGCATCAAATTAATTGCTAAAATTTCACATTCTGGGTTTATACCCAAACCGTACAATTATTGGTCGTGTTCTACTGATTTCGGCTTTGAAATTGAATAACTTAGGTTTCGATCAACCATGTAATTCCACTAGTCCGAACCACACTGAATCGGATAATAAACTAGATCATTCAAAGCGTAAAAAAGCAAATTGTGAAATAAAAGTCAGCCGTCACCAATACTACACAACACCTGATAACCATTGTAACCAGTGAAAAACGTAGATTCAACCGAAATTATCCGACTTCTAGAGTTAAATCTTGCTTGGTGAGTGAAATTCTACTCACAGCGGTTCAGGATGTCCGAATTTGTCTGGAAACACGTCCAGATCCTATTTCTGGGCATTCGTTGGGTCGTCTTCTACCTCTGGATTACTCTCATAACGAACCAGTGCAACAGGTTGCTTCACGCCTAGGCTCAAGTTGAAAAGGAAGCTTCGATTGGCGGTTGGAACTTGGCTAGGAGCTGCGAATCACACCCGGACCTCACAGGCAAAGCTCAAGGGCAGCTTTCTCCCTACTGCTGGGCACCACAAGGTGGCCTAGCTGCTGCCCACACGTAGCTTGCTGCTGCTTGCTAGATTGGGCACCGCCCTAGGTGGTTGTCTTGTTCGTGGTTGCGGTTGCAAGCTTGGACCTCAAAAACGGAATCAAGGCGAGCGTTTGGTGGTGTTTCCCGAGCAGATGGGCCCTTGGATGGCGTCCTGTAGCTAGCCGCTACTGCTTGCTTGGCCGTCCGGTGCCCTGCTAGGTCGGGTGGCTGGTGATGGGCGTTGTCAGGGCGAGGTAGAAGAAGGAGAAAGGAAGAAGGAAGGAAAGGAGGGTGGCGCCAAGCTTGCTTGCCCAAGGTGCCCTAATCGATCGTGCCCCTTCTCTGCTGGTCGGGCAGCAGTGCGCCGCTTAGGCGGTTGCTGTGCTATCAGGTGAAGAAGAAAGGATAAGGGAGTAAAGGAAAAGAAAAAGAAATTATAGCCAAATATTGGAAAAATTGCATCTTAGGTCCTAGAGTCTTGAAAACACCATAACTCTCACCTTGATTGTCTGATTTGTGTGATTCTTTTTGCAACGTTTCAAGTGCGAGATCCTCTACAAACTAAAGGATGAAATTATGCTAATTAAACTGTCTCACTTGGTAAAAGCATTGATTGCATCTTGAGCACTTAACTCGTCTTAATTAACATGATGATGCTATTATCATTGTACTTATTAGTTAACTTTGATGTGGGTCATAACAATCTCCCTCCCTTATAAGAATTTTGTCCTAAAATTCCTAAAAGACAAAAGGATACTTGTTATGCATCCCGGACTCAAGCTCTCACGTGGCTTCCTCTAGGTTGTGGTTCCTCCATAAAACTTTCACTAACGATATCTCTCGATTCTTGAGTTTCTTGATCCTCTGATCAACTATTTGAATAGGTCCTTCAACATAGGACACATTTGATCTGAGTAGTGCAGGTTCTGGGTCCACTATCATCTCTGTACCAGGGTAACACTTCTCCATCATCGATACATGAAACACATCATGTAGATTAGCCAACTTAGATGGCAAATCCAACCTGTAGGGTACAGGTCCGATCCTCTCAACGATAGGATATGGGCCCATAAACCTAGGAGTTAGTTTGCCTCTCTTGCCAAACCTCAACACTCCTTTCCATGGTGAAACTTTTAGGTACACTTCATCACCAACCTCAAACTCAAGAGGTCTACGTCTCTTCTCAGCGTAACTCTTCTGCCTATCATGTGCAGCTTTCAACTATTCTCTGATCAGTGTAATCTTTTCAGTAGTCAAATCCACTATCTTTGGTCCAAGAATCTCTTTTTCACCCATCTCGTACCAACATATGGGTGATCTACACTTTCTGCCATACAAAGCTTCATACGGAGCCATACCAAGACTGGAATGGTGACTATTGTTGTATGCAAACTCTATAAGGCTTAAGTGTTCTTCCCAACTTCCATTACAATGCAAGATACATGCTCTCAGCATGTCCTCAATATTCGGACTGGTCCTCTCTGACTGACCATCCGTCTACGGGTGAAAAGTTGTACTATACCTCAACTTTGTGCCCAAATCACGATGCAACTGATTCCAAAACCTGGATGTGAACTTAGGATCTCTATCTAATATTATTGAAAATGGGATGCCATGCAGCCTGACTATCTCATCCACATATATCTTAGCCAACTTAAGGACATCAAAGGTTGACTTCACAGGAAGAAAGTGAGTAGACTTAGTCAGTCTATCCACAATGACCCATATCGAGTCACAACCTCTAGGTGTCCCGGGAAACCCTACCACAAAATCCATTGTGATATGTTCCCACTTCCATTCTGGTATAGGAAGAAGAGATTGCAAGGTACATGTAGGTTTCTGATGCTCACCCTTAACCTTCTGGCACACACTACATCTAGCCACATACTCAGCTACATCCTTCTTCATACCTAACCACCAGTACAACTCCTTGAGATTCATGTACATCTTAGTGTTTCTTGGATGCATAGCATACATCGATGCATGTGCTTCCTCAAGAATTTGTTCTTTCAAATCACTGTCACCAGGTACACACAACCTGTCATGCTGATACAAAAAACCATCATCTGAAAACCTAAATTCTGGTCTTTTTCCTGTTGTCATGTCCTGCATGATCTGTTGTAACTCACTATCACTCTGCCAAAGTTCCTTGATATGATCATAAAAAGTAGGCTTGACTTGCATCTGTGCAATCAAACTACTCTGCTCTGTCACCCCTAAGTCTAAGTTCAACTTCCGCATCTCTACTAGTAGGTCTCTCTTGAAACATGCCATAGAGAATACATCAGTTGTTGAACTTGACTTCCTACTGAGGACATCTACTACCACATTCGCCTTACCAGGATGATAATCTATCATGACATCATAATCCTTAATCAATTCTAACCATCTCTGTTGTCTAAGATTTAGATCCTTCTGGGTGAAAATATATTTGAAGTTCTTATGATCAATAAACACATTGCACACCTCACCATAAAGATAGTGACGTCATGTCTTAAGAGCATGAACTATAGCAGCTAACTTCAAATCATGTGTCGGGTAATTCTCCTCATTCTTCTTAAGTTGTCTAGATGCATAAGCTACTACCTTGCCTTCCTGCATCAACACACAGCCTAAACCTCTCCTTGAAGCATCACAAAACACTGTGTAGCCTTTATCTCCCTCGAGCAGGATCAACACTGGTGATGTGGTCAACCTCTTCTTCAAGATATGAAAACTCTTCTCACAGTTGTCTGACCAGACAAACGGTGCATTCTTTCTCGTTAATCGTGTTAGAGGTGACGGTACAACACTGAAGTTTTGGGTGAACCTCTTGTAGTAACCTACCAATCCTAAGAAGCTTCTGATCTCAGTAGGAGTCTTAGGATGCTCCCATTGTAGAACAGACTCGACTTTCTTAGGGTCAACACTTACTCCATCTCCTAAGATGACATGTCCAAGAAAAGACACCTCAGCTAACCAGAACTCATACTTATTGAACTTAGCATATAACTGGTGTTGTCTCAACAAGTGTAATGCTATCCTCAGATGCTGATCATGTTGCTCATCATCTCTCGAGTAGATCAAAATGTCATCTATGAAAACCACTATGAACTGATCCAAGAACGGCTTGAAAATTCGGTTCATCATATCCATGAAAGTTGTTGGGGCATTAGTCATTCCAAATGACATGACCAGAAACTCATAATGCCCGTATCTTGTTCTGAAAGCTGGCTTAGGAATATCTGAAGCTTATATCCTCAACTAATGATATCCATATCTCAAGTCTATCTTAGAAAAGATCATCACTCCACGCAACTGATCAAACAAATCATTTATCCTTAGAAATGGGTACTTATTCTTGATGGTGATCTTATTCAACTGTCTGTAATCTATACATAACCTCATAGTACCATCTTTCTTCTTCACAAACAAGACTGAAGCTCCCCACGGAGAAGAACTAGGTTGAATGAAACCCTTATCCAGTAATTCCTATAACTAAATCTTAAGTTCCTTCAACTCTGCAGGTGCCATTCTGTAGGCTGGTAGCGCTATAGGTTGACTACCTGGCAATGCCTGGATCTCAAAGTCTATTTCTCTTTCAGGAGGTAGACTTGGAAACTCATCTGGGAAAACATCTGGGAACTCACAGACCACTGGCACATCCCATAGGCTAACTATGCTCTTCTTAGCTCTAGTATCTACTACATGTGCCAAGAACGCCTCACAACCTTTTTGCAACATCTTATCAGCTATAGCGGCTGATATGATACACGTAGGCAAAACCTTCCTCTCTCCAGAAAAGACAAGAAAATCCACCTTGTTGAAAGATAGCCTCCTTCTTCCAGTAGTCAAGTTGAACTCGATACGTCTCTAGGCAATCCATACCCAAGATAACTTGAACAGAGTTAATATCTAGGGGTATAAGATTAACCGCGATGGTGTAACCACCAAAAGTCAACAAACATCCAGGACAAAACTCTGTCAACACTGTCGGTTCACCTAATGGAACCCTCAATAACAACTCAACCGGTAACTCATGAGTTAATAGGTTAAGCTCACAATCTAAAGAACGTTGTATAAACAAGTGAGTAGCACCCGGATCTATCAAAACTATAACTGAAATGTTGTTAAAGAAAAGCATCTCTCCTATAATCACTTGGGAAGAAACAATACCTTCTTGTGGTGTCAAAGAGAAGAAGCCTCTTGAAGCTCTTCCTCTCCCATGATGACCTCGTTGTCCTTCCCTAGCACTGGGTGCTGCACCACCTCGGGAACCTGAAGCTACAGAGGAACCGGGTCCTCCAGCTAGAGCCTATCTTGGACAATTATGATACTGTGACTGAGAACCCTGTGATGTTGACTGTTGTAACTTGGGGCAATTCCTCTTGATATGTCCCATCTGTCCACATTGATGACATCCTTCAAACCATGTTCCCTAACACTATCCTAAGTGTGGTCTTCCATAGATATCACATGCTCGCGTCTCTCGCCTCGGTGGACCTATCACTGAAACCAATAATCTAGAAGACCTAGTTGGAGGTGTCCATGTAGACTGTGTACTCCATCTTCCAGAATTATGTCTTCCTCCACTTGATGAAAAACTAGATCCTTGTCTACCAAAACAGCCAAGTCCTCATCCTATCTTTGAAAAGAAACCTCCACCTCCTCTGTATCCACCACTGCTTTGTCCCCTTCTAATAAAATCTCCAGATCTTTTCTTACTCTCAAACTACTTATCAGCATTAACTAACTCTTCTACATGTCTCGTTTCTTCCACAAATTCCCCAAAGTTTTCTCTATCTCTTCGACCAATGGCTGAAACAATGTGTCTAATCTCTGATCTTAATCCTTCTTGAAATCTTCTGCACTTTTCTACATCATAAGGAACAAGTTGCGGACAGAAATTTGTCAACCTTGTGAAATGTGCCTCGTATTCACCAATTGTCATACTTCCTTGTCTGATATTCTGCAATTGTCTTATCTTCTCACTCAGGAAGGTAGGTGGGTAGTACTTAAGATGGAATTCATCAATGAAATCCTTCCAAGTCAGTATCGTGTCCCTCTTTTTATCTTCCACTCCACGCCACCAGAGCTCTACATCACCTTTAAGAAAATAAACTGCATGATTGATTTGTCTTTCCTCAGACAGCTCCATCAGACGGAACACTTTCTCTAACTGTCTCAGCCATTCATCTACTACAGCAGGGTCCGTAGTTCCATTGAACTCAGTACCTCCAAGCTTCTTAACCAGCTCATAGGATCTCATCATGTTACACCCCGATCTCACAATTTCCTCAAATCATGAGATTAGGGCATAAGATAGGATTTATATGTAAAACAAAGAACACCCTTAACCTTTTACCTTTTTTTTCGTTCTTTAAAACTCTTGTTTCTTCACATTGAACCACATAAATCATTTTAACAAGGGAATCTGAACATTTCTTTTACTAAACAGACTTTAATAGTAAAGATACATGTATAAACATTCATGATGTCTCTCACACCTTATGCACATAAGACCTACTAATTAGCAAACAATTTCAAAAGAGGAATAATATTACACATCGTAATTACAACTCTCTCTCTTATCTCTTACTGAGGACCTAGAGTGACAAGGACCGACTGACTCAACTAATCTTGTGCTTAACTCTTGTGGAAGATCTACACTGATGCTCTGACCATCTTCAAGTCCACGCGGTTAACCCTAAAATGTTTGAGTAGAGGGGTGAGCCTACTCGCTCAGTGAATGAGTACTTCAAAGAAACAGTCTAAGGCAATAATGTGATTATAGATATAACTTTGAGTAAATGATATGAAATTTAACAACAATAAATACTACACTAAGCAGTTCTAAAACAATATAATTGAAATAACAAAGAATGTAAATATTGCATCCAAAGAATAACTACTAGAAGACTATGCTCTAGTCTTCCTTAACTCTTTCATTTATAAGAAACTCTGTGGACCTATATGATCATATTTTAGCTTATGCCCTGATCTATGCAGTGTACTCTGCATAGAGAATCGCAGTGCACTACGGCCACACTGTACAAGACTTAGAGACACACCCGGGAAATGCTATGTCTGACTTTCCGTCCTGGTCTGCTACAGGACCCACAGGCCATCCAGCCTGACTCACAGGCTCTCCGGCCTTCTCTGCACTCATCCTGAGTGCTCTGGACTCCTCCTCTAACCTGAGCACACAGGCACAGGGAGTCAACACTGGGTTACCACCAGAATTACTCAACCGGTTGGTGTTGGATAACCCTTCTGTCCTCGTGCCACCAGAAGTACTCAACCGGTTGATGTTGGACACGAGTTTCACCCCTAAGGTGCAGACCTCTCAAAGGGGTTCTACGGTGTTCAGGGCACCTAAGTTTAACATTAACATTATGGGTACATTTTAGACAGAAATCATAACTCATTTAACACTTCTCACAAGGCTCACACGGCCTGCCATATCATATCATAAGAAACATCATAACTCATGTATTCAACATATTTCATGTCTCAGTAACATCCCTTTCTAGGGCATGTCATATCTCATCACCTGCAATTTACGAGATATGTATTGAAAATAATAAGCCCTGCAGTATGTAGATATCAACTCAGAGAGAACAAGCATATAAAGTTAAATGCACTAGAAACATACAATTCAACAGTTAAGCATCATCACATCTCATATCGAGACCTTTCATATCACCATAACATGATTCATTGAACACCCTATCCATAGGGTTTCATTTGCCTTATTCATTCATCACATACTAACACCCTACTCTTAGGGTTTCATTCGCCTCATTCACCTTTTCATTTACCTCATTCACTTGTCACATGGCTCTCATAAGGATTTCATAGGATATAAGCATTCACTAAATAAAGATTGTTTCCAACAAATCATATACAATCAATATAGATATGAAACCATGGAAATTTAACTAAATTTAGGTTTTCCATACCATTCACTGAGATATCATGTATCAAGAATAAAATTCAATTAAGATAACCCATGAGTTACATCCTAACCACTTATAGGATTACTAGTCCTCTTTATTTAACTTTGATCTTTAAGTGTTCAATTAGGGTTTGCTCCAACACGGTCATGGGGTCACCCCACGGCCGTGGCACAGATCATTCGAGCTTAAACTAGTGAAATCAAAGTCATAGACTTAGTGACAAATTCCAAAGGTTTTAGATATTGAAATATGATAGCCTTAAGCTTGATTGAGAGCATTTAGACCTAGGTTTGGTTTAAGTCTAGATATCTCTTCAATTGGATTAAAACTCTAGGGAGATCTCAGTTAGGTTAAACCCTAATTACATCATACAATATGAATCCGAAAGGCATTCTTTCTAGAATGTGTTGTATACATTTCTAATATGAATCTATCATTAGAGAGTCGTTCAAACAGAGAAGGATCCCATTTCATATCAAATTGCAACTACACAGAACAAATGGACATTCAGGGTTTAAAATCACATACTAAGCAATTAGGGATTTGGATGCTATAATCAAATTTCGTGCATTACACTATTTGAAGGAAGAACCCACTCACCCTAAGGTGTGAAAACACCTCAAAACTGCAGCTCAACTCAGGGGATCTCGAACTCATATCAAATCCCTAGCAAATCTCCCAATTCTTCTTCCCTTCAACTCGGAAACCTCAAAAATGAGGGATTATGAAGAAAGGGTGAGAAAAGAGTGAATTTCGACATCATCTTGGATCAAATCAGAGCATGGACGGAATCTTGACATGAGAGAGAAGATTCACCATAAAAGTCTATGCAAAGAATCCAAACTTACTTGATTTCACCATTCCTCGGACCGCAAAACCCTAGGTCAGCAATTCCTCCTCTTTCTCCACTCAAGCCCTAACTCTCCCTCTCTCTCAATATTTTCGTTTCTCTGGGGTGGATGATGAAGAATGAGAGCTGTGTGTGTGTGGTCGATCATATAAGTCAATTTGAGCTGCTTGGGTCAATTGCATATTAACCCAACACTCAACTTTAATTATATTGGCTGAATATTCAGTTTCACAATAGTTTCTGTAATTCGCCTACTGAATAGCTAACAGAAGCTCCAAAAATTCTGGAAATTTTATAGGTTATATATAATGAAGTTTCAGACCTCCAGTAAAAATTTGAGAGCATTTCTAGTTACAAATAAATAATTAAAAATCAAACAGTACACTGCTATATTGCAGTCTGCAGCATATTCGGTCGAGTTTGTCCTGCACAGAACTCGACCGACACCCTCACTGTAGAAATCAAAAGTCATCCAAAAATTACGCCAATTTAACAGAGTATCTAAAACTGTGTTTTTCAAGCACAGTTAAAATTTGAGATCAATTGGATATACCAATAAAAAGATAAAATTCAATTACCACACTGCTATATAAATCTGGAAATGTGATCGGTCGAGTTTGAAACTCGACCGATAAACAGGTCAGAACATTCTTCAAAAATTCTGATATTTTACACTGTTGTTCACATTTTATATATCCAAATCATATCCAAATTTGAAGTAAATCAGAGTTACACATAAAATACTAAAAATCATTTACTGAAACACTATACTTATCAAATTTTTGTATTCATGTATCATTAAAACCCTATTTTGGGTCGATTAGGGTCTATGCTTCTCAAACCCTAATTCTCAAGACAAACGAACACTTAAACTTCTTATCATAGTTAAAACATTCTCATTGGATTATCATTATTCATTAGATTTCAAGAGTGATCAGTCCAATTAATCATGTAATCATCTTGGTAACCCTAGTTTACCAATTAAGCTCAGATGGGGTCGTAACAACTCTTCCCCCCTTAGAATGTTTCGTCCTCGAAACATAAACCTACAAGAAAGATACATTCAAGGTTATTCTAAGCTTCTAAAGCCTTCCATGTCATTATATTCTTGTATTTCATACCTGAATGTAGTTTTCAACATTAGATCTTTTAATTTTTTACTAAATCACAACATATTTCAAATAGTTCTCAATGATATCAAGCAAATTCTTTATGCCGCAGTCAAACATAGCATGCAAAGATAAACCACCATGCTTTCGCTGTGCAACTCTGATACTCTGATCCAACTATCTCAACTTATGCGGCTCAGAAAGTTCTATTGTTCTGTATCACCTTTAAGTGACAAAAGCGAGTTCACCATGTTGTTTTAAACTTTAATAAAGTGATATTCAAAAAGCAAAACAGTCTTGAATTAAAAGACTAGATTCAACAATCAATTGCACAATACTATTCTTGGCATCCCCATTGGGTCATGGATGCATGAGGTGAAGCATTACCACCTCATTCCATACTATCCTGTTTCGATCCTGGGACATGTGGGTTATGGGCCCACACACAATTCAAAGTGTAACCATCGTATTATATCATTTTAGGGTTTCAACCACAGTAATAAAGTAATCCACAATTGTATCAGTCATTCAAGCATTAATCATACTCAATTACCATCACTCAGTTATATTAGAGCTAGGTATAACAAGCTACACCTCATTAGGGTTACTTGTCCAGACAATCTGATTATCATCCCTTTCTATTAATATGAGTGAATAAGTATGACTACCTTGTTCAGGGTATCTCTCCATGTGTTATGACATCATCCAAACCGTATCCCCTTATCACAAATACACAATAGTAAGATGCATATCAGGTATGAATTACTACAACTATCATACGCCTTTAATTTAACATATAACTTGCACAAATACACTGAAATCATATGTAGAACCAACTTTCATACCTTAATATGCCTTCAACAAATCATACATGTAAAAACAAATTCACATATTACACAAAGCTAGTGTTTTTCCATATCTCTCTGCTCATTCTTTACTACTTATGTTTTGCTACCTCTCCTTCTCATTTTGATCATATACAATAAACATCCCTAACATTAAAACATTCAAGGTAAGAATAGATTATTCATCATTCTTGCTATCACACAAGAATTTATTTCTTATTGCACTTCATCATAATGTATGTCACTATTACATTCACTAGATGACCCCACCAAGGTAGTTATTCACCGTATATGATTCATTTTCTCTTGTCATTTCATTCCCACCTTACTCTCATTAAGGAATATATGAAAGAGAAGATGATTTTGAAACTTAGAATTCTTGTATTCAAACATTCCCTTAATACCTTAAATATTCTTCATTTTTAAATCAAAGGGATCGTGCATGGATCAAACACAGTTTCTCTTTCAATCAAGTTTTCCCTCTTGAATATTGTCTACCCTTGTATGACTTATTCATTCGTTAAACTACACCTATGTTCTTCACTTAGGAACTAGTTTGTTGTTCTAGTCTTATGAATTATATGATCATATAATTCTCTTCACTTTTACTCTTTTGAAGACTCTTCACTTCTATGGACCTATTGAATGCTCAACTCTATTCTTCTACTCAGCCTTTGCTTTAGAGTTCATAAAAGCATTATACTCAATTATCTGATCCATTCTTCATGATCGATTCTTGCTATCTAGAACCATACATACATTTCATATATCTTTTCTATATTTCATACATATAGCTCATATAATATTAATCAATAAACTGATTATGAACCTTATATCATGTTCCTTTATTCCCAATTAAGGGTTTCTCATATGAGGCCCCAAAATTGAACCTCAGATACCAGTTTCAACTGATTCTTAGTTGTTCTGATCTTGCCCATATGTTTCAACATCTTACTGTATGTACATTCTTACTCTGATGTGAATTTAATTATCCAGAGTCTATTCTTATTATACTATTAATAGGAGTCATTAGATCCCAGTAATACATCCTGCCAGCCAGACCAGGCCAAACTTGAAGTCCTGAAGACAAGAACTACAAAGGATTACTCAACTCCGATTCATCTCAGAAGTGTGGAAGAAAACTTATCCACTAACAAAAGCTCATTCAAAGGTCAATTCTAGTCTACTTGTTACAAAGAATGAAATCAATAAATGCTACAACTGCATAGTGTACAACAGATATTAAAGACCCATATTTCAAAGTATTGAATGTTTCAATTCAAACATATAAGAGCATTTCTATACATTTCCAACAAAAACAACATTATGAAATGTAAGTTCTATCTCCTTTTACATTTATGCTCTTAATTCTTGTTTCTTTTCTCGTTTTCTAACCCTAACATTTCTAGGGTTCCTCTCTAGCCCATTCTTCCACTGTATACCTGGCCAGGGTATACGTGAGAGAATAGACAGAGTAGCTTGTACTGGTTGATCCAAGTACTCAGATATCGGGCCAGGATATCCAAATACTCAAATCCCCAAAGCTAACATCAAAACATCTCCTATCTGCCACACTTATGATGCTAACTTATTAACTTAATGGTCCTTGACAACTCACCCTAAGCTCTGATACCAAGCTATTACACCCCGATCTCACAATTTCCTCAAATCATGAGATTAGGGCATAAGATAGGATTTATATGTAAAACAAAGAACACCCTTAACCTTTTACCTTTTTTTTCTTTCTTTAAAACTCTTGTTTCTTCGCATTGAACCACATAAATCATTTTAACAAGGGAATCTGAATATTTCTTTTACTAAACAGACTTTAATAGTAAAGATACATGTATAAACATTCATGATGTCTCTCACACCTTATGCACATAAGACCTACTAATTAGCATACAATTTCAAAAGAGGAATAATATTACACATCGTAATTACAACTCTCTCTCTTATCTCTTACTGAGGACCTAGAGTGACAAGGACCGACTGACTCAACTAATCTTGTGCTTAACTCTTGTGGAAGATCTACACTGATGCTCTGACCATCTTCAAGTCCACACGGTTAACCCTAAAATGTTTGAGTAGAGGGGTGAGCCTACTCGCTCAGTGAATGAGTACTTCAAAGAAACAGTCTAAGGCACTAATGTGATTACAGATATAACTTTGAGTAAACGATATGAAATTTAACAACAATAAATACTACACTGAGCAGTTCTAAAACAATATAATTGAAATAACAAAGAATGTAAATATTGCATCCAAAGAATAACTACTAGAAGACTATGCTCTAGTCTTCCTTAACTCTTTCATTTATAAGAAACTCTGTGGACCTATATGATCATATTTTAGCTTATGCCCTGATCTATGCAGTGTACTCTGCATAGAGACTCGCAGTGTACTACGGCCACACCGTACAAGACTTAGCGACACACCCGGGAAATGCTAAGTCTGACTTTCCGTCCTGGTCTACTACAGGACCCACAGGCTCTCCGACCTGACTCACAGGCTCTCCGGCCTTCTCTGCACTCATCCTGAGTGCTCTGGACTCCTCCTCTAACCTGAGCACACAGGCGCAGGGAGTCAACACTGGGTTACCAACAGAATTACTCAACCGGTTGGTGTTGGATAACCCTTCTGTCCTCGTGCCACCAGAATTACTCAACCGGTTGATGTTGGACATGAGTTTCACCCCTAAGGTGCAGACCTCTCAAAGGGGTTCTACGGTGTTCAGGGCACCTAAGTTTAACATTAACATGATGGGTACATTTTAGACAGAAATCATAACTCACTTAACACTTCTCACAAGGCTCACACGGCCTGCCATATCAGATCATAAGAAACATCATAACTCATGTATTCAACATATTTCATGTCTCAGTAACATCCCTTTCTAGGGCATGTCATGTCTCATCACCTGCAATTTACGAGATATGTATTGAAAATAAGAAGCCCTGCAGTATGTAGATATCAACTCAGAGAGAACAAGCATATAAAGTTAAATGCACTAGAAACATACAATTCAACAGTTAAGCATCATCACATCTCATATCGAGACCTTTCATATCACCATAACATGATTCATTGAACACCCTATCCATAGGGTTTCATTTGCCTTATTCATTCATCACATACTAACACCCTACTCTTAGGGTTTCATTCGCCTCATTCACCTTTTCATTTACCTCATTCACTTGTCACATGGCTCTCATAAGGATTTCATAGGATATAAGCATTCACTAAATAAAGATTGTTTCCAACAAATCATATACAATCAATATAGATATGAAACCATGGAAATTTAACTAAATTTAGGTTTTCCATACCATTCACTGAGATATCATGTATCAAGAATAAAATTCAATTAAGATAACCCATGAGTTACATCCTAACCACTTATAGGATTACTAGTCCTCTTTATTTAACTTTGATCTTTAAGTGTTCAATTAGGGTTTGCTCCAACACGGTCATGGTGTCACCCCACGGCCGTGGCACAGGTCATTCGAGCTTAAACTAGTGAAATCAAAGTCATAGACTTAGTGAAGAATCTCAAATGTTTTAGATATTGAAATATGATAGCCTTAAGCTTGATTGAGAGCATTTAGACCTAGGTTTGGTTTAAGTCTAGATATCTCTTCAATTGGATTAAAACTCTAGGGAGATCTCAGTTAGGTTAAACCCTAATTACATCATACAATATGAATCCGAAAGGCATTATTTCTAGAATGTGTTGTATACATTTCTAATATGAATCTATCATTATAGAGTCGTTCAAACAGAGAAGGAGCCCATTTCATATCAAATTGCAACTACACAGAACAAATGGACATTCAGGGTTTAAAATCACATACTAAGCAATTAGGGATTTGGATGTTATAATCAAATTTCATGCATTACACTGTTTGAAGGAAGAACCCACTCACCCTAAGGTGTGAAAACACCTCAAAACTACAGCTCAACTCAGGGGATCTCGAACTCATATCAAATCCCTAGCAAATCTCCCAATTCTTCTTCCCTTCAACTCGGAAACCTCGAAAATGAGAGATTATGAAGAAAGGGTGAGAAAAGAGGGAATTTTGACATCATCTTGGATCAAATCAGAGAATGGGCGGAATCTTGACATGATAGAGAAGATTCACCATAAAAGTCTATGCAAAGAATCCAAACTTACTTGATTTCACCATTCCTCGGACCGCAAAACCCTAGGTCAGCAATTCCTCCTCTTTCTCCACTCAAGCCCTAACTCTCCCTCTCTCTCAATATTTTCGTTTCTCTGGGGTGGATGACGAAGAATGAGAGCTGTGTGTGTGTGGTCGATCATATAAGTCAATTTGAGCTGCTTGGGTCAATTGCATATTAACCCAACACTCAACTTTAATTATATTGGCTGAATATTCAGTTTCACAATAGTTTTTGTAATTCGCCTACTGAATAGCTAACAGAAGCTCCAAAAATTCTGGAAATTTTATATGTTATACCTAATAAAGTTTCAGACCTCCAGTAAAAATTTGAGATCATTTCTAGTTACAAATAAATAAATAAAAATGAAACAGTGCACTGCTATATTGCAGTCTGCAGCATATTCGGTCGAGTTTGTCCTGCACAGAACTCGACCGACACCCTCACTGTAGAAATCAAAAGTCATCCAAAAATTACGCCAATTTAACAGAGTGTCTAAAACTGTGTTTTTTCAAGCACAGTTAAAATTTGAGATCAATTGGATATACCAATAAAAAGATAAAATTCAATTACCACACTGCTATATAAATCTGGAAATGTGATCGGTCGAGTTTGAAACTCGATCCATAAACAGGTCAGAACATTCTTCAAAAATTCTGAGATTTTCCAATGTTGTTCACATTTTATATATCCAAATCATATCCAAATTTGAAGTAAATCAGAATTACACATAAAATACTAAAAATCATTTACTAAAACACTATACTTATCAAATTTTTGTATTCATGTATCATTAAAACCCTATTTTGGGCCGATTAGGGTCTATGCTTCTCAAACCCTAATTCTCAAGACAAACGAACACTTAAACTTCTTATCATAGTTAAAACATTCTCATTGGATTATCATTATTCATTAGATTTCAAGAGTGATCAGTCCAATTAATCATGTAATCATCTTGGTAACCCTAGTTTACCAATTAAGCTCAGATGGGGTCGTAACACATCAACTCCTTGCTGCTCGAGGTAGAAGCTCACCTATCCATCTTATACCTTTCCCTGGTCTCAAGAAACATTTTGTACATCCTTGATGCCTCATCCACATCATCTCCACCACCTGGACCCATCACCTAAGGATCAGGTCCAATGTGGCTCTCAGCTTGGTCCTCATGACCACGTCCTCTTCATGCCATCTGTGTATAACAGAACATTTCCTGTTAGAAAATTGTAGTTAGAAGGAAAACACCTAAGTCCTAATCATATTGGTCTCTTATCATCCCCTGACCTTGACTTAGAGTAATAACGTACTCAACCTATGATCTGATACCAAAATAATTGTCATGCCCCAATCCCACAATATCCACTAATCATGAGATTAGGGCATGACTATGAGGATTACACTTAAAACAAAATCACCCTTAACTTTTTCTTTTCTTAATCACTTATAATTAACTTAAAGGAAAAAACCTAATAGCTTGAATAACATCAAATCGTAATAAAACTGCGGAAGCACTAACCATTTACCTTACTTGGAATAAAACCAAATATACATGACATATTACATTATTCATGCCGAAAGTAAAACACAACAGATAACTGAAATCTAAACTACATATTATATTACATTCTCTCTCTGCCACACCACATGCCTAATGACCGAGGGGAAGGACTAAGAGACCTCTAACTAACTATGAACTACCTTCTAAGAACTTGGGTGATACGATCCTTCAGCTTCCTCGTGCTGACATTGACCTGAAAAATGTTTCAGTGGGTTGGTGAGCTACTGGCTCAGTGAATAGAATTTCACCCAACCATCACAGATAACTCATTTATGTTTATTAATTGGAATAAAATACCAGATAATACTATATTGATCATATCTAAGAAATATAATTTAAACAACAGGAGATATCAATATTTTATTAAGATAACAACTGTTGCAAGGCTATAGATATGATTAAATAATAGAGAATACTAAAATTTCATTTAAAGGACAACAGCTCTGAAACTAACTCGAATCTTTATTAACTCTTTAACTTATAAGAAACTCTGTGAACATATATGAACATATTTTATCTTATTCCCTGATCATATGCATTGTACTCTACATATGAAAACTCATATCAAACTACGATCCCACCGTATAAGACTTAGCCGACACCCTGGGATAGCTAAGTCTGACTATTGTCCTGGTCTGCAACAGGAAAACTGGCTCTCTGGCCTTGGCACTCCTATGGGGCCATAAACTAGAATCTTCCTCTAGGCTGAGTACACAGGCGGAGGGTCTGAGATGCTCTATGGGCCTCATCTTGGAACGCTCTGTGGGTACCTCTGGGTTACCACCGAGACTTCTGGATCATGTTGGGTAACCTACCTTTTCTTAGGAGACTTCCTCAAGGGTTTCATCTCCCCACACGCTCTGTGGGTGCGTTCTGACCCCTGTATACTGGACGCACAGCCAGGGTAGGTCGTTTCACCCCTAAGGCGCAGACCTCACATAGGGGTTCTACGGTGTCAGGGCCCTTAAATCTATTATTTTATTATTCTAGAAAAGCTAGCTCTTACTACATTGCATCTCTCTCTTACTTATTCTTGACTTTGGTATCTCTATGGTACCGAGTCTATTTATCTGAAACTTATAAGTACAACATGTATATCATTTCTAACTTGGCAGTGCAATATACTCAAACATTGTAATTCACTGAGAAATCAACATATTGTAAATGCAGGCAGACTAAAACTCTTAAATAAATAGAATACATGTCAACTTGGCACTTATATACTAGAATCATGCAATTGGACCTCTTAATGCACTAATAAGAGTAAATTACTTGACATATGAGAATCTTTGATAGCATCTGTAAATTATCCAAAATTCCTCAAAAAAAATGTGCACATTAACCCTAGTCCTGGTTTGTGCATCACATAACTCAGTTAAGAGTTAATTACTTATTATGACATGAATTATTAATAATAAATGAGAAATTCTAATGATATTTCTGAGAAACATGCCAACTCGTGTAAATATTAAATCACTCACATTAAACATAGCAGAGAGTGTGCAACTGGGGTTTTCATTGAATATTTTTATGTCATCGTCATTTCTTTAAAATCATGCATCAAATTAATTGCTAAAATTTCACAGCCTGGGTTTATACCTAAACTGTACAGTTATTGGTCGTATTCTACTGATTTCGGATTTTAAACTGAATAACTTAGGTTTCAATCAACCATGTAATTCCACTAGTCTGAACCACACTGAATCTGATAATAAACTTGATCATTCAAAGCATAAAGAAGCAAATCGTGAAATAAAAGTCAGGCGTCACCAATACTACACAGCGCCTGATAACTGCTATTACCAGCAAAAAATGTAGATTCAACCAAAATTATCTGACTTCCGGAGTTAAATCTTGCTTGGTCAGTGAAATTCTACTCACAGCAGTTCGGGATGTCTGAATTTGTCTGGAAACATGTCCAAAGCCTATTTTCGGGTGTTTGTTGGGTCGTCTTCTACCTCTGGATTACTCTGTTAATGAACCAGTTGCAACAAGTTGCTTCACGCCTAGGCTCAGGTTGAAAAGGAAGCTTTGATTGGCGGCTGGAACTTGGCTAGGAGCTGCGAATCACGCCTAGATCTCACGGGCGAGGCTCAAGGGCAGCTTTCCCCCTGTTGCTTGGTGCCACAAGGTGGCCTAGCTGCTGCCCGCACGCAACTTGTTGCTGCTTGCTAGATGGGGTGCCGCCCTAGGTGGTTGTCTTGTTCATGGCTGCAATTGCAAGCTTGGACCTCAAAAATGGAATCAAGGTGAGCGTTTGGTGGTGTTTCCTGGGCAGATGGGCCCTTGGACGACATCCTACAGCTGGCTGATGCTACTTGCTTGGCCGGCCAGTGCCCTGCTAGGTCGGGTGGCTGGTGATGGGCGCTACTAGGGTGAGGTAGAAGAAGGAGAAAGGAAGAACGAAGGAAAGGAAGGTGGCACCAAGCTTGCTCGCCCAAGGTTCCCTAATCGATCGCGCCCCTTCTCTGTTGGTCAGGCAGTAATGTGCCACTTAGGCAGTTTCTGTGTTATCGGGTGAAGAAGAAAGGATAAGGGGGAAAAGGAAAAGAAAAAGAAGTTATAGCCAAATACTAGAAAAATTGCATCTTAGGTCCTAGAGTCTTGAAAACACCATAACTCTCACCTTGATTGTCCAATTCTTTTTACAATGTTTCAAGCGCGAGATCCTCTACAACCTGAAGGCATGAAATTATGCTAATTAAACTATCTCACTTGATCAAAGCATTGATCGCATCTTGTGCACTTAACTTAGCTTAATCAACATGATGATGCTATTATCATTGTACTTATTAGTTAACTTTGATGTGGGTCATAACACACAAGGTCGTAACCATGACAGTGACCGGAATGGAGGAAGAGGAAAGTCTTGTCATGACAAATGCAACCCTGAATGTCTCACCTATAGGAAGAGGTGACTTGGCAAATGTTGCTTCAAGAAGCGAGTGTGTTATCTCTACCAAAAAGAGGGGCAACTCTAGGCCACATGTCTCCTCCCAACCTCGTAGGGGCCAGGCACAATGGCAGCCCAACCACTGGGTGTAGCACAACCAGGGGTAGCCCCAGTTTCTAGATAACACAATCAAGCCTGATTCTACACCATCGATAATGAAGAAGCTCGGGCCAATGCAAATCAACTCATAGAAGGTAGCCATCCTTGAATCTCATTTTCTATCATGTACCATGGAAATGCAATTTACATTGTGACTGCCATAAATACAAATGTAGGACTACTTGATATCATGGGACATACAGTTAAAGCTTTATTCGATTCTGGTTATACCAATAATTTCATTTTGCATAATCTCACAACTATTCTTTGTTTGGATTTCAAGGACTTAGGATACATTTAAGAAGTCACTACCCCTATTGGTCATATCTTCCCATCCCTCTTAAAGACACTAGTCATTCATGTTAAGTATATGAATAATGAACTCCCTATGAACTTTATCCTCCTTTATATGAATGATTTAGATATCATTATAGGAATGTATTGACTTATAAATATAATACAAAAAAGACTATTGGGAAAATAAAATAAGAATAGAGAGGCCAGGTTATCCACCTTTTACATTCAAGGGAGAAAGGATGCCACCACTAGTCTATATATGTCATCCATGAAGGAAGAATAGATGGTAGATAAAGGTTTTCTAGCATTCCTAGCTGTAGTGATTGAGCTAGAATTCAAGGTACGACCCTTAGAGGAAATAGAGATAGTCAGGGACTATGTTGATGTGTTCTTGGATGACTTTTTAGTCATACCTCTAGAGAGAAAATTTGATTTCTCAATAGATCTAGTTCCCAAGACAAACCCAATTTCTAAGGGCACATGCAGAATGGTTCCCTCTGAGTTGCTCAAATTGAAGAATCTTCATCAGACCCAGCACATGGGAAGCAATGATTCTCTTTGTGAATAAAAGGATAGGTTGCTCTACTTTGCATAGTTTAGAGTGATAAATCAGGTTACAATTAAAAATAAGTACCCCTTACCCCAAATAGACAGCATGTTTGACCAAGTCAAAATTTCCTAAGATTCTCAAAGATTGATCTAAGATCTGGGTACCATCATTTGCGAGTTAAGAAGGAAGATATCCCAAAAACCACTTTTTGAACCCTCTATGGTCACTAAGAGTTTTTGGTTATGCCTTTTGGGTTGTCCAATGCTAGAGTGTGTTCATGAACCTCATGAATAGTGTGTTCCAACCCTTCCTTGACACCTTTGTCATAGTGTTCATAGATGACACCCTAGTCTACTCTGATGACCAAGAGCAACATCTTGATCACCTATCTAAGTTCCTTGATATCCTCAGAAAGTAGAAGTTCTATAGGAAATTCTTGAAATGCAAGTTTTGGATAGATCGAGTCATGTTCCTTGAACACATGATATCCAGACGAACCATATCCATAGACCCTACCAAAGTAGAGGCCATCTGGGAATGGCCAACACCAAAGTCCCCATCCAAAAATGACGATTTCTTGGAATTCGTCGGGTACTATCGATGGTTCATCAAGGATTTCTCAAAGACAACTTTTCCCTCACCAAGATCACCTGGAAGGATGAGAACTTCATATGGTCTAACCTGTGTGAAGCATGATCCCAAGAATTAAAGGAAAAACTTACCTCAACCCAATTTTTTTATCATACATGTGACATGCCGATCACACTAACCAAGATAACTCAAAACCAAAGCACGCGAGTAACAGTTAAACAAGCACACTACCACAAAATAGGGTAAATTAAAACTGATCTTATATAACCAACAAAAATGTAAACTTATTGCATCAAGATCAAACTGTACATATCACATACCATATCATGTATATAAAACTATACAGTGACCATTTGCCACATACCTAATACAAAAGAACCTATCCACATATAAGAGTCACATATATAAGCCATATGTACAACCAAGGCATACTGACAAAAAACATGTTTTGATATACTCATATACAAAACACAACCCTCCCCCGACCTGAGAGTATAGGGATGACATGTAGGACTCTACTACAACACTAGCAGCTTTCCAACCTTTTGAGTTCACTAATCTCCAAGATGCTCTTACTCCAAAGCACAGTCTCTAACACATCGCTGATGACTGCCTAAAAAGATGTGGAAACCCCAAGGTGAGACCAACATCCCAGCAAGAGATATACCTCTCTGCCAATAGTTATTACTACAATAGGTTATGTTACTATTAAACAGGATGAGAAGATTCATCTAAATGAAATACTCAAACTAAATTCACATGTTAAGCATGTTAAGTAACTACAACAGATAAGTAGAACATTTTATGTAATTAGAAGGAATATGAAGAACATGTATATAAGTTATCTTCTACTACCAAATTATATAATAACTAAGAAATACCATAGCATTAAAAGCAACTAAAAGCATAGGGAACAAGGCAAGGGTAGTGTGTTTGACCATAAAAAAATATACTACATGGTTGTGTTATGTCTTATATTTTTCCTTGGGGAATTTGAGTCGTTCCATGCAAACTCCAACTGACCACCGCTTGGTCACAATCAGTGCCATACAAGATCATGGAAGAGCTAGAATCCAATATCTTCCTACACTACTCGGTCAGTATGAATCTACACCGCAGTTACATATCAGTCATACTACGAACAATGGCATATCACCTAGCACCCCGCATACTCGATAGTATGTGATCCAAGTTTTCCCGTAGGAAGACTCGTTTCACCATCCAACAATTTCTGACAATGGGATGGATCTATGGCACAAGGCACTACATGATTAGGATTTCACTTGATTAGTTAAGCATATTGGGTGTCTTTTAACTGAATCAATCAAGCTACAAGAAAACCCTAGAAAGGTTCTACAAATATAAGGGTAGATTGCAACCTCAGAAGATATAAAATGTATAAAACATAAAGATGGTCACATCACCACATGATATTGTTTCAATGCCTTACACAAGCCCATCAATATTAACACACTATAATGGGATAACAACCCCTTATCACATCACATAGAGGTTATTGCCTAAATTAGGGAACAAAATCCATTGCCAAGGTCATAAGACCATTCACATTGTTCCTGCAAGAAACATCATTATCTCTCCATGCCTCATCAAGGCTCATAATCACCACATTACGTATGTATGTTACCTGAGTTCGACATAACATTGCAATTAAGAACTATAATGTCCATAAGATCACCAATTAGGGTTACAATATAGGAGAAAGAAATACTTTATTAACATAATAATTACTTAAGCAAACTAAGTATTATCACCATGTTCTCACATTAGGGTTAGCATTTCTAACATAACCTAATTAGAGTTTTCAAATAGCAATCAACATGCAAACCCTAGATATCATTATCTTCAATTTTCTTAGAACATATTAGGTCAACCACCATCATCACTAGGTAAAAATACAAAGAAAACATATGTCCAGTTCTCATTGACGGAATGGAATCTAAGTCCCATATCCTATGCGACCAAAGAGGAACCAAAGCATGGACCGAAGGTGACCATCAACCCCAGCAACTGAAGAGAACAAGACAACACCTTTGACCAAAGAGGCTAGGTCAGAGAGAACTTGGCGACTGAATGCACCACAACACTTTCATCTCTAGAAGGGAAGTCCAACCATAAACATCCTCATGAATTCAACACTTGGAAGTCGAAGGAAATAAGGAAAAAATCCCATCGGTCGAAGAACATAGGTCATCTCTTTAATCACTCAAGGAATCCATCGTTAACGACCCAAAAGCCATCCAAAATGCAATGACTGTACAAGACACAACTTGAACCCATCGTGAGAGACAAGAACATCTCAACCACAAGATCAATAAGATGATCAACATCAAGAAATTGAAACCATTAAGGAGTGAGGTACATGAAGGAAACCAACCTCAAAACCCTAAAATCTGACCATCAACATAGAGGGAAACCAAGCCATGATTCAAGGGAGAAAGAACCAATTTTTCAATCATCACATGTATCCAAAAACCTCCATCTCTAATAGAGAAAATAGAACCATAGATGTGAGGAGAAAAGCAACGTTTAATGTGTGCATGTAAGACCCAACATTTCCATCATCAATAAAATTTTGGGTACAAGAATTAGGGTTTAGGAAAAGAAGTAATCCACTCAAGATCACCACAAGATCTCAAAACCTAGTCCAAGATAGTATCATCATACTATTTACAATTTGTTTTAGAGATAGATCAATTGCATGCAAGATTATGTGCAACAATAATTGAGGAGAAAGTTATTCTACTGGCCTTGATTGTGAAGAACAACTCCAAAAGCAAGATGCTCCAAGGAAAGAGAGGGAAAGCAAAGCTTGATCACCACCTCACTGTCAAGCTAGCATCACTCAAAGAAGAAGTACAACCCTAGGTTAAGGTTGCAAAAGGAAGAGGGAAAAGCTTAGGCTGAAAAGATATGGAAGAGAGGTGATCTTCAACTCAACTTTAGGCACTAACATGGAGAATCGTGAATTTGGACAAAAGAACGTCAAAAGAATCTTCCTATCTCCTTGGAAGACCCACAAAACATCACCATCAAAGAACGTCGCCACCTTAGAACTACAATCCAAGACCACCCAATACTTCTCCAAGGTATCCATCCCAAGGATCACATCAAATCCATGCATGTCAAGTGACAAAAGGTCCACCTGAATGTGGTGTCTCGAGAAAGAAAGAATGCAATATGGACACACCTCCCGCAACTCAGAGGAACCAACAAGAGGGGTTTCTAGAAGGATACTATTATATCTACAACTAACAGACAAAGAGAAACTATCTATCACCTCTCTAGTGATAAAAGAGTGTGTCACTGATTTAGCCCTATTTTAGGGCTTCATCTTGTGTCATTTTGCATTTCAATCACATCTATACCTATTAGATCACATGTTATTTCCCTCAATATGCATATTTATGTAAAATCTACTTATGGACATTCTTTGCATGTTTTTCAGGCATTTGGACCACATGCTTGATGGAAGATAGAAAGGAGTGATCCTAGGGTTTCTCTACCCTTGGAGAGACCCAAAGTGAAGCATGATGCTCCCTAAACCTACCCCTAGTGGCCAAAGATCCATTGAAGAAAAGATGTCCAAGAAAATCCAAAGTATCAAGTCAAAGTGCTAATCCAGAGACCAGCACGGCCGTGGTACCACAGAACGGCCATGCTAGGTCACTTGCAAATCAAAAAAATCATTCTCAAGTAAATCTAGAATCACCACGGCCATGCCACACAGAACGGCTGTGGTGAACCGACCCAGAATGGCCATGCCACCTAGCACGGTCATGCTACAGTAGAGGCAAAACGGTCGTGGAGCAGAGAACGATCTGAGCATTTTGAGCCACCACAGCCCTGGTGACCACCACGGTCATTCCAGTTTCAGAATAAAAGTGGCCATCAACCTTTGATCTTCACATTTTAATTCACACGATCATTCTACCCCACCACGACCGTGTTCACCCCTACCCACCACGGCCTTGGTGATCCACCACGGTCATGCTACTCACAAAACCTAGCTACTTTTTCCACTCCACTACCCAATCTACCCCTACTTGACCTATTGCTTCCCCCACACCTATATATACCTAGGTGGTGTCTCCAACATGAGGTTAGCTACCTCCTACCACCTCCTAGATCCCCATTTTCTCCCCTTAGCCATTCCACTCCATTTCCACCTCTATTTCACTCCATTTCACCATTTCCACTATCAAGCCCCTAGTTTCCACTCATTTCCACCATCATTCCATGCCCCTACACCTTGTAGGAGAGAGGAGTATGCCCTACAATAGCTAAAGTGGAGGCTTTCTTCATCTCACTGAGCTCCATGGCTTCTTCTATCTCCTTCTCATCTCTTTTTGTATTTTGCATTGTTATGAGTAGCTAAGCCCCTTGGGTGGGTTGTTTGGGGTGTAAAATGTTACTTTGATACCATGTTGGGGGGAAATGATGTGTAAACTTTGTAATTCCATTTGCTAATGATTATGTTCTATTTCTATCTCATTCTGCTTAAAATACTTGTTGGTTTGTGTGTGAAATCACCTAGGAATTTAGGGAAATTGCTTATATATTTGAATTTTGGGATTTGCCCCTAGGTCAAATTCTTGTATCCCTAGGTCGCCTCCCATCTTCCTACATCCTAATCAATTTCCCTAATCCTAAGTGAGAGATCTAAGTACTAGATTAGGTGACTCTAATGTAATTAGCATGGAGCCTTCTCAAGGCTAGAATGTGGGGGAATTGGGGTCCAAAACCCTAATTTCACCTCCCCATTACTACCCTCGGCCCCTAATTTCCCTAGGAATGTTTCATCTAGAAACCTAGGCTTGTTTAGACTCTAATTGAATTGAACCTATTCCCTAACCCAATTGAGCCTCACAAGGGTAGTAGGGGTGTTAGGGACTAGTTCCCCTATACACAACCTAGCATATACATGGCTAGTTAGTAGCTTAGGTTAATTCATTATACTCTACCTTGTTGTTTGGTTTAAATAATTTAAATAGAATCGTAATGTTTATATATCAACCCCCAACTTAAGTGACAAGTACATTCCCTACATATCCCACGCTTCTCTTTACTACTTAAAACCCTAGTTTTGTGCCTGCTTAGCTTAGTTAGCTCTTTTCTTGCTTAGATAGCTTCTTGCCCTGTTCTTGCTTTGTTCTTTCTAGTTTAGCTCTTTCATTGCTCTTTTTCTCTTCTCTTGCTTGCCTTAGTGTAAATTGTCTTTTCATACCTAGCTTAGTCTTTTCTTGCTTAAATAGTCTTAATCTAGTCTAGGGTTAACTTAGATTTCATTCTTGCCTTTAATTGCTTTCTTTCTCACCTTAGTTTAACAATAAAAAACAACCTTCAAACCCTTAATCCTAGTCTCCGTAGTAGGAACCTAGAAAAATAAACCTAGATCTAGTGCCCCCTTTTCTCCATGTGGATCGACCCTATACTTGCCACCCTCCTATACTACGACACGACCCTATACACTTATAGGATAGTATTTTGGTAGATGTAGGTGTGTTTATGTCTAGGTCATTATAAATTTTGAATGTGAATCCACCTGTGTGCCTCCGCCTGTGGAGTTGCATCCATTCAAGTCTCAATTGAGTGGTGTGTGATGCCATTGGTGGGGGTGCACCAAGCTTTTTGGCGTCGTTGTCAAGGATTAGAGGTGATCAGCCTAGCTAGTTAGTTTTGCTTTGACTTTTTCTACTGTCGTCATCATTGCTATTATTTATTCTTTATTCTTTGCATTCTTTGTGTATATTGGTTTGCTAACCTGTTCTATTTTTTTTGGTTGTGCTTTGTGCATGTGACAAGCCACTCAAGAGAAGACAAGATGGAAGGCCAAAATGCACTTCACAAGCCACTTTAAGACTACTTCATGCCTAGCAACTACAAATTGCCAATTGCTAGTAGGGTTGATCAAATGCCAGGGGAGCAATTCTCTATTCCTCCAGGTATTCTTGGGATCCTACCCATCTTCTATGGCTTGGAGAGTGAGAACCCCTACAAGCACTTAGATTCCTTTCTTGAAGTATGCTCCACCTTCAAGACGCTGACGACTAGTTATGATACAATCCACTTGACCTTGTTCTCTTTCTCCCTCAAAGATAGAGCCAAAGAGTGGTATGACTCAAGTAGGGACATCATGAGTTGGGAAACAATGAAGAATGCCTTCTTGAGACAATTCTACTCTATAGCAAGGTTAACACAAATGCGGCATGCCGTGATAAGTTTTAGTGAAATGGGCAATGAGCCGTTCCACAATGCATGGGAGAGATTTAAGAAAATTTTGAGAGAGTGCCCACACCATGAGATCCCTTTGTGGCAGATAGTTCAATCATTCTACTCCGATTTATCTCTAAAGGACCAAGACACAGTGTATTCTTCTTATGGAGGAGTTTTCATGGCTAGGCCACCTGAGGAGGTATGTCCTTTGTTTGAGTAGTTGGATGAAGGGTCAATAATTTGAGCTTCTAGCATGATGAATGATTGGGGCTATGCCTTTGGTGTGACACCTCCTACTCCTAATGACTCAAGTCTGCAAGTGATGAAGATTCATGGTGACATGGTGAGCTTCATGAAGAACCAGGTGACAAATGTTCCTTGCCACCCAGTCAATTCTATTGAGTTCTATGGTGAAATAAAGAAGACACCTCACTCCTATAGCTACCAATAGCCACAAAGTCCAAAATATAGCTCAAGGTTTGAGGAATAGGTTCTATCTAGATTGAAGATATTTGATGATGTAAAAAAAGACATTGCAAGGCTAGAAGAGAGAATAGAGTGACTATCTTCCATAAATTCTCTCCAAGAAGAAAATTTGTCTTCAAAACCCATTGTGAGCTACCATGAAGCAAGTGGACCCATGCCCTCTTCTCAAGTTTTCTATAGTCCGCATCCCATGCAAGTGCAGCCCATCTACCATTTCCAAGGAGATCCCAAGCCTTATACTCCACCTCCCCCTCCATCATCACCATTTTCCCAACAATTCACTTTCCAACCTCAATTCTCCCCTCCACCTCAATTTCAACACCAAGTTTCACCTCCACCTCCTCCACAGCCACAACTAGCTCCCCCTCTCCACCATTAGCAAGGAAGTATTGTGATAGTTCTAAGGAGTGGGAAATATCTTGAGCAGCCCGCAAGTCAAAGAAAGGTTGACAAAGCAAAGCAAAACAAAGGCAGCCAACTGGTGATACTGTAATTGAAATTTCCGAAGATGATTCAGTGATACATCCTGTTGATTTTGGGATACCATGTAATCCAATTCATACTACATTTGTGAGTCCTACCATCCCTAGTGTTCCAACTCACATTGATTCAAGCAAGGAAAAAGCCAATGATCCTCCATTCATTGAAGCACTAGAGGAGCCACCAGAAATGAGGAGGAGGCAAAAGCACAATGTGGATATTCTTGAGGTATTTTTCCAAGTGACGGTGAACATTCCACTCTCGGATGCTATCAAGTAAATCCCATCATATGCCAAGTTCCTCAAGAACCTATGAACTATGAAGAGAAGGTCAACGGGGAGGATTCCAAAGAAAGTGAAGTTGACTGAACAAGTGAGCCCCATCATACAACATTCACCTCCCGTGAAGAGAAAAGACCCAGGAACCCCACTCATACCTAGTTATATAGGGGGACATCGCATAGATGGGTTCTTATTTGAGTTGGAATCTAGTGTGAATTTAATGGCATACAATGTCTATGTTGAGTTGGGCTTAGGCAAGTTGAAGCCGACACATTGCACTCTCCAGTTGGTGGATAGATCCATAAAAGTGCCTGGGGTAGAGTGGATTATGTGTTGTAAATGATGGATAAAGAGAAAGGTGCAGTGTTCCTGACAGATTTCATTGTACTTGATATGGAGCCAAAGGATAGGAAGATTCCCATCATCTTAGGAAGGTCATTCTTAGCTACAGATGATGTCGAGATTCATGTACGCATTGGCACCATGATGGTTTCATTCATGGACATGAGGATTAAGATCAACATGTACAAAACCCCAACCTGGCGAGTCTGAGATAGGGATATTGGACATGATCACTTCACAAGTCCGAATGATCATTTGAGAAAAAGATCAAGATGGAACAATTGATGATGATTATTGTGATCAAAGGGATGAGGAACACAGATTGAGTGCAAATGAGGGATGCATGTTTTGTAAGAATGGACACATGAGAATTCCAAATGGATGAATGAATGAAGAATTGCCAAGAAGCCAAGCTAAAGGCAAGAAACTCAACACTTGTGGGAGGCAACACACCTAAGTTTGGGGAATTTTTCACCCGACCTCTCATTTTTTATACTTTTGCTTTATTTTTACACAAACCTAAAAACACACACTCGCACACTTGTGCTTGATAGTTTTTGTTTTAGTTTTGATGAAATGACAGGTGAAACATGTGCAAGTTGAGAAATGAGGCACATTCAGTGGTTGATACAATATCAAAGTGATCATTCAAGATGATTGGGTTCTGAATGATGAAATGATGTGATGATTTCTGAAGATTTTTTGAAATTACAGAGCCCAGAATGACCGTACTGGTGTAGAATGGCCATGCTAGAAAAAGGTGGTTTTCAATAGGGAAAATGCAAGATTTGGCCTCCGACAACACGGTCGTGCTGACCAGAATGGCCGTGGTGGCATCCAGCCAGAACAACCATGCTGGCTTGGAACGACCGTGATGATTAAGTTGGATTTCAACAGGGAAAACTTGATTTTTGGACGAGAACAACACGACCGTGCTGGCCAGTACAGTCGTGTTGGCATCCCACCAGAACGGCCATGCTGGCCTAGATCCAGCACTTAAGTCGCCTGACTCCACCCAAGCCAGCACGACCCAAAATACATTTGTGTGACACAAAACGGTCGTTCCGCACAACCTGGCAATTAGGGAGACCCTCCTTCACCCAAAATTAACTCCTCTTTCTCCCAAACTCTGGATTTGAGTTTTCCATAGTCCCCAATCATCTTTCCTAACCTCAAGCTTTGCTTTCCACTCTCTACACGACCAATTTCTCCACCTCCAAGGAAAATCCGCCCCTACAGCCCAAAAGCACATTTGGTGTTGTTTGTGTTCATTTTTCACCAAAGGACCTTGCAAATATGAAGAGCACGGGCAATCAAGAAGGGAGTAGAGAAGACGATGGACATCCTCACCGGAGGCAAAATCCGGTCCAAGCGGGCCGCCCATTCACATCAGTCCGGCAGTGCTTTGTCACCGTCCAATTCTATTTCACGATTGTTCGGATGATCGGCGTCGATGAGCGCCTTCCGACACTACACCTCCAGTGGCTATACTTCAGATCCAAGCTACGGCAACCCCAAAGAGGAGGAGGAGGAGGAAGAACAAGAGCTGGAAAATATAGTGGACTCTGTCAATGTTGATGCACCGACTCATGAAAGGAGGGCCAAAAAATCAAATGATGCATCTTCCTCACGCTTACCGCCATGACCAAATCCAGCAAGACACCACTTCCTCGACTTGACCTAGTGCAAGCTTTGAGAGGGTGCCCTTGAACTTAGACATAAGTTTTAGGGTCACACACTTATGCAGAAGAGGACAAAGATGATATTGAAAGTGAGGAGATGGAAGATGAACCAGTGAACGTTGTGTCCATGCTAGAAGAGGACAGGTTGAGATGGGTGGGAAAGCAACTAGAGGGAACCACCTACAGAAAGGGAATGACAAGAAAAGCCATAATGAGGCGTGTCCACCCCGAGTTCTTGACAAGGAGGGTGATCCCCACTTGATATGCATGTACGACTACCGTGTAAGATCTAGGGATCAACTACACATTCAAGGGACAAATGCAACACGGTAGGTTGTACAAGATCTTGACTGAGGTTGAAGAAACCTACTTCGAGATGACTCATGAGTTCTTTGTAACCGTAGAGAAGGTACAGTACTAGGGAGAAGATGCCATCAGGTTTAAGCTGCACAACTCCATTCATTTGCTTAAAGCTTCCCAAATCAATGTTATCTTTGCCCCCAATTCAGGAATGGTAGAGAAATTCAATGAAGAAAGACTTGATAAGAGTGGTAGAGTAGATTACTCCAAAATGTGGAAGACAATCACTGGTCAATCTTCTTTTTCTGCAGGAAAATCAAAGACCAGCAAGATTTACAACCCCTTCATGAGATACCTACAGAAGGTGTTAGCAAACACCTTATTTGGCCGTTATGACAATCAAGGGTGTTTCTCACAAAAGGATTTGTTTGTTATGGCCACAATTGCAAGTAGGGGATTTGTAAACATAGGTGCAATGGTGATTGATCACTTGAAGACAATTCCCTCCAAGAGTAAAAATCCATTCATCATGGGAGGAATTATCACCACAATGGCAAAGGTAGTGGGTTGCAGTCAAGATGGACTTACCAAGGTAGAGGGAAGCAAATATGTTAATATAAACTATCTTTCTAGGTCCCAAATGATCTCCCTCAGAGATAGAAAAATCTTCTATGTTCTAAACCCCGAGTACCCTAGAATCACCTTGGAGCTTCCATACCACGCCACCCCCTACTCATGGATGTGGGTCCAATAGAAAACTTTTCTGAGGTGATAGCAAATTATGTGGAGGAGCACCAATGAGAGGGGTTCAGTGCATCAAACGTGGACTTACAAGAAGGGGGAGAGACAAATGTGTGAGAGCAACAACACATTTTTGAGCAGCCACACCACACACGACCGAGAGGGGAGTACTTTCATGTACAACCACCTCCAACAAATGCATACGACATGTCAACCATTCATGCATGGTTGGAGGCAATTCAAAGGACACATCAGTCCATGTGGTTAGATCAGCAATAGATGCATCATCATATTAACCACATGTACCACTATCAGCATGCGCATGCACAGAGGAACCCCCAATGGGGGGAGGATTGTTGGGGATCACTTTCTGGTTACCAGGAGACATACCCGCCTCCACAGGCAGACTACTGGGGCCATTAATACCAACACCCCCCACCAAAGGGAGGACCAGCACCACCAAAGCCATGACTTCTACCCTATCATTCCTAAGCTTTAGTTTCATGCTGAGGATAGCATGATTCAAAATTTTGGAGTGGTAGGGTGGTAAGCCCTCAATTTTCATCTTATTTTGTTGATTCCCTGTCTCATTTGATTACTTTTTGTTTTTTCTATCTAGTTTAGAGTTTACCTACTTTGCATACTTTCATGCCATGTAGTTTGCTTTCTTGTCATTTTTGCGTAATTTTCAAAAAAAATTGCTCTTTTTGCCATGCATTGCATATCATGTAGATTTTTGGTAATTTTTGCATGTTTTAGCTAGGATTTTCTTGTTTACTACTTTAAGTTCAATAATATAGGCTTAGATGTTATTGAAGGAAACTTGGCACCATTTTGGCCAATTCTGGCCAAATTTGAGATTTCTTGTCTAAAAGTGTGTTTCAACCCAATCTCTACTTTTTGGATTAAAAATGATGACCTTTGACAAATGCAAGTGAATTATCATTGTTTATTTCTAAATGGTATCAATTCTTGACTTCTTACATGTGCATCACCACTCTTGTGTTTGTGAATGATTTGGATGAATTGTGACTTGAGCAAGCTATGAGCGTTTACTGCCTATGAAATCACTTGATTGAAGTATAAATTTCAGGTTGTTCATTCATGTGGTGTGACATTGTTGGATGAAGTGTTGGATTAAATTTCATGTTGGATACCTTATGTCGAGAATCACGCCAGTGGCCCCTCTTTGGCCCGACTATTCACTCACCATTTTCTTATCCCTCCGCCTCATGAAAGGATGCTAAAGTGCACATATCAGCCATGGCCACCTTCAAAAATTTGGGGTGGCCACATCTACATCTCACAGCTTCACTCTCATCACCATATGCCCTATCTACTATAAAGGCAAAGAAAAAAAAATACAAAAAGAAAATAAAAGGTCATCATGTTTAAGAGCATCTAAGTAAAGAAAAGTTGAGTGCTCTATGTAATAGCACTCCAAAATCTTACCGCGACCCTTTCTTCCATTTTCATACCCATTGAGCTAGGAAACATCAAACCTAGCTCATTTTGCCCTTTTCCGTAGCCACGTGGGTCATTTGGTGTGATTTGAAATATAAGGTTGAAAGCATGAAAGTGAAATAGCACTCCTAGTCATCCTTGATTAACGCCATCATGAAATGGTCTACCCATAACTACATGAAAGAAATATGGATAGCTTGTGTGTTTTATGCACTATATTTTAAGTTCATATGCTTTGTGCTCTTTTCATGATTGGTTTGTGAAAACGGGAGAGGAGAGAGGTGGAATGCTTGTACTTAGTCACTATTCATCCCATTCAGCAATAATCATCCTTTGCATTGCATTTGTCATTTCTTGATTATGGAAAAATTGTAGAGAGATTGAGTCAGAGCATACTTGAGGACAAGTATGTTTCAAGTTTGGGGTGGTGATTCAGTCCTATTTTAGGGCTTCATCTTGTGTCATTTTGCATTTCAATCACATCTATACCTATTATATTATATGTTATTTCCCTCAATATGCATATTTGTGTAAAATGCATGTATGGACATTATTTGCATGTTTTTTTAGGCATTTGGACCATACTTGATGGAAGAGAAAGAGAAGGAGTGATCCTAGGTTTTCTCTACCCTTAGAGAGACCCAAAGTGAAGCCCGATGCTCCCTCAACCTACCCCTAGTGGCCAAAGATCCATTGAAGCAAAGATGTCCAAGAAAATCCAAAGAATCAAGTCAAAGTGTTGATCCAGACACCAGCACGGATGTGGTACCACAGAACGGTCATGCTAGGTCACTTGCAAATCAACATAGTCATCCTTAAGTAAATCTAGAATCACCACAGTCATGCCACACAGAACAGCCATGGTGAACTGACCTTGAACGCCCGTGCTACAACAGAGGCAGAATGGTCGTGGAGCAGAGAACGACTTGAGCATTTCGAGCCACCACAACCGTGGTGACCACCACGGTCGTGCCAGTTTCAAAACAAAAGTGACCATCAACTTATGATCTTCACATTTTAATTCAGACGATCATTCTACCCCACCACGACCGTGCTCACCCCTACCCACCATGGCCGTGGTGATGCACCACGGCCCTACTACTCACAAAACCTAGCTTTTTGTTTACCATTGCACTACCCAATCTACCCCTACTTGACCTAGTGCTTCCTCCACACCTATATATACCTAGGTTGTGGTTCTAACATGATGTTATCTACCTCCTACTACCTCCTAGCTCCCCATTTTCATCCCTTATCCATTCCACTCCATTTCCACCTCCATTTCACCATTTCCACCATCAAAACCCTATTTCCACCCATTTCCACCATCATTCCATGCCCCTACACCTTGCAGGAGAGAGGAGGACGCCCTGTAGTAGCTTAAGTGGAGGATTTTTTTCATCTACACTGAGCTTCATGGCTTCTTCTATCTCCATCTCTTCTCTTTTTGTATTTTGCATTGTTATGAGTAGCTAGGCCCCTTGGGTGGGCTGTTTGGGGTGTAAAATGTTACTTTGATACCATGTTGGGGGAAATGATGTGTAAACTTTATAATTCCATTTGATAATGATTATGTTCTATTTCTATCTCATTCTCCTTAAAATACTTGTTGGTTTGTGTGTGAAATCACCTAGGAATTCAGGGAAATTGCTTATATATGTGAATTTTGGGATTTGCCCCTAGGTCAAATTCTTGTATCCCTAGGTCGCCTCCCATCTTCCTACATCCTAATCAATTTCCCTAAGCCTATGTGAGAGATCTAAGTAGCTAGATTAGGTGACTCTAGTACAATTAGTGTGGATCCTTCTCAAGGCTAGAATGTGGGGGAATTCACTTCTCCATTACTACCCTTGGCCCCTAATTGCCCTAGGAATGTTTAATCTAGAAACCTAGGCTTGTTTAGACTCTAATTGAATTGAACCTAATCCCTAAACTAATTGATCCTTGCAAGGGTAGTAGGGGTTGTTTGGGACTAGCTCCCCTATACACAACCTAGCATATCCATGGCCAATTTGTAGCTTAGGTTTTTTTTAGTTTGCCAGGGGAAACCCATCCCCCTAGGCAGAGGCCTAGATAGCATGGATGGTAAACCCGGGAGACCCATGTGCCTGCACACTTATATCTCAATAGTAGCTTAGGTTAATTCATTAGACTCTAACTTGTTGTTTGGTTTGAATAATCTAAATGGAATCATAATGTTTATATATCAACCCCCAACTTAAGTGATAAGTGCATCCCCTAAATAGCCCACACCTCTCTTTACTACTTGAAACCCTAGTTTTGTGCCTACTTAGCTTAGTTAGCTCTTTTCTTGCTTCGATAGCTTCTTGCCATGTTTTTGCTTTGTTCTTGATAGTTTATCTCTTTAATTACTCTTTTGCTCTTCTCTTGCTTGCCTTAGTGTACATTGCATTTTCATACCTAACTTAGTCTTTTATTACTTAAATAGTCTTAATCTAGTCTAGGGTTAACTTATATTTCATTCTTGCCTTTAATTGCTTTCTGGCATGCCTTAGTTTAACTATCAAAAACAACCTTCAAACCCTTAACCCTAGTCTCCCTATGGATCGACCCTATACTTTCCACCCTCCTATACTACGACACGACCCTATGTGCTTGTGAGATAGTGTTTTCGTAGATGTAGGTGTGTTTAAGTCTAGGTCATTATAAATTTTGAAAGTGAATCCACCTATGTGCCTCTGTCCGTGGAGTTGCATCCATTCAAGTCTCAATTGAGTGGTGTGTGATGCCATTGGTGGGGGCACACCAAGCTTTCTGGCGTCGTTTCCGGGGACGCACCAGTCACATCCGGGTCAACCCAATTAGATACAAAAGAAGAATCATACAAATCAGAATGAAAAAGCTCTATCTGACCTGTCACAACCCTAGGATTGACCACTCCCTCTGGCTGACTTATGACAGAGAATCTAGTCGTCGCATGTTATCGTCCTCTTCCTCTACTAGCTTTCCTAGAAGATCCTGCTTGTGATGCCTGACCGCATCCTCTACCACCACCACTACTGAACTGTTGTTGCTAGGAACCCTACTGACTCTGCCTCAGCTATTGTGGTACCTCCTCATCCTTCACAGGGAAAAACCACTTAGTATGCCCAATTTTTCCACACTTATAGTAGGTCCTACTCTCAAACCATGGCCTAAAAGGCCATGTCATAGATATTGATGATGCACTGTGAGCTCCTTGTCGGCGGGGAAGTATGACCTCTGCCCTTGCTCAGTGACCACTAAGATGGCACTCCAGATCTTTGATGCCACTGAGGTGACAAAAACCTAGGATTGAAGCATCCATAAGACTATCCCTAAAACTGAGATAACCTCTTCTTAGTGTTGGCTTCACGCTTTTCTATTACAGACAACTCAATCCTCCTAATGGACTCCACGAAGGTAGCAAACTGCTCCCAGTTCTCCAAGGTAGACACCATCATTGTTAGCTTGGTACTCAACCCCTTCTCAAACCATCAGATCCTCTCCTTATCTGTCACTATCATTTTAGGGTAAAACCTCAGCAAGTCCATGAACTTTGCCTCGTACTCATTGATCAACATCGATCTCGGTCGGATCTTCTCAAACTATGAGATCCTCTAATCAAGATACATATCTGGGAAGTATCAGCTAACAAACTTTCACTAAAACTCCTCCCAATTGATCAATGCACTAGACCTCTTCTCCTTCTCAATGGACCACCCGTGCCCAGTATTGTCTTTCTACATGTACATGGCATGCTTCACCTTATCCTCTTCTAGGATGGTGAGAATCTTGAAAGCCTTATCCAACTCCATGAACCACATGTATGCATTTGCTGATTCTGTTGTACCAGCATACTCCAACACCCAAATGTGCCACAACCTCTCAAAAGTCTTCCCGGAATCCTAGGATTCTGCATTGGGGATAGCAACCCGTACTTGAGGTATGGGCACCCTATCTTCCACGTGCAAAATTGTGGCCATAAATTGTCCAAACATGGACTGAAAATGGGGTTGGCCGTAGTTGTCGGGTCAAACTAAGGTAATTTAGGCACTCCATCTACTCTTACATGTCTCCTAGCACCACCTCCTGGTGCAACAAAACTACTCTCAACATGTTCTTCGTGCTCTCTAGACATATTCACATAAGTACAAGCTACGATCGGATATATTGGGCAATGCAAGAATAGATGCAAACCCTAGTCCTACGTCCCTAAAGACTCAGTGAACCTAGTGTTCTAATACCAACCAAAGTGTGATACACTGATCACACTAACCAAGATAACTCAAAACCAAAGTGTGTCATTAACAATTAAACAAGCACTTTACCACAAAATAGTGTAAATTAAAATCGATCTTATATAACCTACAGAAACGCAAACATATTACATCAAGGTCCACAAACTATACCATATTAGGTATTTACAACTGTATAATGGCCATCTGCCACATACATGTTAAAAAAGAACATGTCCACATATAAGAGCCACATATATAAGCCATATGTACAACCAAAACATATTGCCAAAAACTACATTTTGATATACATCATCTACAAAACACAACCCTCCCGGGACCTGAGAGTACAAGGATGACACATATGACTGTACTACAGCACTAGCAGCTTTCCAACCTTCTAAGTACACTAATCTCCAAGAGCTCTTCTTCCACACCATGATCTCTACCACACCGCTGACAATTGCCTAAAAAGGTGTGGAAAACCCTGAGGTGAGACCCACATCCAAGTGAAAGCTATAACTCTCTGCCAATGGTTATTACTACAACAGGTTATATTACCATTAAATAGGATGAGCAAATTCAGCTAAATGAAATACTTAAACTAAATTTATAGGTTAAGCAGGTTAAGTGACTATAGTTTAAGAAATACTATAGATTAAAAAGAAACTAGCCGTGTGGGGAACAAGGCAAGGGTAAGCATCCAATTTGAAGAGTATTTAACCGTAAACAAATATACTACACGGTTTTGTTATGTCTTTTATTTCACCATGAGGAATTTGAGTCATGCCAACCAAACTCCAACTGACCACTGCTTGGTCGCAATCATTTCCATGCAAGATCATGGAAGAGTCGGACTCCAAGATCTTCCCACACTACTCGGTCAGTATGAGTCTGCACCACAGTGACATAAATTATCAAACTACAAACAACGACATGTAGTCAAGTTGAAAATACCTAGCCCACCTTGGTACAGGTCACGATGCTAGAAACTAGGGTATATAAACCCAATCACTAAGGTACAACTGCAATTGTCCTCCAATCCCATCACACACACATGTGTGTATATATATGTATATATATAATCACCAAGACCTAACCGTAGTCATTCTTATTGGATAAATTGGACATTATTATTATCCCTTTGTTTTGATGATGACAAACATTTCATTCTTGTGGATCTAACTTGTTATTTGAGTGTTTTAGGGATAAACAAATAAGGAAGTGGATAGTTGAAGATCTATACAAATTTGAAGATCAACACGCTTAGATTGTTGTTATTTTCATGGTTGTACTCAATTGTAAAAACTTGTACAAGTATATAATGTACAAGTACTTAGATATCATGTAAATCAACCATTAGATCTTCCCTATACACTCACAACACTTAGAAAGATCATCCCTTAAGATATAAGCACAATTACACATTGATACACACACTTAGTACATGGCTCAACACATTGGAACATGGACATTCTCGGTCGAAAAATTCCTCGACTGAGACACTCTCGGCTAACAATATTCTAGACTAAGAATAGTCCTTCTAGCAAATTCTATAGATGTTAGACTGAGTTGAAAAGTGGTTGGTAGTTGGAAATGAATGTTGCAATATACTCAATCCAGAGCTTCCCTCGGTCAACAAATTCCTCAACCGAGAGACTCTCGGTCGACAAACTTCTCGACCGAGAAAGGTTCTGGACTGCGCTTTTCAGCATTAAACAGCTAGCTGTTGCAATGTAATTAGTTGACACCTAACGACTAGTTGAGCAGTAAGAACACCCTAGAAAGTGTCTAGAACGTCCCTAAGCACTAGTAGGCCATTCCTATAAATAGGACATGCCTTAGGACACCCAAAGCGTCAACTTGCAATCACTTGTAATCACTTGTGCATACAATTACACTTGAGATTCATTCTTTGTGAGCAACAAGTTGAGCTATACTTGCTATCTGTTTCATTGAGCTCTACATTAGTGTCCTATAGCTTAGTATCTCCTAGCCACCACACTACCATGTTCATCCACAGTGGATACGAGATCAATGCGCTTGATATAGGATCAAAGCGTTGTACTCAATTGGTAACATTGTTTCTTTCTTCCAATCTTGTTCCTTCTATTGTATTTTGTTCTCCTTTTCTACTCCTAGGTTGGAGGCTGCGAAAAGGAGGTTGTTGCAGCTTCTTCAGGTGGTGAAGGTAGCTCGGTGGACTTAGGATTACTTCAAGAAGGTTGTCTCAATGGGAAGTTACTTCAAGAGGAAGGCTACTTCAAGGGGGGAGCTTGGAGTTACTTTGAGGAAGGCTGCTTCAAGTGTTTTTTTTTCAATTCTCAAAACACTTGGGATTTGATGACAAGGACGTACTTTAAACACCCCCAAATACTCAAAAATATGCACTCTGAGTTTTCCCGTAGGAAGACTCGTTTCACCATCCAGCAAGTTCTAACACTGGGATGGATCTACGGCACAGGGAACTGCATGATTAGCGTGTCACTTGATTAGTTAATCCACTTGGGTGTCTTTTAACTACATCAATCAAGTGACAAGCAAATCCTAGAAAGGTTCTGCAAAGATAAGGGTAGATTGTAGCCTCAGAAGATATAAAATGTATAAAACATAAAGCCAATCATACATCACCACATGATACTGTTTTAGTGCCTTACACAAGGCCATCACCATTATCACACTATCATGGGATAACAATCCCTTATCACATCACACAAAGGTTAGAACCTCAATTAGGGCACAAAATCCATTTCCAAGGTCATAAGACCATTTACATTGTTCCTGCAAGAAACATTGCTATCAATCCATTCCTCATCAAGGCCCATAATCACCACATTACACACATATGTTACCTGAGTTTGGCATTGCATTGCAAATAAGAACTATAATGTTTACAAGATTACTAATTAGGCTTATAATATAGGAGAATAAATACTTTATTAACATGCTAACTATTTAAGAAAACTAAGTATTATCACCATGTGCTCACATTAGGGTTAGGATTTCTAAAAATCATAACTGAATTAGGATTTTCAAATAGCAATATACATTCAAAACCTAGATATCATTATCTCCAACTTTCTTGTAACATATTAGGTCAACCACCATCATCACTAGGTAACAACAGAAAATAAAAATTTGTCCAAGAATTTTAATCGACCAAAGGGAATCTAGGTCCCATATCCTCTGTGACCAAAGAGAAACCAAAGCATGGACTGACGATAACCATCAGCCCTAGCAACCAAAGAGAAGAAGACAACACCTTTGACTAAAGAGGCTAGGTCTAAGCGAACTTGGAAACCAAAGGCACCACAACACTTTCATCGGTAGAAGGGAAGTCCAACGATCAACATCCTCATGAATCCAACACTTTGCGACTATAGGAAATAAGGAAAAAAAATGTCATCAGTCGGAGAACATAGGTCATGTGACGTCCCCAAATTTTGGCTTCTCTACACCCGATTGGGAATGAGAGCCCATAATCCGAAGACATCAAACAATCATATCAGAACGCGATGCAGAAGCATAATACGCATACATGAACATACAACCATAACATTCCTCAACATTCAACATGTAAATTACAACATGAATTACAATTGCATATTGAAAGAGAATTTTACACAAGTCTAAACATGTATGCTAACAGGATCTACACAATAGGTACAACCTGGACAATTGCTCACTTCACGTCTTTTATCCCATGCTAGCTCTGAACCTAAAACATACGGGAAACAATGAATCAACACACAAGGTGTTGTGCACGTGGGTAGAAAGATACATATATTTATGGCTTGCATAATTTTTGGAAAAGATTTGCAGAAAGAAAGAAATTATAGAAAACACTTCTTTATTAAGTGAAATACGCCAATTTAAGTCATTTTCCTAGATGAATTGCATTATCAAGGTGGACTAGTACCAAAACATAAATATGGGCCCATCCCCGTGTACCAAGTACTCTAGGGAAACTCCCCGTACACCGTGTGCTCTAGGGAGGTGTACTAGCCAACATTAATCCATTCCCTCATAAGGGGGATAATGAACACCTTAAATAACTACAAAACATCTACTCATAATTTATGTTTTCAAGTGACAAAACAACGGGTACTACATAGCAATACTACATCCAATATTTGCAAATAGAAGAGAGCATACATACATATCTTGATTGCAAGCAAGAAAACCATAGTCATATAATTAAATAAAACCCACGTACCTGAGTTCAGAGATTTCTAACTTATCTTTGATCATCTAGAAGTCTGGTCATCACCTGATTAAGACAAGACCACATACTATCATCAGATTCTTATCATCTTACATCTCATATTAACCCTAATCGTATCCATTTTAGGGTTTTCTTAAATCATTAGGATATTCTCATCATTACTTGCATTCTTGTCTTAGAATTATCTTAATGATGTCATTTTCCAGATTATGGCTCATTATCTGAACATTAGGTTACATATCCTTTTTATGCACATATTAACCCCGGTTTATAAACATTATTCAATTTAGGGTTACAACCCATGTATTAAGGGTCATCTTCATATAACATGAATTCTATGCATATAACTGATCTCATATTTAGGTATTATATTCTAGTTACATATATGAGGGTTTTCAGTAAATCTCGTCATTTATTGAGCATGTATGCATTTAATACATTATCTCTAGTGTTATTAGCCCTAAATATCCATATTAATCAAATTACAGAATTTTGTGCATCAACATGACGATATATGACATCATATGCATTAAAGACATGATTATGGACTTACTGATATTTTTCCATAATTTTATATCATCATTTGCTATTTATTATCCATTAAACAAGCATTACTCATCTTACATGATATAACTGATATTAAAGCATTAAAAGGCTGATATTATGCTTCTATTGTATTCTACGTATTTTTCTGAGAAGTTTGGTATAATATATGTATTTTTCTGATTATTGTGCTATTTTCTATGAATTTTCTAAGCATTGGCTATTTACTGAATTATGTACCTGATCGGGCCAATTGTGTGTCGACACGTGGCTTCTGGGGGTGCGCCAGCCGGTTTTCAGTTGGTTCACTTACCATCTGATTAGACCAAGCTTTAGCCGGTTCAGGGTTATCTTCCTCACATTCCTTCTCCATCGCGATCTCCTCCTTGCGATCTGGCGTCCACGAGATCCCATACTCTTGGGCACGATCAGCCACCGCCATCTCTCTCGCCGGTGAGCAAGTCTTCGTCCGCCCAAGACACTGATGTGGGGAGATCTCAGATGGCGACCGGCTGCCTATGCTCCTCCTTCTCACCCTCCACGCACTTGAGTCCCCAGCGAGGCTCTCTGATTTCGCAACGCAGCTGCCGCCGTGGGGCTCTCCTTCGACGAGGCTGGCGTCTCTCCTGCTTGGTGTGTTCCCGCCCAGCCGCCGTTGGGGACAGAGCTCTGTCTCCCACTGACGAAGATGAAGGCGGTCGTGATGGTGGTGAGCAGGTCGCGGTGTTTTATGGGGTCGCGATTATAATCGCGCCTGCGATCAAGATCACGGGCAGGTGTTGAGCCGCGGTGCAGGGGCGACCACGGGGGCTGGGTGGAGGAGATTGTGATCCATCGAGGAGAGGAGCAGGTGTAGGTGGTCGAGGAGGAGGTGTCTTATGTCTGTGGAGACAATGGTCGTGGGTAGTAGTGGCAGGTGGGAGGCCGCGATCTGCTATTGCTACTGGATGAGTGGAGGGAAAACTATGAGCAGAGATCGCGGATGGAGAGCGTGGGCAATGGAACCACAGTTGGTTTGCTTGGGGTCGTGCGGACCGTGAGCAGGTGATGGAGAGGTCGTTGCGGGTGGAGAAGGGAGTAGGAGGCGATGGCAGGCAAAGAAGCGAGGATGCAGGGGGGGTTGGTTTGATCGGCAGGGTCTGAAGGTTCTGTCTAGGGGTCTCTGCGGTCGTCTCTAAGTAACAGAGAGAATGGAATTACTGATTCACTCCTTGATCCGATTTCTACGTGAGCATCATTGAGCTGAGTCGGGGTTGCTTCCTCCACAGAAATAGGTAAGTGGGAGGAGACGAAGTCTTCATTCTCGGATTTGTATAGTGCACAGTTACAATAGGGCCAGATTTACAGAAATTGGGCCGCACTCAAATAAAAGGATAACAAGCCGGCATGATACCAAAAATTATCACGACTTATGTACTTAATTATTAAGAACAAATTCTGACAATATATATACATATATATCATTGAGTGTATTCAATTTCATATAAGTACATCTCTGTATGGGAATCACCGATCATCCTAGAATTTGGCACACCACCTTTACGTTGTGTGTTTTCTCATCCCTAAAAGCTTGAGACTAAAACTCTATTATTTGATCATGTAAATGAAATCTTTCAATAACCATAGGAATAGGTGTAGGAAACTTACATCAAATTCTATTAATCATTGAGTCTTAGTTAAACAAGTCCATGAATACTCATGTCATCCTAAAACACTTTAGAGTTCATTAATTGACCACATGATACCTTAAGTTCCAACAATGATTCATATTACTCAAGGTACTCCTTCAAGCACTATATCCAATATCAACTCCTAAAATCAGGGTCATCACATTCACCCCACCTTATACTGAATTTCGTCCTCAAAATTCAACTAATGTCATACTCTAGGGGACAACACAAAGTCCAACTTTATATAGGTCAACAATTATAGATGCCAACACTATCATAGTGCTTAATGAACCCTAGGTTGTCATCTTAGGTTTTCTGAGCACGTAAGGGTGCCTCCCCACCTTATGTGGATGGAAGCATCACTTAAAGTCTTAGCCATAACATGACATTATGATATCTTAGGATTACATCACCCCTAAGGATGCATGTTTTGGTCATACTTTTGAAGTTCAAGAGGAATTCATTTATATGCCATGGTATTCTGATCGTTCAAATCTAACATCATTAACATATTTACAATGATTTTAGGATTAGAGGAGACTAATCTTCATCCTTGATATTAGGATTTTTCTACATAATAAGGGCTTACATAACATGCTTGACCATTAGGGTTTCACCCTATGGTGTGATATGCATACTCAACTTAGAAGCATACATTGAGAAGGATCAAAGTTACGAACTATATTTCTGATCATATATCCTATGATCCAAAAATATCTTTATATCAAGATCATGAGGTCAACTTTTTATGTCTTGCATGTATTATGTGAAGAGAGAAAGAGAATATACTAATTTATCCCATGATCTCAACATCATATCTTTCATGTTTCATATGAAGGGAAAGAGAATATTTTATTGTCAAACTTATAATGATTTCAATCTTGGTGCTACATGTATGATATAGGGGGGAAATATAGAATAGGTCAAGCTTATACGAGTGACTCCTCATATATAAATCATTTATATAGCTCAAGTGAGGTTTCTATCATCATATATTAATAAAGAGAAGAAGAAGGGAGAACATGCATATTGAGTATCTTTTGCACAAAGCATCATACTCTCATAACTAGATTTCATATATTACCTCACTTGCAACTAATGATGAGATTCACAAAATATGTCACTCTAGCTAGGACCTAACTCAGCCAAAGGATTGACTTTATCATATGGGTCATCTACCCATCATTTTATTTTACCCAACTCTCATATATAGATTTGAATCATGCATAAGGACTCAACTCAACACTCAAGAGTAATCTAGTGTAGGACATTTTTTTTAAACACATATCTCATATATTGGAGGCTAGGTCCTCTGACCTTCTCCCTGTGGGTCTTACTCTCTCTAGAGTTCACCACATATCTCATCCTACCACTAGATATCCTCCTTGTATAAGAGATTGAGTCTCATGCACACTCATCTCTATCTTAACTTAGCTTATCTTAAGTAGGAAAAGGGAATGTACTTTCATCATCAAGATTTTGCATAAATTCTACTAAATTGGATTCAACAGGTATACAACTTAAACCTTTATAAGGAAACTTATAGAATCAAAGATCAAACTTAGATAAGATTTCACATGCTTATTTCAACTATCATTCTATCATCTGCTCTATGTATCACATATCTTGATAAGGCTCTAGACATCTAATCTAGACTACTCTCTCTTCTAGACTGATGTCACTCCCTTTCACTTAGATTGCATGAACACTAACTACTCTCCAGTGTGAGGGACACATTTTTATATTTACATATATATAATAAAATATTATATAGTTTTTCTCCGAGAAGGTAGACGTTAGAGAAAACTTTCGAGGTGCGACCCGATGGGGAAACAAAACCAAACCAGCAAAATCGAGTGTCCCACACATAGTAGATAGTCTAGTGTCATGTCACCTAGTGAAATGGTGAGAACATGGTGTAGACTAGTGTAGCTACCCAATACATATGAGCTCTATATGGAAAGGGTCTCACACACTTGTCTAAACCTAGTTCTCGAACATCTAGGTTCTAACCTAGAGGCTAAGTCAGAACTTATTCCTATAAAACAACTTACTAAGTTTCTAAGGTTTAAAGTGAAAGGTGAGATTAAGATTTTATGTTTTATGGTGAGCAAATGTCAGGTGTAGCTATTGTTCATGCTCTGATACCAACTGTGACGTCCCCGAATTTTGGCTTCTCTACACCCGATTGGGAATGAGAGCCCATAATCCGAAGACATCAAACAATCATATCAGAACGCGATGCGGAAGCATAATACGCATACATGAACATACAACCATAACATTCCTCAACATTCAACATGTAAATTACAACATGAATTACAATTGCATATTGAAAGAGAATTTTACACAAGTCTAAACATGTATGCTAACAGGATCTACACAATAGGTACAACCTGGACAATTGCTCACTTCACGTCTTTTATCCCATGCTAGCTCTGAACCTAAAACATACGGGAAACAACGAATCAACACACAAGGTGTTGTGCACGTGGGTAGAAAGATACATATATTTATGGCTTGCATAATTTTTGGAAAAGATTTGCAGAAAGAAAGAAATTATAGAAAACACTTCTTTATTAAGTGAAATACGCCAATTTAAGTCATTTTCCTAGATGAATTGCATTATCAAGGTGGACTAGTACCAAAACATAAATATGGGCCCATCCCCGTGTACCAAGTACTCTAGGGAAACTCCCCGTACACCGTGTGCTCTAGGGAGGTGTACTAGCCAACATTAATCCATTCCCTCGTAAGGGGGATAATGAACACCTTAAATAACTACAAAACATCTACTCATAATTTATGTTTTCAAGTGACAAAACAACGGGTACTACATAGCAATACTACATCCAATATTTGCAAATAGAAGAGAGAATACATACATATCTTGATTGCAAGCAAGAAAACCATAGTCATATAATTAAATAAAACCCACGTACCTGAGTTCAGAGATTTCTAACTTATCTTTGATCATCTAGAAGTCTGGTCATCACCTGATTAAGACAAGACCACATACTATCATCAGATTCTTATCATCTTACATCTCATCTTAACCCTAATCGTATCCATTTTAGGGTTTTCTTAAATAATTAGGATATTCTCATCATTACTTGCATTCTTGTCTTAGAATTATCTTAATGATGTCATTTTCCAGATTATGGCTCATTATCTGAACATTAGGTTACATATCCTTTTTATGCACATATTAACCCCGGTTTATAAACATTATTCAATTTAGGGTTACAACCCATGTATTAAGGGTCATCTTCATATAACATGAATTCTATGCATATAACTGATCTCATATTTAGGTATTATATTCTAGTTACATATATGAGGGTTTTCAGTAAATCTCGTCATTTATTGAGCATGTATGCATTTAATACATTATCTCTAGTGTTATTAGCCCTAAATATCCATATTAATCAAATTACAGAATTTTGTGCATCAACATGATGATATATGACATCATATGCATTAAAGACATGATTATGGACTTACTGATATTTTTCCATAATTTTATATCATCATTTGCTATTTATTATCCATTAAACAAGCATTACTCATCTTACATGATATAACTGATATTAAAGCATTAAAAGGCTGATATTATGCTTCTATTGTATTCTACGTATTTTTCTGAGAAGTTTGGTATAATATATGTATTTTTCTGATTATTGTGCTATTTTCTATGAATTTTCTAAGAATTGGCTATTTACTGAATTATGTACCTGATCGGGCCAATTGTGTGTCGACACGTGGCTTCTGGGGGTGCGCCAGCCGGTTTTCAGTTGGTTCACTTACCATCTGATTAGACCAAGCTTTAGCTGGTTCAGGGTTATCTTCCTCACATTCCTTCTCCATCACGATCTCCTCCTTGCGATCTGGCGTCCGCGAGATCCCATACTCTTGGGCACGATCAGCCACCGCCATCTCTCTCACCGGTGAGCAAGTCTTCGTCCGCCCAAGACACTGATGTGGGGAGATCTCAGATGGCGACCGGCTGCCTATGCTCCTCCTTCTCACCCTCCACGCACTTGAGTCCCCAGCGAGGCTCTCTGATTTCACAACGCAGCTGCCGCCGTGGGGCTCTCCTTCGACGAGGCTGGCGTCTCTCCTGCTTGGTGTGTTCCCGCCCAGCCGCCGTTGGGGACAGAGCTCCGTCTCCCACTGACGAAGATGAAGGCGGTCGTGATGGTGGTGAGCAGGTCGCGGTGTTTTATGGGGTCGCGATTATAATCGCGCCTGCGATCAAGATCACGGGCAGGTGTTGAGCCGCGGTGCAGGGGCGACCACGGGGGCTGGGTGGAGGAGATTGTGATCCATCGAGGAGAGGAGCATGTGCAGGTGGTCGAGGAGGAGGTGTCTGCGGTCTGTGGAGACAATGGTCGTGGGTAGTAGTGGCAGGTGGGAGGCCGCGATCTGCTATTGCTACTGGATGAGTGGAGGGAAAACTATGAGCAGAGATCGCAGATGGAGAGCGTGGGCAATGGAACCACAGTTGGTTTGCTTGGGGTCGTGCGGACCGTGAGCAGGTGATGGAGAGGTCGTTGCGGGTGGAGAAGGGAGTAGGAGGCGATGGCAGGCGAAGAAGCGAGGATGCAGGGGGGGTTGGTTTGATCGGCAGGGTTTGAAGGTTCTGTCTAGGGGTCTCTGCGGTCGTCTCTAAGTAACAGAGAGAATGGAATTACTGATTCACTCCTGGATCCGATTTCTACGTGAGCATCGTTGAGCTGAGTCGGGGTTGCTTCCTCCACAGAAATAGGTAAGTGGGAGGAGACGAAGTCTTCATTCTCGGATTTGTATAGTGCACAGTTACAATAGGGCCAGATTTACAGAAATTGGGCCGCACTCAAATAAAAGGATAACAAGCCGGCATGATACCAAAAATTATCACGACTTATGTACTTAATTATTAAGAACAAATTCTGACAATATATATACATATATATCATTGAGTGTATTCAATTTCATATAAGTACATCTCTGTATGGGAATCACCGATCATCCTAGAATTTGGCACACCACCTTTACGTTGTGTGTTTTCTCATCCCTAAAAGCTTGAGACTAAAACTCTATTATTTGATCATGTAAATGAAATCTTTCAATAACCATAGGAATAGGTGTAGGAAACTTACATCAAATTCTATTAATCATTGAGTCTTAGTTAAACAAGTCCATGAATACTCATGTCATCCTAAAACACTTTAGAGTTCATTAATTGACCACATGATACCTTAAGTTCCAACAATGATTCATATTACTCAAGGTACTCCTTCAAGCACTATATCCAATATCAACTCCTAAAATCAGGGTCATCACAGGTCATCTCTTTGACCACTCAAGGAATCCATCCTTAACGACCCAAAAGCCATGCAAAACTCAACGACCGCACAAGACACAACTTGAACCCATCATGAGAGAGAAGAACGTCTCAACAAAAAGATCAGCAAGATGATCAACATCAAGAAACCAAAACCATCAAGGAGTGAGGTACATGAAGGAAATCAACCTCAAAATGCTAAAATATGACATCAACATAAACAAAAACTGAACCATGATTCAGGGGAGAAAGAACCAACATTTCAATCATCACATGTATCCTAAAACCTTCATTCCTAAGAGAGAAAATAGAACCATCACATGTATCCTAAAACCTACATGCCTAAGAGAGAAAACAGAACCATAGATGTGAAGAGAAAACCAATGTTTATTATGTGTATGTAAGACCCAACTCTTCCATCATCAATAATATTTTGGGTACAAGAATTAGGGTTTAGTAAAAAAGGTTATCCACTTAAGATCACCAGAAGATCACAAACCATGGTCCAAGACATTATCATCATACTATTTAGAATTAATTTTAGAGATAGATCAATTTCATGCAAGATTAAGTGCAACAATAATCAAGGAGAAAGTTGTGCAACTCACTTTGGTTATGAAGAACAACTCCAAAAGCAAGATTCTATAAGGAGAGAGAGGTAAACCAAATCTTGATCACCACCTCACGGTCAATCTAGAATTACCTCAAAGAAGAATCACAACCCTAGGTTAAAGGTGAACAAGGAAAAGGGAAAACCCTAGGCCGAAAAGATAAGGAAGAGAGGTGATCTTCAACTCAACTTTAGGCACAACCATGGAGAACCATGAATTTGGCCAAAAGAGAGAGAAGTTCCTCGATAAGCACCATCATGGAACCCCATTGATTTGGCCAAGAGAAAGACAAGAGGGGTAGGTTTGCAAGAAAAAAACCCAAGAAGGATAGATCACTTACCAAGATCAAGGAGCACCAAAGGATCATCAAAGATGAGTTGCTCCAACCCTAGATCCACACAAGCAAGGGTTTGACCACCTTGCTCCAAGGTTGAGCACTATCTTCTCCACCAAGAGAATAAGGGATGATATCCAAGCAAGAGGAGAGAAAGAGAAGGTGCAAAAGGATCATTTGCATGCAAGGAGGGAAGTATATATATCCATGGGTAGGAGAGACGTAAGGAAGGTTAGGTGTCCAACTAAACATGCCACTTATCCACATAACTCAAATATGCAAGCACTAAGACCATGCATGAAACAAAGGTCATTAAAACCTAGGAAAGACATCGACCTCACTTGGTCCAAAAGACCATAGGTTGAAGAGAAACTATGAAACCAATAACACATCAAAACCTAGCATTCGCAGAAACAAAACCCTAGGTTTCTCATCAACCTAAGAGAGGGTTTAGGGTTCAGTGACCACAGAGAACACAAGCCTCACATCAAAACCTATTTGACCACATAACCATGATCAAAGGAACATCAAGGTGTTCACTAAAAACCAAAAACTCAACGGACAACACACATGTTCAACACCAAACTAGGGCATCCAAGCAAACCTTAGAAATGTCAACACTCAAGCTGGCACTACATCTATCCTCAACAAACCATGGTGGAACATATCACCCACCAACACCACTCACTCAAGAATGATGTTAAAACATTTGGGGCACACCAAGCATGTGAAAAATTGCATGATAAACCCTAAACATGGGTAAATTGCAATTAGGTCCAAAACAAGCACACATATACCCAACTAGCTCAAACAACATCCAAATTGGACCAAACTGAAAAGACAAGCATGTCACATGTTATTAAGGCACACACATGATTAGATTAAATTTTAAACATCTAATTCTGTTAAGAAAACAAGATCAAGCAAAAAGCTAGGTTAGGCATTTTACAATGCCCTCAGGCAATGATGGATTTGTTTTCTTCACTAATGCATCAAAGATGAGCTTAGGATGCGTGTTAGAGAAAAACCAGCATGTCATCGCCTTTGCCTCAAGACAACTCAAGCTAAATGAATTGAGTTATCCAACCCATTATTTGGAACTTTCTGCGATTGTTTATGCCTTAAATATTTGGAAACACTACATGTATGGGGCTACCTTTGACAACTTCACTGACCGTAAGACCTTGAAGTACCTATTGACTAAAAGGAACTAAACCTATGACACTAACATTTGATGGAGTACCTGAAGGATTTTGATTTCACCATAGCCTACCATCCTGGTAATGTTAATGTGGTAGTCGATTCCCTCAATCATAAATGACTTAGATGTGTGGTTGGGTTGACCACCAAGTGGAGAAGACTGGAAGATTTTGCTAGATGGACTTCACAACCATTGGCATAAGGAATTTGATTAGTCAACATCTAAATCATGTCTAACATGTTGACCAAAGTTGTAGCAGTCTAATTAGCCAACCCAGATCTTGAGAAGATGAAGGGTTTGATGATGAAGACTCAATCACACCTCTCGGTGGGTGTGTATGGAAGAATCCAATATAAGCATTGCATCTTGGTACCTGAGGAGTTCACCATTAAAGGCTCACATATTGTAAGAATCTCAAGGACAAAAGTATACCATACACCCTAGCATCGCTAAAATGTTCAAAGACCTACATTGGTTCTCCTGGTGGCCAGGAATGAAGTGAGACATATCTTCATATGTGGCTAGTTGTCTTATGTGCCAAATGGTGAAGGCTGAGTACCAGTGACCCGGTGTGTTATTACAATACATCAAGATTCTTTAGTGGAAGTGGGACCAGATCCTCATGGATTTTGTGGTGGGTCTTCCCAAGTCAAGAAAAGGGTATGACGTAAAATGGGTCATGGTGGACTACCTAACCAAGTCAACATACTTTCTCATCTTGAAAATTACTTCCAATGTGTCAAGTCTAGATGAGCTATATATTTATGAGATAGTCTATTTGTATGGTGTTCTGAGTTCAATTTTCTCCGACGGTGACCCTAAGCTCACCTTCAAGTTTTTGAAACAGGACCAAGAAGAACTAAACACGAGGCTAAATTTTAGCACAACCTATCACCCTTAAACTGTTACTTTGTCAGAACGCATGATTCAAACCCTAGAAGATTCATTGAGAGCATGTGTCCTTGATTGGGGTAGATCGTGGGAGAAATATCTACCCGTAGATGAGTTTGCCTACAACAATAGTTACTAAGTTGGTATTGGGATGCCTCCATATGAAGCTTTGTATGGAAGGTCATGTCGGTCTCCACTTCACTGGGATGATGTCGGTGATAGGACCTTGCTTAGTCCAGAAGAACTACAATTATATGTTGTTCTTTGAACAAGAAAAGGCTGAAGAAAGCTCAGGATTGGCAAAAGTCATATGTTGATGTAAAGCAAACATATTTGCATTTTGTTGTAGGAGACCATGTATTTCTAAAAATCCAACCCCTCCGAGCTATAGATAAAAATAGAGGAAAGCCAAGTCCCTGATATGTGGGTACGTTAGAGGTTCTAGAACGGATTGGCAATGTCATCTATCATCTAGCTCTACCACCCCAATATAGCATGATGCATGATGTGTTCCATGTATCCAATCTAAAGCTCTAGGTGAAGGATCTTTCCCATGTTTTAAACATCAAACCAATAGAGATCCAAGGAAGGTTGTTAAACCCTAAGTTGCTTGTGAGGATCTTGGATTCAAAGGTGAAAGAGCTCACAATAAAAAGATTAAGATGGTAAAGGTTCTTTGGAAACACCATGGTTAGGATAAAGCCACATAGGATCTAAACACAGACATTGAAAATTATCATATTTTTATGACCCAGTCGAATTTTGAGGACAAAATTCCTATAAAATAGAAAGGATGTTATAACCTAAATTTTCATGTACTTACATATATATTTGGATTCCAATAGTAGATTGTTTAGGACATATTAAAAAGCTTGAGATTTATGTGTCTTGTTTACTAATATTGGGTTGTGAATGCAATTACTCTATATAGAAATAATTTCATGTATTTTGTTGTTTTCAATAAAATTGTTGATTAAAGAAATAGTGAAGCACTCAATAAAATAGGAGTTTTCAAGAATAAGGAATAATTGATACTTAAAATATGGAAATGTCTTAGATTTCTTGAAATCCTAAGGATGATAGTGATGCTTACTAGAAGCACTTTGAATATGTCATGGATGTCAAGTGTCTGATGTTGTGCTCAATGAATAATGAGTTGTAGAGACATCATGAGAACATGTATATCCTTGAGATGGCAACACATCTTAAGAACATGTACCAAGATCAGGAAAGACAAGAGAGATGTCATGTCCCAAAGGCGTTGTTCAAGTGTATTATGGTTGAAGGAGATCCAATAGGTCCTTATGCGCTCAAGTTGATTGGGTATGTGGAGAACCTTGTAAGACTGGGATTTGCCTTGGGTCAAGAGTTGTCTGTAAATGTGATTCTACAGTCAGTGCCAAAGTCATACATCCAGTTTGTCATTAACTACAACATGGACAAATGTTAACAAGTTATTATTAGAATTATTTGGCATGTTGAGGACAGCTGAAGCACAGATGAAAAAGGACAAACTCAAATCTGTGATGATGATCAGTAGAGGGAAGTCCAAGGGAAAAGGCAAAGCTAAGAAGAGTTCTAAATCTAGCCAAAAACTAAAGTTTTCTGTACTAAAAGGTAAGGGAGGAGTGAAGAAGGAAGGAAACTGCCACCACTGTCACCTGAGGTGGAAAATGAAACAAGCATTTCATAAGTGAAATGACCATTTCATGATATGAAATGACAATTTCAAAAGTGAAATGAGTAGTTCATCATCTGGATTGCCTGGTTTAATGATCAATTCAATTAGAGCAAGGATTGATGTTGATGTCATGCTGTGTATTAATCAAATATTGAATGCCATTGTGTTTGAAAATAGGAAAGCATATGAACTGACCGGTTCAAGGGTTAAATCAGATTCACCTATGAACTAACCAGTTCACTGTTCCTAGCTTCTAGAAAATTTTTGAAATTCTGCCTCTTCGACTCTTGGACGAGCTGGAGACCCTGACCCTAGCCATCCTATTTAAAGGGGGCAGTCTAGGCTTTCAGAGATACAACAATAGCTCTAACAATTATTGTCCTATCTGGTTGTGGAAACCAAGAGATCATGAGTAGTCCTACCCATCAAAGGGAGGGACAACAAGGGAGAGATTGGGAGAGGGAATCAACTCTAGCATATTGACTTTTGAAGGACAACTCCTTCCCATTGGCTCTGGTAGTGCAATGTGGAGTTTTTGGTGGTCCGCAAGGACCACTTTAGAGAAGAGGAGACTATTGCCACCCGCTAGGAGGACGTAGTCAACCGCCATCTACGGTGATCAACCAGGAGGTTGTCGACGACAGCCGTCCAGGTATGACTTGAGAAAGAAGCATGTTGCAACAAGAGTTGTCACTGGACTTGCTCCAAGACTAGGTATATCTCTTGTTGTCCTTCTTTCCTAGATACATTGTTTTTATGCGATCTACTGGTTTAGGAATCAGCCATTAAATTTTTGTTTCCACTGTCTTATCTGTTACCTTGATTTCTCAAAAGTAGTATCAGAGCCACATCAATTTATGGTGTATCTAGGTTTAAGTCGATGTGATCAGATTTTATTTTATTTCATATGATGTGATTATAAAAATGATTAATGTGCATATCTAATTAAATACCACATATGATCCCAAAAATATAAATATAAATATGATATGATATATATGAAATTTACACACGGCATCCTAAAAATTGGTTTTGATGGTGGATGTAAATCATGTTTATGGCCAATAACCCCCTAGATCTTTGTGCTTGGTTGGATGGTTATTTTTCCTATATATATCGATTTGCCTCTCTCTTCTTTTCCATATGTGAAAGTATTAATGTTTTCCTTCCTATGCTCCCCTCAAATGTAGCTTGAGGTTTCCCTATTACAATGTAATATGTTAAATAGGAATAGGATAGTCTTTTAATTCCCGTTATGGCAAAGAAGATGTTCAACTCTAGACGAACCGACCATTTTAGAACAACAATCAATTGACTAGAGGAAATATGAGGCATGACGACAGGAGGATAAAGCAATCGAATGGTGTCCAATTGATTGGTTGGAGGAGTCTAGGCATTGCTTGAACTAGAGGCTAGCCAAATGATCCGTCAGACCAACGGACCAACAAGGAGGCAAGCCAATTGGTTCAAGAGTTGAAATGATCAACCTGGATTGGTTCCAGCATAGGTCTCCATCAGCAATAGGTTGTTTCAACATATTGAAATTACATTAATATGGCCATAACCATCACTTGTGTTTTATAACTTCAAGTTTCTCATTTGTGGTTATAGCATGTATATGATATGTACTATAAGTATGTGGTGATCGGTATGTATATGTATTTTTATATGAAATCCCTCAATAAATATTAAGTCTAAGATGCTTTCCACAAGGGATACGCATGAAAAGCTTGATCGACCAAGCATAGGTTATGCCAAAGCATGTTGCGTTGTCCATCTCATAGAATTGTGATGGTAGATATGTAGGTTCTGCCAAAGAAGGGTGCATATTCTACCATGTTGGCTTTTGGATCAGGCTTAACTAATCTTAAAGAGATTAAGTACCTAGAAGCATAAACATATTTAGTGACAAGGAGTTTTGCACACCATCTATCCAAGATTTGGATGAGATGCAATTGGTAAAAGTTCCCTACCTAAATAGTCAAGTTGTGGGTGATCAGCCAAAGCTGACTCGTGATTTGATGAAATATGGATCTTGGCTGATTAGAAGATTGTTACATTGCATTCTTCTACATTGGTAGGGAGGACTATCAATTTGAACAAATAGTGAGAGTGATAATTAATTAAAGGCCTAATTAATATCGTCAAACTTATCAAATCAAATCAAAAGTGTTTTGACAAAAGTTTCAAAAAAAAATTGTAGAATCTAATGGCAAACACAAACACATTTTCTTTGTAATTGGTCCTTGAGAAGGACAAGTTGAATGGGAACAACTTCCATGACTAGTTTCGGACTTTGAGAATCATTCTCACTCAAGAGTGCAATCTCTATGTCCTGGAGATACCAGATCCAGATGAACTCACTCCCAACATGGCTAAGGCTGACATGGATGCTTACAAGAAGAACTCTAAAGATGGTGTAGATGTCAAGTGCATGATGTTGTGCTCAATGAACTATGACTTGCAGAGACATCATAAGAAAATGGATGTCATTGAGATGGTAACACATCTTAAGAACATGTATCAAGATCATGCAAGATAAGAGAGATATGATGTCTTCAAGATGCTATTCAAGTACAATATGGCTGAAGGAGATCCAGTAAGTACCCATGTGCTCAAGATGATTGGGTATGTGGATAACCTTGCAAGACTAGTATTTCCCTTGAGTCAAGAGTTGGCGACATATGTGATTCTACAATCACTGCCAGAGTCATACAACCATTTTGTCACGAACTACAACATAAACAATTTTGGCAAGTCATTATCACATTTACTTGGCATATTGAGGAAGGATGAAGAGAGGATGAAGAAGGGAAAACCCAAATATATGATGATGATTAGCAGAGGGAAGTCCAAGGGCAAAGTCAAAGCTAAGCAGATTTCTAAAGCTATTTCTGCACTGAAAGATAAGGGAAAAGTGAATAAGGAAGGAAAGTGCCACCACTATCACTAGCATGGACACTAGAAAAGGAATTGTCCTTTTATATAGAGGAACCCCGGAAGAAGAAAGAGATAGAGATATTCACTTTGGAACCTGAGAAGAAGTAGGCTAGAACTGCATGGAGCAAGAGTTTTTCCCATTACATTTGGAATCTATCATTCATGTAATGGGTATATAATTGAATTAGTAAATTTCTATTATGTACTTGCCATTAAAACATCATGTATCTTCTATGGACAAGAATATATGAATATATATGATATTTTTATTTCAAAGATAAGATCTTTATGGAAGTTTCCCAATGTCTCATAGTTTATATTTGATAGTTCTAGAGGCAATTATATATATTGCATGACTCGATGACTCAAACAATGAATACATATAGCATTATCATCTCGAGAGCATAAATGAGAAACGCATTTTGAGAATCCATATGATGGTTATCCATACTCTTTTTGTTATGGAACCAATAGAGACATGCAAGTCTTATTTGTTGGGCAATATGACAAAATCACATTTCACTAGATGTAGTGGGAGAGTGAGTATTCTATTAGGGCTCATATATACTGATGTATATAGACCTTTTAGAATAAATGCTAGAGGTGGTTAACAATACCTCATTATATTTACTGATCATCTCAGTAGATATGATAGATTGTATTTAATGAAATACAAGTATGAATCTCTTGAAGCGTTCAAGGAGATTACAATGAAGTACACAACTAGCTTGGTAAAAGTATTAAAACACTTCGATATGATTGATGTGGAAAATATTTAAACCAAGAGTTTGAGGATCTTCTTAATGACCATGATAGTGTATCATGATGAACTCCACTTGAAACACACTGATAATGTATCATAATGAAGGAATCATACTCTGATTGTTATTGTGTGATCATTAATAAATCTAGTAGAACCTCCAATTCCTTTTGGCACATGCTTTAAACTAAATAATGTACCATCTAAAATAGTTCAAAAAACACCATATGTGATCTGACATTGGAAGTCTCCCATTATATCTTTATAAAGATTAGGATTGTAAGCTTGTATAAGGGAATCGTTTCTTAGAAAGCTTTGTCCATAAATCACATAAATGTTATTGAATACTACTTTTATATTCCAATCCAACAACAAAATTCTTTGTTTCCAGGATATCTATATTCCCAAAGGAAATTTATTTCAAATGAACCAGTGAGAGAAAAGTAGAAATCAAAAATTTTGAGACCAACAAGAAGACATTGAACCTTGTTGGTTAAATTGGACATTCTTATAATCCCTTTGTTTTGATGATGACAAACATTTCATTCTTGTGGATCTAACGTGCTACTTGAGTGTTGTAGGAATTAGGTGGATGACAAACCCTTGGAAGATATATATGCTCAAAATGTCTTAATTTCATGATTGTAATCAAATGTAAAAACTTGTACAAGTATATAATGTACAAGTACTTAGATATCATGTAAATCAAGTATTTAGATCTTCCCTAACCAATCAAAACACTTAGATAGGTCATCCCATACAATAGTGTCAGAACTACACACTAACACACACACTTAGTACATAGTTTAAAACATTGAAACAGAGTCATTCTCAGTCGACAAACTTCTTGACCGAGACACTCTCGGTCGACAATCTCCTCAATCGAGAATGACCCAAGTAGCCGTTAGACACAGTAGACAAGGTAGTTGGGAGTTGGAATCGAATGTTATACACACTTTCTCCAGACTGTCCCTCAGTCGACAAAAACTTTGACTGACAGGATTCTCGATCGACAATTCCTCAACCGAGAAGAGCTCTGTCTGCACTTTTTAGAATTAATTAACTAGTCATTGCTAAAGCAATTAGTGGATACCTAACGGCTAGTTAAGCACTAAGAACCCCCTAGAAAGTGTCTAGAACATCCTTAAGCACTCATAGGCCATTCCTATAAATAGGACATGCCTTAGGACACCAAATACACACTTGTGCAATACTTGAGCATACATACTTGCAATTGGCAATCCACTTTTGTGAGCAATTGAGCAACTCCAACTTTTGCTACTCATTTCCATTGCTCAAATTTCGTGTCCTATATGCTAGCATCTCCTACACACTGCACTTACACTTCCATATACATTGGTTAGGAGATCAAAATGCTTGATATAGGAAATCAAGCCTTGTGTTGTTCTTTCTTATTGCTTGTACTCTCCTTGCTACTCCTAGGGTTGGAGGTTGTAGATTGGAGAGGGTTTATCTTCTCAGGTGGAGAAAGAGGACTTTGGACTACTTCAAGAAGGCTGTCTCAATGGGATGCTACTTCAAGAGGAAGGCTACTTCAAGGGGGATTTTGAAGTTACTTCAAGGAAGGCTGCTTTGAGTGTTTCTTTCATTTGGTATCAGAGTGGGCTTCAAGGAGCTCTAATCGAGTCTTGAAGAATGAAGGGTGGTGGTGTCTACAATCGTAAGCAAAGGAGAAGCATGAACCAATCTTCAACAAGCTATAATTGGTTCTTAGGAACAAGGCACACAACATCTAGCTGTCCATGGAGGTTAAAGAAGGAAGATGTGCACAAAGAATGTCTTATTTCTACAATAAGTGAAGAAGAAGAAGAGGTAAGCCTTTTTTATTTAACTAAAGAAGAGTTAATTTCTAGTCTTCAAGATACACTTGATAAGTATATTGAGTGCAAGAAGAAATGAAAGAAATCTAATAAAGCAAATGATGAGTTACATGCCAAACTTCTTGCTCTCACATCTGAAAATGAAGATCTTAAGGAGACATTAATCTTAACTATTAAAGACCATGATATTGAGCTGAAATCAATAGAGGCAAATTGCAATCTTCTATCTCTAGAAAAGACAAACTTGCAAGCTCAAATTAATGATCTTAAAAAACAACCAATCCTATGCACTCATCTAGATTATGATACTATTATGAAAGAAAGAGATTCTTTATTATCTAATCTAGATCAAGTAAAGTTAGATATTAAAAAGAGAATGGATGAGATTGCAAAGTTACAACAAGAAGTTAGTATCTTAAGAAACAATGATGTTCTTAATAAGATCTTCAATGATTCTCGTGGTCAAATTGGAAGGAGAGGACTAGGTTACAAGCCTAAAGGAAAATCCTATCAAAAACCTAGTGGGAGAAGGACACAAGAGACAAAGACTCAATCTATGTATGTACCTAAAGGCAAGTATACATATGTACCCAAGAACAATCTAGATCAAACTCGTAAAAAGAGAAATGAGATTGATTCCATATGTTGCCATTATTGTTTGCATCTTGGACATTATTCCTTCTCATGTCCCTACAAGAAAAAGGATGTTGAGTTCCAAAACCCCCAAACTAAATAGATTAAATTAAGTTGAGATATGACCAAAGACTCTAAATTGTATATCTTCATGTCTATCTCAACTTAACATAATGAGATAACAAATTGATTCAAGTAATTAAAATTTCTAACTTGAAAATACACATTTTTATATAAACCTATAGAGACACATCTTTAATAACTTGTTTTAGTTTAGGTTCCTAAAACCTAGAGATTTGAATATGATTAGTTGATATTTGACTCAAATGTTACTTTAATACTTAAATGTCTTATCTCAACTAAACTGAGTTTTAAATTGCATAATTGAATTAGAAGTTATCTATGTTTTACTTGCAAATAATTACTGAAAAATGATACACAAACATTCTCGGTCGAGAAAATGTTCGACTGAGAAAACTGTCGGTCGAGAATTAGTCGACCGAGAAGGTTACTATTTTTAAGCTTGCAAAATTTTGATAAAACCTGTACAAATAGTAGCATTCTTGGTCGAGAAAATCTTCGACCGAGATAAATTTGATCAAAAAAAAGTTCGACTGAATTAAGTTCTGTTGAACCTATTTTAATTGATATAGTTTGCTATCAATTTTCTATTAATGATTGATTTAATATGCAAATCAAGAATGAATCTTGGAGAAAATTCTTTAAACATATACCATAAATTGCAAGTTCATTTTTAATTGATATAATCTTCTACATGGTTTGGCTTAAAACTGAAAATATGAACCATGATTGAGGAAATTACTATTTTATCACAATCCACATGGTTTGTCCTAAGTATTCCTTGGTCTATCTATATAAAAACCATATGTTTTGAAATTTGCTTTTAAATGATCATAATCATTGCATTTCATAAAATTATGGATATGCTTCTATTGTTCTATCATAATCATGGATATGCCTTTACTGTTTTCCATTCTTTACTTGGTTTGCCTAAAATAATCTTTGATCTATACAAACCATGAATGGATATTTTTTTCAAAATGATCATTGTGATTCAGCTCATTACATATAAAGATGATGAAAATGCCATTTTGCATAATAGTAAAACTCTATGTCACAAATGCATCTTGACATATATCGTGTGCATGGCTTGTATCATCTCATGTAATAAATGAATGATTTTTGCTACATGACAATAAGGCAAGCTAAATAGTTTGTTTCTTCAAGAATATCAATGTCTTATCTAGTTGTTTGTTCTAAGTAATCAAAAGCAGAAACTTGATTTTAAAAACTTGAGATATAAAACTTGTTATTAATTTGTACTCAAGGATGAATGATATAAATTGAAAATATGCAGAAATTGCCTCTTGGTTGAAATCAAATTTGACCAAGGGGCACCAAGGTTGAAGTCAAGGTCGACCTAAAATAAGCTTGACAAAATGCTTATTTGTAAATCATTTTCTTCCACTTAATCTTAGTATATTGAAAATAAGTGCATAGCTCACATAAAAGGTTAACTTATTATGATCTAATACTTATTGTGACCTTAGAATACTTAAATTATCTTGATTATAAGATTAAGGGGGAGCTCACAAAAACTATCTTGACTATAATAAGGAGCTTACAAAACTTTGTAAACATCATAAAGAAAATTTGAGGCTAGTTGTGACCTTAGTATCTTTAAAAGTAATTTTGGAGCCTACAATATGTATGAATATAATGGAATTCTCTAAACAATTCAGGGCTTAACATCCCGTGTATTTGGTTAGAGATACATTCATGTACTCTGATCTTAAAGGATTCTCATGTCATTTCAAAGTTTAACATCCCTTGTAAAATGGATGAGAAATCAAAATACATATGACATGGACCTAAAAAGATCTCATATCATTTCAAGGCTTAACATCCTTTGCAAATGATTGAGAAATAAATTATGGCTAAATTTGACAATAAGTGGTCTGCATCCCTTACTTTTAAAACTAAATATATTATTAAGGGGAGCATCTAATTATCAAATTAAGGGGGAGTAATAAAAGTCATACTTAATTATTATCTTGGTTATCTTTTTGAAATGACAAAGGGGGAGAAAATAATTTAAAATCAAAAATATAAAATATAATGAGTTTCATAATCATTCAGCCAAGCACACACTTGCAAACAAGAAAATGGCTACAAAAGGTAAACTTCAGGTATGAAACTCATATGATTTACATTTCCTTATTTTATTTTGGAAATGATTGTCATCTTCAAAGAGGGGGAGATTGTTGGTTAAATTGGACATTCTTATAATCCCTTTGTTTTGATGATGACAAACATTTCATTCTTGTGGATCTAATGTGCTACTTGAGTGTTGAAGGAATTAGGTGGATGACAAACCCTTGGAAGATCTATATGCTCAAAATATCTTAATTTCATGATTGTAATCAAATGTAAAAATTTGTACAAGTATATAATGTACAAGTACTTAGATATCATGTAAATCAAACATTTAGATCTTCCCTAGACAATCACAACACTTAGATAGGTCATCCCCTACAATAGTGTCACAACTGCACACTAATACACACACTTAGTAGATAGTTTAAAACATTGAAACATAGTCATTCTCGGTCGACAAACTTCTCGATCGAGACACTCTCGGTCGACAATCTCCTCGACCGAGAATGACCCAAGTAGCCGTTAAACACAGCAGACAGGGTAGTTGGGAGTTGGAATCGAATGTTATACACACTTGCTCCAGACTGTCCCTCAGTCGACAAAAACTTCGACCGACAGGATTCTCGGTCGACAATTCCTCGACCGAGAAGAGCTCTGTCTGCACTTTTTAGAATTAATTAACTAGTTGTTGCTAAAGCAATTAGTGGATACCTAACGGCTAGTTAAGCACTAAGAACCCCCTAGAAAGTGTCTAGAATGTCCTTAAGCACTCATAGGCCATTCCTATAAATAGGACATGCCTTAGGACACCAAATACACACTTGTGCAATACTTGAGCATACATACTTGCAATTGGCAATCCACTTTTGTGAGCAATTGAGCAACTCCAACTTTTGCTACTCATTTCCATTGCTCAAATTTCATGTCCTATAGGCTAGCATCTCCTACCCACTGCACTTACACTTCCATATACATTGGTTAGGAGATCAAAATGCTTGATATAGGAAACCAAGCCTTGTGTTGTTCTTTCTTATTGCTTGTACTCTCCTTGCTACTCCTATGGTTGGAGGCTGCGGATTGGAGAGGGTTTATCTTCTCAGGTGGAGAAGGATCTTCTCGGTGGAGAAGGAGGACTTTGGACTACTTCAAGAAGGTTGTCTCAACGGGAAGCTACTTCAAGAGGAAGGCTACTTCAAGGGGGAGCTTGAAGTTACTTCAAGGAAGGCTTCTTCGAGTGTTTCTTTCAAACCTAAATAGGTACAATGGGAATAAGAAGAATCATAAGTTGTTGTGGAATCTCAAGTTCCTTATGTAACAGAAAGCCTCATATATCTAGTAGAACACGCCTGGAGTTTGTCAGATTATGATATCCTATAACTCAAGAAAGCAGTGAGTTGGTCATAGACGATGAGCCAACAACTTACCTAGAAGCTAACGAGGGACTAGAATCTGAGAAATGGCTTGAGGCCATGAGATCCAAGATGGAGACCATGTAAACCAACAAGGTATGACCTTGGTGGATCCACCTAAAGGGGTAAGACCCATAGGGTGAATTTGGGTCTTTGAGAAAAGACCGAAATGGATAATAGTGTACAAACCTATAAGGGTGGATTGGTTGTAAAGGTTTCAAACAAGTTCAAGATATTGAACATGAAGAAATTTTTCACTAGTTTCCATGGTTAAATCCATCAAGATTATGCTTTCCATTATAGCTTAGTATGACTATGAGATTTAGAAAAATGGATATTAAAACCACATTCCTTAACATGAATATTTTAGAGGATGTGTACCTGACACAACGTGAAGGTTTCATAAATCGAATATTCTAAAAAGTCTATAAGCTACAAAGATCAATCTATGGATTAAAGCAAGCATCTTAGAGCTGAAATCTTCAATTTGACATGATAGTGAAAGAGTTTGACTTTAGTCAAAAGGAAGATGACAACTATGATTACAAGAATTTAGTAGGAGCATATATATGTTCCACATAATGATAGGGAATAACATCCTTATACTATAAATGATAAAACCTGGAACAAAGTACCTTCTCTATGAAGGATATAGGTGAAGCATCCAATATTATAGGAACTAAGATCTATAGATATAGATCTAGAAAGCTTCTTGGCCTTAGTGAGAGAACATACATTGACAAGATGCTAAAAGGGTTCAGCATGCAGACCTCCATGAGAGAAAATTTTGTGAAATTAGTCTCTCTAGAGTCTAGTGTCTCAGTTCTTGTGAAGATTGGGAAAACATGAATAAGCTGTCCTATGCATTCACAATTGGATGTATCATGAATGCAATGTTGTGTACTCATCTTGTTATCTCGTATGTATTGGATATGGCAAGTGGGTATCTATTAGATACCAGTGAAAGTCACTAGACTACCATAAAGAACATTCTTAAGTACTTGAGAAGCACTAAAAGAATCAAGTTCTTGATTTTGGTAATAAGGAAGAATGGGTGTAAAGGGTTAAACTGATGCAAGTTTCTGAAATAAAAAATAAAATTATCGCAATCTAAATTTATGTTTGACCTTAAATAGAAATGCAAGATGAGAGAGTTCTGAGCAAGATACATTGGTTCTACAATAGAATCCAAGTATCATGGTGTTATGAATAGTAGAGGATACTATATGGATCTAGAAGTTCATATAGATAAACTTGTGGGAGGTTCCAACCATTAATGATACATTAGAGATATTGTGATAACAATGGAGCTACCAGTTAGACAAGGAATCTTAGATATCATACTACAACACTTCCATCTCATACGAGAAGTCATACAACAAGGAGATATGAAAACTTGCAAAATATCGACTTGAAACTAGCATTGACACCCGCTATAAAAGCACCAACACAACAAAAATACGATGGACATGTTGAAGATCACTTGGAATAATATTCGTAAGTGATTGTCTCTAATAGAAAGTGGGATTCTATTGGTATGTATGCCCATAGAGCCAATCATATGATGATTGTACTGGGGCATGAAAAAATTGATTTGATAATGACAAAGGTAATTATGTTTATTATGTTTGTCTCAATCATGGGATGATGAAACAAACATGATAGATGTCTAAAGAATGATCTTACTCAATGACATATGTCTTTAGGTTGAGGACCTGAACAATGAGATCATGTGTATGATAAGAGAACATGCATTCTTGTTATGTCCCTAGTCAGATAATATTGTGGAAACAAAATAGACAATAGTAATACATAAGACTTAGTGTGTGTTGACTAATGACAGAGTCTCATTAGTCATGATATGTGATATCAAGTCAAACACAAAATACATAAGACATAATTACAAAGGTCATTATGTCTATTATGTTTGTCTCAATCATGAGATGATGAAACAAACATGATAGATGTCTAAAGAATGATCTTACTCAATGGCATATGTCTTTAGGTTGAGGACTTGAACAATGAGATCGTGTATGATAAGAGAACATACATTCTTGTTATGTCCCTAGTCAGATAATACTGTGGAAACAAAATAGAAAATAGTAATACATAAGACTTAGTGTGTTTTGACTGATGACAGAGTCTCATTAGTCATGATATGTGATATCAATTCAAACACATAGGTGTAGTTGGAGAAAAATGTATCAGATTGACCCACCTTGAGAATGATATATGGAAACCATGGGATGGTAATCAGAATCATTTCTCATAGTGATATTAGTGATTTTGGTTCTTAGACATGAAGTCACAACACTCATCGCATGTCGTCTGATGTATTTTTTCACATCATCCAACATGACCTTGAATAAGGGTTGCCATAAAGGTGATGCTCGGGTACATTGTGACATATGGGGATGGAATGTAAGTGATGTAGATGGGATTTGTCCCTCCTATAGGAGTTTGATATCCTGGTCACTTGATAAGAAAGACTGAGAAATATATGGCCTTACTCGTGTGACGAAATGTGTGATATGAGAGATCACATGCATCTCATACAGTCTGCTTTAGTTCAAGGAACGTGGATTGAATGTTGAGAGGATGAAAATTCCAAGCATTGAGTTCAATCTGGATATCAGAGAAAAAGGAACTATATGACCATGGTAATAGTGATCACAGATTGTAGGTTGAAGTTGTTCTCCAACTTTCCAAATTACATGGGTAGCAATGATGTGTTGCTACATACCTCTTATTGCTTGTGATGTCATAAATTGGTTATAGACATTCACTGCCAACGTACTTGGGACCTATAGGGTCACACGCATAGGATGCACTTGGAATAGGAGTTTATTCATGAATGATATTTAGTTTGACTAATAAAGTGTTTAAGTATTCAATTTAAACAAAATGGTTGAGAATTGATTGATTGGACTATGAACCGACCGGTTCAAGTGTTGTACTGATCGATTCAAGTGCTAGGTCAATTGTAAACAACATTGGTTGAATATTGCATGAGCTGGAAAATGAAACAACCATATTAAAACTGAAACGACCATTTCATGATATAAAATGACCATTTTAAAAGTGAAACAACCATCTCATGATATCAAATGAGCATTTCAAAAGTGAAACGATCAGTTCATTACTAGATTTCCATGTTCAATGATCAATTCGATTGGATCAAGGACTGATGTAAATGTCATGGTGTGCATTAATCAAATATTTAATGCTAGTGTGTTTGAAAATAGGAAATCTTATGAACCGATTGGTTCACCTATGAACCGACTGTTTCACTGTTCGTAGCTTCTAGAAAATTCATGAATTTCCATCTCTGACTCTGGATGAATTCAAGTCCCTGACCCTGGCCAGCCTATATAAAGGGGGCAGTCTAGGCTTTCAGAGATATAAAAATAAGCTCTAACATCTGTTATCCTCTCTGGTTGTGGTAACCAAGAGAGCTCGAGCAAGTCCTACATGTCAAAGGGAGGGATAACAAGGGAGAAATAATTAGAAGAGTGAATCAACTCTAGCAGGTTGATGTTGAAACAGACGACTACTTCATGTTGGCTTTGGTAGTGCAACGTGGAGTTCCCTGTGGTTTGTGTGGATTGCTCTCGAGGATAAAATGTTGTTGTCACCCTCTAGGAGGACATAGTCAACCGTCGTCTTCAGTCATCAACCAGGAGATCGACGATGACATCCTTCCAGGTGTGACTTGAGAAAGAAGCATGTTATAGGAAGAGTTATCATTGGACTTGCTCCAAGACCAGGTGTATCTCTTGCTACCCTTCCTTCCTAGATATATTGGTGTTTACACAATCTGCTAGTATGGGAACGGCCATTAAACTTTTGTTTCCACTACCTTATATTTTTCCATGATTTCCAAACAAAGAGTACATGCATTCTTGTTATGTCCCTAGTCAGATATTCTTGTGGAAGCAAAATAGACAACAGTAATACGTAAGACTAGAGTTTGTGTGTGTTTCCTGGTGATAGACTATCATTAGACATGATATGTGATATTAAGTCAAGTGTATAAGTACATGATAGATAATGGTGTATTAGACAGACCCACCTTGAGAGTGATACATGGAAACCATGGAATGGTAGTCAGAATCAGCTCTCATAGTGATAGTTATGATTATGGTTCTTAGACCTGAAGTCACTACACTCATCACATGTTGCTTTATGTATTTAGAAATCATCCAACATGACCTTAAATAAGGGTTTCCATAAAGGTGATGCTCAGATGCATTATGACACATGGGGATTGAGTGTGAGTGATGTAGATGAGATTTGTCCCTCCTACAAGAGTTTGATATCCTAGCCACTTGATAAGTAAGACTGAGAAATGTATGGCCACATTCATGTGATTTAATATGTGATAGATGAACTCACATGCATCTCATACAGTCTGCTCTAGTTCAAGGAACATAGATTGAACGATTGACATGATGACACTTCATGCCTCAAGTTTAATCTGGATATCAGAGACAAGGGAACTATACGATCACGGTAACATTGGTCACAAATTGTAGGTTAAAGTTGTTCTCCAACTTTCCAAATTACTTGGGTAGAAAGTATGTGTTACTTGATACCTCTCATTACTTGTGATATCATAAATTGGTTATGGAAATTCACTGCCAATGTAAGTTGGGACCTGTAGGGTCACACACATAGGATACACTTGTAATAGGATTTTATTCATAAATGATGTCTAATTTGATTACTAAAGTGTTTTAGTATTCAATTTGAACAACAAAGGTTGGAAGTTGACTAATTGGACTATGAACCGACTGGTTCAAGTGTTGAATCGATTGATTCAAGGTCAATTGGAAACAACATTGGCTAAAGAATGCCTAAACCAAAGCATGAACTGACTAGTTTAAGGTCTGAAATGACATGTTCATATAGTGAACCACCTAGTTCAATGATCAATATGATTGGATCAAGGATTGATGTTGATGTCTTGTTGTGCATTAATATTGCATTGAAAGCCAATTTGTTCGCAAATAGGAAACATAGTGAGATGACCTATTCAAGTGTTGAATTGATCGTCTCACATCTGAACCAACTGGTTCAATAGTGAACCAACCGGTTCAACGTTCGTTGCTTTCGGAAATTCATGAAATCCATCTTTTCAACTCCTAGATGAACTGGAATTCCTGATCCTAACACTCCTTTAAATAGAGGGGTAGTGGAGGCCTTCTAGAGACACAACAATAAGCTCTAACAACTATTCTCCTCTCAACGTTCTCGTAACATGAGAGTCTGAGCAAGTCCTACCCGTAAAAGACAGGGACAACAAGGGAGAGACAACAGGGGAGAGTGAATCAATGCTATCACATTGATGTTTGAAGGACAACCCCTTCGGGTTGGCTTTGGTAGCACAACATGAAGTTCTCAGTGGTCCGCATGGACTACTACATAGGTGAGGAGCCATTTTCCCCTTTAGGAGGATGTGGTCAACCACCGTCTATGGTGATCAACCAGGAGGCCACTGCCAGCAGCCATCGTGATGCAACTTGAGAAAGAAGCATGCTGCAACAAGAGTTGTCACTGGACTTGCCCAAGACCAGGTACAACTCTTGTTACCCTCTTTCCTAGATACATTGTTTTTGACGTGATCCATTGGCTCAGGCATCGTGCATTAAATTCTTTTTTATTTCCATTGCCTTATCTGTCACCCTAATTTCCCAACAATGGTATCAGAACCACGTCAATTTACAGTGTGTCTGAATTTAAATCGATATGGTCAAATTTATTTTATTACATATGATTTGAATATTAAAATGATTAATGCGTGTATCTGATTATATACCACATACTTTCCCACAAATATATATATATATGCAATTTATATGTGTCAACCCTAAAATCATTTTGATGGTGTATCTAAAGCATGGTTATGGCTGATAAACCCCTAGATCTTTGTGTTTGGTTGGATGGTTGTTTTTCTTGTGTTATATCTCAGTTTGCATACTAAGCCTTTCTATCTCCTTTTCCATTTGTAAAAGTATTAATGCTTTCCTTTCTATGCTCCCCTCGAATGCAACTCAAGGTTTCCCTATTTCAATGTAAATAAGAGTAGGTTACTTTCTTTTATGTTATGGCAAAGAAGGCATTTTGTTCCATACCAATTGAGTGTTTTGGAAGATGAACTGGTTGACTGGAGGACCAAGGAGGCTAGACGACAAGAGGAGGAATTGATCAACTAGTGGCCCAACTGATCGGATGAAGGAGTCCATACATCGGTTAAACCCAAGACTAAATGACCAATTTAAGAGACCAGCCTACTGACCAGGAGGCTAACTGATCAGTTCAAAAGTTGAACCCATCGACCCAGACTGGTTCCAACATAGTTCTTCATCAACAATAGGTTGTTACATATGATGTGGACCTTAGGTGGTAGTAATTCCTTGTGACTCCAATAAATTACATTAGTATGTCCATAATCATCACTCATGTTGTATAATTGCATTTTTCATTTGTGGTTATACCATGTATATGATATGTATTATTAGTACGTGGTGATTGGATATGTATATGTATTTATATAAATATAAATTTTTTTAATCAAACATATTAAGTCTTAGATGTTTTCCATAAGAAACACACATGAAAATCTTGATCGAATAAGTGTGGGCACGCCAACTGTGTTGTGTTGTCTATCTCATAGAAATGTGATGGTAGTTATGTGGGCCTACCAAGAAGGGTGCATTACTATCATGTTGGCTTTAGGTTCAGACTTAAGCAGGTGATTGCAATGAGATTAAGTGTCTAGAAACATGAAGATGGCTATGGAAAAGAGTTGTGCATACCTTCTATCTAAGAATTGCATGAGATACAATTGGAAAAAGTTTCCTACCTTAATAATTGCTTATGGACGTTGGCGTTGGTCGGGTAGTAACTCAATAGTTTTGGGTATTAGCTCACTAGAAGCTTGTACGCTACAATCTTCCAAATTGATAAGTGAGGTTTATCGATTTGAACAAAATAGTGAGAGTGATAATTAAATAAAAGCCTTATTAATATCGTTGAATTTATCAAATCAAATTAAATCGAAAATGTTTTGGCAAAAGTTGCAATTTGTCTTTTGTAGAACCTAATAGAAAACACAAACACTTTTTATTTGTGATCAGTCCTTGAGAAGGACGAGATGAATGTGAATAACTTCCACAACTAGTTCAGGACGTTGAGAATCATTCTCAGTCAAGAGAGTAAGCTTAATGTCCTGGAGACACCAGAGTCAGATGAACCTTCTCCCACTATGCCTAAGACTGATAGCGACAATTACAAGAAGCACTTTGAAGATTTCATGGATGTCAAGTGGATGATGATGTGCTAAATGAACTATGAGTTGCAGAGACAAAATGTAATATTGATGTTATTGAGATGGTAACACATCTTAAGAACATGTATCAAGATCAGGAAAGACAAGAGAGATATGATGTCTCCAAGGTGTTGGTCAAGTGCAACATGGCAGAAAGAGATCCAGTAGGTCCCCATATTATTGGGTATGTGGAGAACCTTGCTACCTTAGGACAAGAGTTGGCCATAGATGTGACTACACAGACACTGCCATAATCATATAGCCAGCTTATCATGAACTACAACATGAATAATTTTGACAAGTCCTTGTTAGAATTTCTTGGCATGTTGAGGACAGCTGAAGTGCAGATGAAGAATGACAAACCCAAATCTCTGATGATGATCAGTAGAGGAAAGTCCAAGGGCAAAGGCAAAGATAAGAAGAGTTCTAACGCTATCCAGGAAACAAAGTCTTCTGCACTAAAAGATAAGGGAGGAGTGAATAAGGAAGGAAAGTGCCACCACTATCACCAACATGGACACTGGAAAAGGAATTGTCCTCCTCATATAGAGGAACTTAGGAGGAAGAAAGAGATAGAGATCTCCACTTCAGGACCTAAGAAGAAGTAAGCTGAAATGTGTGGAGCAAAAGTTGTTTCCACCACACTCAAAATCTATCATTCATGTAATAGGGCATGTAATAGGATTAGTGAATTGCTATTACGTACCTGCCATTATTGAAAAACATCATGTATCTTGTATGGACAAGAATATTATGAATGTATTTGATGTTTTGCTTTCAAAGATAAGATCTTTTATGGCAGTGGCCCCAATAGTTTGTATTTGATAATTCTAGAGACAGTTATATATAATGAAAGATTCGATGAGTCATACAAAGCAAATAAATGAGATATGCATTTATAGAGTACATAATGATGGTTATTTAGATTCTTTTGGTTAATGAACCATTTGAGACATGCAAGTATTATTTATTGGGCAATATGACAAGAGCGCCTTTCACTTGATGTAGTGAGAGAGCTAGTATTCTATTAGGACTTGTACATATTGATGTACATAGACCTTTTAGAATAAATGCTAGAGGTGGTTAATAGTACATCATTATATTTGTTGATGTTCTTAGTAGATATGTATCTAATGAAATGCATGTCTAAATCTCTTGGTGTCAAGGAGATCATGAATGAAGTACATAGCCATCTTGGTATAAATATTAAAACTCTTCGATATGATCGATGAGAAAAATATTTAAACTAAGAGTTTGAGGACCTTCTGGGGTACCGTGATAGTGTATCATGATGAAATCCACCTAAAACACAATGATAATGTATCATGATAGTGTATTAAAAAGAGGTTGTCACACCCAATTACTCATGGTGTGATCATCAATGAATCTAGCTAATCTTCCAATTCCTTTAGGAACATGCTTTACACTAAAACAAGGTATCATCTAAAATGGTTCAAAAGACACCATATGAGATATGGCATGGGAGGTGTCCCGACATGTCTTTTATAAGGATTAGGATTGAAGGATTATATAAGATATCTTTTGAAAAACCTTTGTCCACAAATCACATAAATGTTATTTTGTTGAATACTACTTTTATATTCCAATATAGAAACAAAATATTTGTTGCAGATGGTGGATGTATTCCTGAAGGGAACTTAATTCCAAAGGAATCAGTGGGAGAAAAGTAGAACTCAAAATTTTTGATACCAACAACAAAATATTGAAACTAAAGAGGTACAGTGGGAACGGTAGAATCACAAATTGTTGTGGAATCTCAAGTTCCTTACATAACACAAAACCTCATAGATCTAGTAGGGCACACCTTGAGTTTGAAAGATTATGATATCTTATCACTCAAAAGACGATGTGTTGGTCATAAATGATGAGTTAACAACCTACCTAGAAGCTAATGAGGGACCAGAGTCTGAGAAATGGCTTGAGGCCATGAGATCTAAGATGGAATCCATGTAAACCAACAAGGTGTGACCTTGGTGGATCCACCTGAAGGGATAAGACCCATAGGGTGCATTTGGGTCTTTGAGAAAAGACCAACGTGGATGGTAGTGTACATACCTATAAGAGTGTATTGGTTGAAAATGGTTTTGAACAAGTTCAAGGTGTTGAACATGAAGAAATCATTTCACCAATTGTCATGGTTAAATCCATCAAGATCATGCTTGCCATTGCATCTTAGTATGACTATGAAATTTTTCAAGATGGATGTTAAAACTTCATTTTTTTATAGAAATAATGTAGAAATTGTGTACGTGACACATCTTAAGGTTTTATAAATCCAATTATTGCAAATAAAATCTATAAGCTACAAAAGGTCAATCTAGGATTGAAGCTAGCATCTCAGAACTGGAATCTTCAATTTGACAAGACAGTCAAAGAGTTTGACTTCAGTTAGAATGAAGATGTACATCATGATTATAAGAATTTAGTGGGAACATATATATATACCAGATAATGATGGGGAATGACGTCCTTATCCTACATATGTTAAAATGTGGAAGGAAAGAACCTTTTCTCTGAAGGGTTTAGGTGAAGCACCCTATATGATGGGAATTAGGATCTATAGAGATAAATCTCGAAAGCTTCTTGAACTAAGTGAGAGCACATACATTGGAAAAATGCTAAAGGAGTTCATCATACAGGACTCAAGATCTTAGTATCTTAGTTCTTATGAAGGATAAGAATACATGAGTAAGATGCCAATTGCATTTGCAATATTATGTACTCATCTCGTTATGTTGTATGTATTAGACATGACAAGTGGATTCCAATCAGATCCTAGTGAAAGTCACTGAACTACCATAAAGAACATCTATATGTACTTGAGAAGCACTAAAGGATCGGTTCCTTGGTTATGATAATAAGAAAGATTTGGGTGTAAAGGGTTATAGCAATGCAAGCTTCCAAAATGGCAAAGTAGATTGCAATCTAAATTTGAGTTTAACCTTGAAATAAAATTGTATGATGGAAGAGGTCTGAGCAAGAGAGAATTGTTCTACAATTGAAGCCAAGTATGTTGGTGTTATGAATAATAGAGGCGCCTGTATGGATCAAGAAGTTCATATAGATGAACTTGTAGGAGGTTCCAACCATTGATGACAAAGTAGAGATATTGTGACAATAATGGATCTACTGGATAGGTAAGAAATATCATATAGCATACTATGGCACTTCCATCTCATTCGAGAAGTCGTACAATGAGGAAATGTGAAAACTTGCAAAATATTGACTAGAAGCAAATGTTGCTAACGCACTATAAAAGCACCAGTGCAGTAGAAACATGATGGACATGTTATAGATAACTTGGAATCAGATTCGTAAGTGATTGGCTCTCAGTAAAAGTGGGAGTTTGTTGGTATTCATGCCTATAGAGCCGATCGTATGATGATTGTGATGGGGCATCATATACTTGATTGGTAAAGGTAATTTCATCTGTTATGTCTGTCTCAATCATAAGATGATGACACAACATAGTAGATCTTAAAATAATGATGTTACTCGATGACATGTGTCTTCAGGTTGAGGACCTTAACAATGAGATCATATGTGTGATAAGAGTACATACATTCTAGTTATGTCCCTAGTCAAAAATTACTTTGGAAGCAAAATAGACAACAAGAATATGTAAGACTAAATTGTGTGTTGACTGATGACAGAGTCTTATTAGTCATGACATGTGATATCAAGTCAAGCACACAGATACATATTAGAGAAGAGTGTATCTGACAAACTCACCTTGAGAGTGATACACGGAGACCATGGAATGGTAGTCAGAATCAACTCTGAAAGTGATAGTGGTGATTCTAGTTCTTAGACCTAAAGTCACTACACTCATCACATGTCGCTTGATGTATTTAGACATCATCCAACGTGACCTCAAATAAGGGTTGCCATAAAGGTGAATCTCGGATGCATTGTGACACATGGGGATTGAGCGTGAGTGATGTAGATGGGATTTATCCTTCCTATAGGAGGTTGATATCCTGGACACTTGATAAGTGAGACTAAGAAATGTATGGCCATACTCATGTGATTCTATACGTGATATATTAACTCACATGCATCTCATACAATCTGCTCTATTTCAAGGAACATGGATTCAATGATTGATAGGATGATACTTCCATGCCTCGAGTTCAATCTGGATATCAGAGACAAAGGAACTATATGATCATAGTAACATTGATCACAGATTGTAGGTTGAAGTTGTTCTCCAAGTTTCCAAATGATTTGGGTAGAAATTATGTGTTGCTAGATATCTCTCATTGCTTGTGATGTCATAACTTGTTTATGGACATTCATTGCCAACGTAAAGTGGGACCTATAGGGTCACACACATAGGATACACTTGGAATAAGAGTTTATTCATGAATGATGTTGAATTTGATTACTAAAGTGTTTAGGCATTCAATTTGAACAATAATGGTTGGAAATTGATTGACTCGACTGTGAACTGACAGGTTCAGGTGTTGAACTGATCGATTCAAGTGTCAAGTCAATTGGAAAAAACATTGGCTGAATAATGCTTAAAGCAGGTCATGAACCGACCGATTCACATAGTGAACCAACCGTTTCAAGGTCTAAAATGACCAATTCATGTAGTGAACTGCCTAGTTCAAGGATCAATATGCTTGGATCAAATATTGACGTTGATGTCATGTTGTGCATTAATCATGCACTGAAAGAAAATTTGTTTGTGAATATGAAACATAGTGAAACAACCAATTCAAGTGTTGAATCGATCGGCTCACATCTGAACCTACTGGTTCAATGTTCACAACTTCTAGAAAATTCATGAAAATTTGTCTCTTTGCTCCCATATGAATCAGAAATTCTAATCCTAAGCCTCCTATAAATAGAGGGGTAGTGGAGGATGTCTAGAGACACAACAATAAGCTTTGATAATTGTTGTCCTCTCAACATTGTGGTAACGTGAGATCCCAAGCAAGTACTACCCATAAAAGGAAGGGACAAAAAGGGAGAGACAACATGGGAGAGTGAATCAGTGCTAGCACATTGACGTTCGAAGGGACAACTCCTTCTAGTTGGCTATGGCAACGCAACCTGGAGTTCTCAATGGTCTGCATGGACTACTATAGAGGCAAGGAGGCATTTGCCCTACTAGGAGGACATAGTCAACCACCATTCATGGTGATCAACCAAGAGGCCGCCATCGGTATTCATCAAGGTGCCACTTGATAAAGAAGCATGTTGCAACAAGAGTTGTTACTGGACTTGCTCCAGCACCAGATATAACTCTTCTTACCCTCTTTTATAGATACATTGTTATTGACACAATTTTTTGGTCCAAGAATCGGGCATTAAATTTTTTTTGTTTTTTTTACCTTATTTGTCGCCCCGATTTCCCAACAATTATCCCCTTCATAAAACCAGAACATCTTCTAAAAGACCCTGTGGATATCAAGGCTTTGTCCCCTAAATCCAATTTTGTAGCAAACCCTTGCCTTCTTCTCTTCTTTATTCTTCTACCACATCTATTTCCTCTATGTTCTTTCCACCTCAGGGAAATCATCAGCCACGATCAAGTTTGGAAAGGAGTGGAGAGAGGATAGGACCTTCATCTACCTCTCAAAGGCCCAGACTTTCGAAGTCAGCAATTGAGTTGATTCACCCAGAAGCCTAGTTTGTGAGCAGAAGATTGAAGACAACATGCGCGTGACTCTACCTTCTACCCTTGTTATACTATTGTAAGGTAAGGGGGAAAGTCAATCTTTTAACCTCATTTTACACCCTTGCCATGCGGGAGCATACTACCACAGTCACATGAGTCAATTGGCACCACCTTGACCCTGCAGCACGCAATTTATCAACTCGATTGTCGACATGGCAAGCCCCAATTGGCCCAAATAGAATTATATTGAAATAATTCTAGTAAATTATTAGTATGCAAAAATATATAAAATATGTATATGATTTTCATCAAAAAATGTGTAGAATCCAATAGGATAGGTTTCATCACCTGAATCTATCTCAAATTTCAAAAGTATATAAAAATGCATACTTTGGTGACCTTTAAATACATGTAAACCCTAATTTCATGAAAGTGATATTAATATCTTGATTAGCTAGTCCTAATGAGTAATGTTTTATCTAGTTAGATAAAAGAGTGCAATTGGAACTACTCTAGGATAAATGGTTTACATGTTACCAAATTAGGGTTTCTAAAGTTAGAAATTCTATATATGTAATAATTAGGTTTTAGGAAGCCTAACCCTAATGAAACTCTAGTTTGACCTTAAAACCCTAACTTAGGGTCCAAGTCACTCTTAAGTGATACTTTGTGAACATAGAAGTAATACATGGGTGGTAAACATTAACTATAGGTTGATTGCTTGGTTGGTTGAAACTACTCTTGTTTGCTTGGAAACTAAGTCATCTCTGAAGAAAGGTACATGGTTACTTATGAATAACCACTCTTATTGAATTTTGATGTTTCCAAAAGTTTCGTGAATACATTGCAACTAAACTTCTTGGTTATTTATTTACTTCGTACAATCTATAATGCCCTATGAGTATCACCTTATACGGGCACAACTTACTCAAGCCCAAGATGCTACCTATGGAGGGTTGGATGTATGGAAATTATAGAGACTACCACCATCTAGTGGGTATGTCATTGAAATTACCCTCAATGAGTGGGTATGTTAGAGATTACCCCCTCTGAGTGGGTGTGCCATTGGATTTACCCCCAACAAGTGGGCATGCCATTGAGATTACCCCCAATGAGTCTGTATACCACATTGATTGAGCTAATTTGGGTTGAGAAGTTATAATAGAAAATGTGTGTTTGATTATGTAATAATAACTGTTGCTATGGTTTCTTATATTGTTACACATATGTGCACATATTTTTCTTGCACCACGTACACAATATAGAGATATACTGACTACATTTTTATTTCCCACCATTTTAGGTTAAACTGCACATTATCTGAAGATATGGATATCAAAGAAGATGACACCAAAACAAAAGATGATAAAGTCTATTGGAGGATTTATATATAGAGTTACTTTATGTTTCAACATTAGTTTACCTTTCCATGTAACTCCTTGGAGGAGATTCTATCTCCATATTATTATCAAACTCTTTTCCATTCAATGAAATTTCTAATTATTATTGGTTATTTGTTAAACCTTGATCTTGGAATTATGATTATGGCCCTTGACCTCTCAGTCCTCCTTAATTGGGGATAACAGGGGGAGGTGTCGTTAAAATTGCACACCGTAATACATTTGTATTGAGAATTGCATGCCATAATCCTTGCACACTATACCGATAACAGATACACTATGTTAGTTTTAAGAATGAAGATTATATATTTGTTGGGCAGTGATTTTTAGTTTGATCCTATTTGTTTCATTATGTTCAACATCAAGCTTGTACTAAATTACAATTAGTATCTCCTAGTGAGTGGTTGATTTTGTATCTTAGAGATTCACACACCTTTTTGACATTATCTGTTAGGAATGCACTATGTATCTATACAGATAGTAGCATGTAGATGACTATATTTGTTCCTTTTTTCTTCACTGTGTAGTAGCACACATATAGTTGTAGTTATACCTTTCTTCTTCACTATGTAGTGTTTATGCATTGTATAACATAGATATATAATTTGTGGACATGTCTGCTACTTCCAATTAATCTTCACCTAAAAGCTCTAGTAATTCCCTTCTTTTTCATCTCAAATCCAAACACACTCCACATTATAGTATATGAATGCACATGCACCCTTTTTCAATTATAGGTGCACCTACTTGAAGTTGTATCTATTAATTTCAATTATCTTAAAATCATGTTATTTCAGTTACATTGATGTGGATTTAGTCTAAGGAGTAAATACTCCTTTTTGGCTCTGTAATCGGATGCCATTGGTGTAGTACTCTTGAGGTATTTTGGTGCTTTTATGTTTAGTTGGGAATTCGCCTCTATAACTCAACATTTGACTCTACTGAGAAGGTAAAATGCTTCTGAACAAGTTAAATTTTAGTCACCTTTTTAGTTACTTGTTGCATGTTAACCCATTTTTTTGGCTATATTTGCACCTAATTTAATTCTATTGATTTTTTTGTATTTAATTCTATTGATTTTATTTCTTACATATGAGATCGCTTGTTATATATTTTCATATATTGGTTCTTACATGGATTTTTTTGTACAGCTCCTTATTTTTGTTCATCTTTATTTATACATTGCTACATATCGATGCCTAATATGAAGAATCTAGATCACTTAACACCAGCTCAAAACCCTATTGCATTAGAATTGGTACCAGATGAAGACATTGCTCTCTCTTCAACAACTAGGGATGGACATAGGAATAGCAGTGATGCATGGGACCATTTTGTGAAAATGAAGATTGAACAAAAAATGGAAGGCAGAGTGCATACATGATTCAGCCCTATTTTAGGGCTTCATATTGTATCATATTGAATTTCAATCACATCTATACATGTTATATTACATGTTATTTCCCTCAATATGCATATTTATATAAAATGCACTTATGGACATTATTTGCAAGTTTTTCAGGCATTTGAACCACACTTGATGGAAGAGAGAGAGAAAGAATGATCCTAGGGTTTCTCTACCCTTGGAGAGATCTAAAGTGAAGTCTGATGCTCCCTCAACCTACCCGTAGTGGTCAAAGATGCATTGAAGCAAAGATGTCCAAGAAAATCCAAAGAAACAAGTCCAAGTGCTGATCCAGAGGCCAGCAAGTCTTTGGTACCACAGGATGGTCGTGCTAGCATACTTGCAAATCAATAGAGTCACCTTGGAGCAAAGCTAGAATCACCACGGTCATGCCACATAGAATATCCGTGGTGAACTAACCTAGAACGGATGTGCCACCGTGCACAGCCGTCTGACAGCTGAGGCAGAATAGTCGTCGAGCCAAGAACGGGCTATGCAATCTGAGCCACCACGGCGGTGCCACTTTTAGTTTAAAACCAACCAAGTCCCTATGATTTTTCCCCATTTCTCACCTCGACCTTTCTCATCCACCACGAACGTTCTCACCCCTCCCCACCACGACCGTGCTACTCACAAAAACCTAGCTATTTTTGCATTGTTCCCATACTACCCCTACTTGACCTAGTTCTTTCCCCACACCTATATATACATAGGTGGCAGTTGTAGCACGAGGTTAGCTACCTTCTACCACCTCTTAGCTCCCCATTTTTTCCCCTTATCCATTCCACTCCATTTCACCATTTCCACCATCAAAACCCTAGTTTCTTCTTATTTCCACCCATTTCCACCATTATTTCATACCATTGCACCTTAGAGGAGAGAGGAGGACGTCCTGCAGTAGCTAAAGTGGAGGAATCCTTCATCTACACTAAGATCCATGGCTTCTTCTATCTCTTTCTCCCTTCTTTTTGTATTTTGTATTGCTATGAGTAGCTAGGCCCCTTGGGTGGGCTGTTTGTGGTCAAAAATGTTACTTTGATACCATGTTGGGGGGGAAATGATATGTAAACATTGTAATTTCATTTGTTGATGATTATGTTCTATTTCCATCTCACTCTACATGGATTGCTTTTTGGTTGGTTCTTGAAATCACCTAGGAATTAGGGCAATTGCTTATATGTGTGAATTTTGGGATTTGCTCCTAGGTCCAATTCTTAGATCCCTAACTAGCTACCCATACTCCTACATTCTAATCAATTCTCCTAACCCTAGTTGAGAGATCTAAGTAGCTAGTTTAGATGAATTTGGTGTGCTTAGCATGGACCTTTCTCAAGGCTAGAATGTGAGTGATTGGAGGCATAAAACCTCATTTTCACTCCCATTACTAACCTCAGCCCCTAATCATCTTAAAATCATCTAACCTAAAACCTAGGCTTGTTTAGACTATAATTGAATTACACCTAAACCCTAACCCAATTGAGCCTCGCAAGGTTAGTAGGGGGTGTTAGGGACTAGTTCCCCTATACACAACGTAGCATATACTTGAACACATAGTAGTTTAGAATAATTCATTAGAATCTAGCTCGTTGTTTGGTTTGGTAATCTAAATGGAATCATTATGTTCACATATCACCCCCAACCTAATTGATAAGTGCATCCCCTAAACAGTCCACATTTCCCTTTATTGCTTTAAAGCCCTAATTGCCTTCTTGCTTAGCTATTGTTAGTTTAGTTAATTCTTTACTTGCTTAGTTAGATTCTTGTCTTGTTCTTGTTTTGTTCTTGCTAGCTTAGGTCTTCAATTGCTCTTTTACCCTATTTGTTAGCTTAGTGTTGTGTAGACTTCATCTTGCTTACCTTAGTGTAGATTGATCTTATCTTTCCTTTCCTTGTCTTTTCTTGCTTAGTAGAATTAAATGTTTAGGGTTAACTTAGGTTTTCATCTTGTTTGCCTTCCTTTACTTGTTTGTTTGCTAAACCCTTAGTGTAATCAAAAAATCACCTTTAAACACTTCAACCCTAGACTCCATAGTAGGAACCTAGCCCAAAACCTAACCTAGATCTAGTGTCCCCTTTTCTCCCTGTGGATCGACCCTATACTTTCTGCCCTCCTATACTAGGACACAACCACGTGTGCTTGCGGGTTAGTGTTTTGGATTTTGAGAGAGTGTTAAGTTAGGTCCATTATAAATTTTGAAATTTTAATCCACCGTGTGTTTTTGTCTGTGGGGTTGCATCTATTCAAACTTCTAATCGATTAGTGTGTAACACAATTGGCAGAAACGCACCAAGCTTTCTGGCACTGTTGCTAGGGAAAAAGGTGTTCGACCTAGATAGTTAGTTTTTCTTTGACTTTCCCTACTTCCCTCATCATTTATGTTTTTTATTCTTTATTCTTTGTATTCTTTGTGCATATTGGTTTGCTAACTTGTTCTCTTTTGTTTGGTTGTGCCTTGTGCATGTAATTAGCCACTCGGGAAAAGACAAGATGGAAGGCCAAAATGCACCCCACAAGCCACTTCAAGATTACTTCATGCCTAGCAACTACATACCACCAATTGCTAGCAGGGTTGATCAAATGCCAGGGGAGTAATTCTTCATCCCTCCAGGTCTTCTTGGGCTCCTACCCATCTTCTACGACTCAGAGAGTGAGAACCACTACAAATACTTGGACTCATTTCTTGAAGTATGCCCCACCTTCAGGACGCCGACGGCTAGTGATGACACAATCCGGTTGACTTTGTTTTCATTTTCCCTCAAAGATAAAGCCAGATATTGGTATGACTCAAGAAGGGACATCATGAGTTGGGAAGTGATGAAGAATGCATTCTTAAGACAATTCTACTCTATAGCAAGGTTGATACAGATGTGGCATGTCATGACAACTTTTAGTCAATTGGGGAATGAATAGTTTCACAATGCATGGGAGAGGTTTAAGAAGATGTTGAGAGAGTGCCCACTCCATGTTGCATCTACTAATTCAAAACTTAATTTGAAAGCCATATTTACACCCGGACATTTTTGGGATGCTACCCTTTATGGAAGCTAGTTCAGTCCTTTTACTCTGGTCTATCTCCAAAGAGCCAAACCTTAGTGGACTCTTCTTGTGGAGAAGTTTTCATGGCTAGGCCACCCGAGGAGATATGGCCCTTGTATGAGCAACTGGAAGAAGGTTCAAGAATCCTAGCTTCAAGTGTGATTAATAACGGTGGCCATGCCTTTAATATGACATCTCTGACTCATAATGACTCAAGCCTACAAGTGATGAAGATTCTTGGTGACATGGTGAGTTTCATGAAGAACCATGTGACAAATGTTCCTTTCCACCTGGTCAATTCTATTGAGTTCTATGGTGAAGAAAAGAAGACACCTCACTCCTATAGATACCAAGAACCACAAAGTCAAAGATATAGCTCAAGGTTTGAGGAAGAAGTTCTCTCTAGGTTGAAGAGCTTTGATGACATACAAATAAATGTGACAAGGCTTGAGAGAGGATAGAGCAGATATCTTCCATAATTGCTCTCCCAGAAGAAAAATTATCTTCAAAACCCATCTTGAGTTTCAATGAAGCAAGTGGACCAATGCCTTCTTCACAAGTTTTCACAATCCACCTCCCATGAAAGTGCAGCCCTATACCACTTTCAAGGCAATCCCAAGCCTTATACTCCTCCCCCCCACTACCACAAATTTCTCAACAATTCACCTTCCAACCTCAATTCTCTCCTCCACCTCAATTTCAACACCAAGTGTCACCTCCACCTCCTCTACAGCAACAACTAGCTCCCCCTCTCCACCATGAGCAAGGAAGTGTTGTGGCAGTTCTAAGGAGTGGAAAATCTCTTTAGCAACCCGCTAGTCAAAGAAAGGTTGATAAAGCAAAGCAAAAGTAGCCAAGTGGTGATACTGTGATTGAAATTGCCGAAGATGATTATGTGATACTGCATGTTGATTTTGGGATACCATGTGCTCCACCTCACACTCCTTTTGTAGATTCCATGCAAGCAAATCCAAATTAAGTGAGCCACCATTCATTAAAGCATTATATGAGCCACTGAAACTAAGGATTAGACAAAAGCACAATGTTGTCATTCTTGAGATATTTCGCCAAGTGAAGGTCAATATTCCATCGTTGGATGTTATTAAGCAAATCCCATCATATGCCAAGTTTCTTAAGAACTTATGTACTATGAAGAGAAGGTCAATGGGGAGGATACCAAAGAAAGTGAAGTTGACTGAACAAGTGACCTCTATCCTCTAGAACTCACTCCCTGTGAAGAGGAAAGACCCAAGAGCCCCAATCATACCTAGCTACATTGGGGGACATCACATGGCAAAACCCTACTTGATTTGGGATCCAGTGTGAATTTGATGCCATATAGTGTCTATGTTGAGCTGGGTTTAGGCAAGTTGGAACCACCACATTACACTCTCCAATTGGTAGATCACTCCATCAAAGTGCCTAGAGGATGAGTGGATAATGTTTTGGTGATGATTGATAAGGAAAGAGGAGCAGTGTTTCCAGTGGATTTCATTATTCTTGACATGGAACCAGATGATAGGAAGATCCCCATCATCTTGGGGAGACCATTCTTGTCTATAGATGATGTCAAGATACATGTTCATAGCAGCATAATGATGGTCTCTTTCATGGACATGAAGACAAACATCAACATATACAAGTCCTCAAACCGATGGGTTTGAGGTGAGGATATTGGATATGGTCACTTCAAGAGTCCTATTAATCATTTGAGAAGAGGAGATCTAGATGAAGGATTTGATGACAAATTTGGTGATCAAAGGGATGAGGAGCATAGATTGAATGTAAATGAGAGATGCATTTATTGCAAAAAAAGGGCACATGAGGATGCCAAATGGATGAATGGTTGAAGAATCACCAAGAATCTCAGCTGAAGGCATTAAACTCAATGCTTGTGGGAGGAAACCCACCTAGGTTTGGGAATTTTTCACCCAACCTTCCATTTTTGATACTTTTGCTTTGTTTCTACACTTTCCAAGAAAACACATACACACTCTTATTTTTAATGGTTTTTGTTTAGTTTTAAGACGTACATGTGAAAATAGGGTGAAATGAGGAAAATTAGAAGAAATTTTGACAAGTAATCCATGAAAAATCATTTTGTATCAAAGATTTGATGCTTTGATGAGATTTAAGAGTGGGAAAATTGCCACAGTACTCACCACGGCTGTGGTGACATCGAACGTCTGTGGTGGAGCATTCACAATCAACGGGGGAATCGAGAAAAATCAAAGAAGTTGAGAATTGAAGAACAGACCTACCACAGACGTGCAATGCAGCACGACTATGTAGCCACCCACTCAGAACAGTCGTGTGGGGTACCACGACTATTTTTCTGCCCAATTCTAGCACTTAAGTTAGCATTTTGCAAAAATCACAAATCACTTCTATTCTCAACTCCGCGAACACCATGAACGTTCCCCGTGAACGGCGGTCGTGCAACACCTCCCAGCCACTCCACCACCCTCGAATCACCACCAAATCACCCCCAATCCATATCCAATCAATCCCCCATCATTTCCACTACCTTAATCTCCAGATTCCACCCATTTTCATCCGCAAAACACATCATTTCTCTCCAATCCGCCCCAACAACCCGTTCTTTGGAGAAAACCTAAAATCCCATTTTTCTCCACCAATTTTGATCCAAAATGAAGCAAATGGCTAAGAAGGTTGTAGCTAAGACCAAGGATGTGATTTCCTACGAACATCGGCCTAAGAATGCATCATCCTCGGCTCCATCGATACCTCTAGCCATTCCGGTACCATCGACAACATCCGTTTCACAAGGGGAATCACCACATGCGGTGACAACGATGGATGCCATGATGAAGGAGTCCTCCAGACTACCCAGCGAAGATAGGGCAGTAGCCCGACCATCACTCTTAGAAGCCCGCCCATCAGTTTTGGCAACTCGACCTTCCTTTTCAGCTGCACGACCCTCAACGTCCATGGCATCACAGCCACAGCCATAGCCAAGAGCACGATGGTAGCTACTGTTAGATGATGCAGATGAGGCAATGCCATATACATAGCAAGAGGATGCACCTAAAGCGCATCATGAGGCAGCACCTGACAGTCAGAGCAAGAAACTGAAGAATCTGAAGCACCTAGAGTGTTTGACACGCTGAGTGATTGCCACTCACTACATGTGCCAGGAGACAATAAGAACTTTGGGTATCTTCAATTTCTTTCAGGATATCTTGGATCTCGTTCGGCTAGTTGAGGGGTTGGCCACAGTTCAGGAGACCTATGTGGAGCTTACATAGTAGTTCTTCGCAACCCTAAACAAGGTCTCATAGGATGCCATCACTGTCACTTTGGGGAATAGAACCTACCTCATCACTGCATCCTTTCTGAATGGAAAATTTACTCCAACTCCTGAGGCAGCAACATCCTTTGATCAAGGAAGCATAGATAGGGAAACCAATGCGAACTACACTACAATGTGGAAGAAACTTACGGGGCAAAGCAGTTTTGTGTTGGGTAAATCAAAGACAAGTCTGATTCACAACCTATCTTAAGATACATTCAGAAGGTCTTGGCGAACACCATCTTTTCCCGATATGAAAATCAATGTAGTTGTACCAAGAAAGACTTCTTTGTGTTGGGATGAATGGTGTAGGGAAGGCTTGCAAAAATCTAGGGTCACTTATTATTGATCACATGAAGACAATCCCGTTCAAGAGTAAGAATCATTTTATTATGGGAGAGATTGTAACTTCCATTGCTTTGGCCCTGAGGCATGATGTATCTGGCTACACAAAGGCAAAAGGAGGAAAGCTCGTTGACATGTACTATTTGACTCGCTCGTCGATGATATTAGTGGTTGATCATAAGATTTTCTATCAGGTCAACTCTCCTTATGTTGGGGTTTCACTAGAGCTCTCCTACCATGCCACACCTCTCCTAGAGGGATGTAGTCCATCTCCAGACTTTTTAGACATCTTGAGGAGGTGGGAAGAGGAGCACCCTAGAGATACATGGCAACAACAGCCCAGAGATCTGCCTGAAGGGCTTGGAGAGTCACAGGGAGTTTCCAAGAGGAGGAGGACATCTGAGGAGTGAGAGATGTGTAGGGTGAGGTGACGTGAGGTGGAGACATCACAGCAGCAGCAGCCCACAACAAATGCATATGACATGTCCACCATACATGCGCAGTTGGAGGGCATCCAAAGCACTTAGGATCGCATACTGAGAACCTAGGAGGGTATTTTGAGGGAACATGAGGGTTTCCAGTGCACCCAGGATGACATGTGATTAGACCATCAGTAGATGCATTTTTAGGTCAACCACTTATATTAGTTCTAGCACGCCCAATCCCAGAGGAACCCCCAGTGGGGGGAAGTTGGTGGAGTTCACTGTCAGCATTTCAAGACAACTACATTCCAGTCATACTACTGGGGTTCCTATTACCAGCATCCTCCACCATAGGGAGGAGCATCGCCACCACAGTGATCATCTAACCTATCATTCCTAGACTTTAGTGTCGTGTTGAGGACAACATGATTCAAAAGTTTGGGGTGGTAGGGTGGTATGCCCTTATCTCAGTTTCACTCTCATTTTGCATTTCACCTTCCATTTATGTTTGTCTTGTTTGCTTTTGCTTGTTTTAGTTCAGAATTTACCTTCTTTGCATACTTGCATGCCATGTAGTTACTTTCTTGCAATTTTTGCATAATTTTCAAAAAAAAATCTCTTTTTTCCATGTATTGCATATCATGTAGATTTTTGGTAATTTTTGTATGTTTTAGCTAGGATTTTCTTGTTTCCTACTTTATGTTCAATAATATAGGCTTAGATGTGATTGAAGGAAACTTGGCATTGTTTTGGCCAATTTTACCCAAATTTGAGATATTTTTCCTAAAAGTGTGTTTCGACCCAATCTCTACTCTTTGGATTAAAAATGATGACCTTTAACAAATGCAAGTGAATTATCATTGTTTATTACTAACTGGTATTAATTCTTGACTTTTTACATGTGCATCACCCTTGTTGTGTTTGTGAATGTTTTGGTTGAATTGTGACTTGAGCAAGCTATGAGCGCTTAGTGCCTATGAAATCACTTGATAGAAATATAAATTTCATGTTGTTCATTCATGTGGTGTGAAATTGTTGGATGAAGTGTTGGATTAATTTTCATGTAGGAGATCTTATGTTGAGAATCACACCAGTGACCCCTCTTTGACTCGACTTTTTATTCACCATTTTCCAACCCCTCCACCTCATGAAAGGATGCCAAAGTTCACATATCATCTGTGGCCACCTCTAAAAGTTTGGGGTGGCCACATCTACATCTCATTGCTTCACTCTCATCTCCATATGTCCTATCTACTCCAAGGGCAAAGAAAAAGAAAAAATGCAAAAAGAAAATAAAAGGTGCTCCTATTTAAGAGAATCTAAATAAAGAAAAGATGAGTGTGTAAAAGCACTCCAAAATCTTGCTGCAATCATTTCTTACATTTTCATACCCATTGAGCTAGGTATCATCAAGCCTAGCTCATTTTACTCTTTCCGCAGGCACGTGGGTCTTTTGGTGCTATTTGAAGCATAAGATTGAATGCATGAAGGTGAAACAACACTCCTAGTCATCCTTGATTAACGCCATCATGAAACGGTCTACCTAGAATTACATGAAAGAAATATAGATAGCTTGTGTGTTTTATGCACTATACTTGAAGTTCATATGATGTGTTCTCTTTTCCTAGTTGGTTTGTAAAAGTAGGAGATGAGAGAGGGGGAATGCATGCACTTAGTCAACATTGATTCCATTAAGTGATAATCATCTTTTGCATTGCATTTGTCATTTCTTGATTGTAAAAAATTTGCAGAGAGATTGAGTTGGAGCATACTTGAGGATAGGTATGTTTTAAGTTTGGGGTGGTGATTCAACCCTATTTTAGGGCTTCATCTTGTGTCATATTGCATTTTTATCACATCTGTACCTGTTAGATTACATGTTATTTCCCTCAATATGCATATTTGTATAAAATGCATTTATGGACATTATTTGCATGATTTTCATCCATTTGGACCACGCTTGATGGAAGAGAGAGAGAAAGAGTGATCCTAGGGTTTCTCTACCCTTGGAGAGACCTAAAGTGAATTCCAACGCTCCCTCAACCTACTCCTAGTAGCCAAAGATCCATTGAAGCAAAGATGTTTAAGAAAATACAAAGAAACAAGTCTAAGTGTTGATCTAGAGGCCAACACGGTTGTGGTACCACAGAACAGTCATGCTAGCATACATGCAAATCAACAGAGTCACCTTGGAGCAAAGCTAGAATCACCACGGCCATGCCACACAGAATGGTTGTGGTGAACTAACCTAGAATGGTCTTGCCACCTTGCATAGCCGTGTGACAGTTGAGGCAGAACAGCCGTGGAGCCAAGAACAAACTGTGCAGTTTGAGCCACCACGGCCGTGGTGACCACCACGGCCATGCTACCCTAGTCCCACCACGGCTGAGCCACTTTTAATTCAAAATAAACCAAGACCCTGTGATTTTTCCCCATTTCTCACCTCAGTCGTTCTCATCCACCACGACCGTTCTCACCCCTCCCCACCACGGCCGTGGTAACCACCATAGCCGTGCTACTCACAAAAAACTAGCTATTTTTGGTGTATTTCCCATACTACCCCTACTTGACCTAGTGCTTTCCCCACACCTATATATACCTAGGTGGCAGCTCTAGCATGAGGTTATCTACCTTCTACCACCTCTTAGCTCCCCATTTTTGCCCCTTAGCCATTCCACTCCATTTCCACTTCCATTCCACTCCATTTCACCATTTCCACCACCAAAACCCTAGTTTCTTCTTATTTCCACCCATTTCCACCATCATTTCATACCCTTGCACCTTGGAGGAGAGAGGAGGACGTCCTGTAGTAGATGAAGTGGAGGAATCCTTCATCTACATCGATCTCCATGGCTTCTTCTATCTCTTTCTCCCTTCTTTTTTTATTTTTCATTGCTATGAGTGGCTAGGACCCTTAGGTGGGTTGTTTGGGGTCAAAAATGTTACTTTGATACCATGTTGGGGGAAAATGATATGTAAACATTGTAATTTCATTTGCTAATGATTATGTTCTATTTCCATCTCACTCTACATGAATTTCTTGTTGGTTTGTGTTTGAAATCACATAGGAATTTAGGGCAATTGCTTATATGTGTGAATTTTGAGATTTGCTCCTAGGTCCAATTCTTGGATCCCTAGCTATCTACCCATCCTCCTACATTCTAATTCATTCTCCTAACCCTAGTTGAGAGATCTAAGTAGCTAGTTTATATTAATTTGGTGTTCTTAGCATGGAGCTTTCTCAAGGCTAGAATGTGAGTGATGGGAGGCCTAAAACCTCACTTCCACTTCCATTACTAACCTCAGCCCCTAATCATCCTGAAATCATCTAACCTAGGACCTAGGCTTGTTTAGAATCTAATTGATTTACACCTAAATCCTAACCCAATTGAGCCTCACAAGGGTAGTAGGGGGTGTTAGGGACTAGTTCCCCTATACAACCTAGCATATCCATGGCCAGTTAGTAGCTTAGGATGATTCATTAGACTCTAGCTCGTTGTTTGGTTTGGTAATCTAAATGGAATCATTATGTTCATATATCCCCCAACCTAATTTATAAGTGCATCCCCTAAACAATTCACATTTCCCTTTATTGCTTTAAAACCCTAATTGCCTTCTTGCTTATCTAGTGTTAGTTTAGTTAGTTATTGACTTGCTTAGTTAGCTTCTTACCTAATTCTTATTTGTTCTTGCTAGCTTAGGTCTTCAATTGCTCTTTTACCCTATTTGCTAGCTTAGTGTAGTGTAGACTTCATCTCGCTTACCTTAGTGTAGATTGCTCTTATCTTGCCTTGCCTTGTCTTTTCTTGCTTAGTAGAATTAACTATCTAGGGTTAACTTAGGTTTTCATCTTGTTTGCCTTCCTTTACTTGTTTGTTTTCTCAACCCTTAGTGTAATCATAAAATCACCTTTAAAAACTTCAACCCTAGACTCCACAGTAGGAACCTAAACCAAAAACTAACCTAGCTCTAGTGCCCCCTTTTCTCCCTGTGGATCGACCCTATACTTGCCGCCCTCCTATACTCCGACGCAACCTTATGCGCTTGTGGGTGTAGTGTTTTGGTTTTTGAGAGTGTGTTAAGTTAGGTCCATTATAAATTTTGAAAGTTTGATCCACCGTGTGTTTTTGTCCGTGGGGTTGCATCTATTCAAACTCCAATTGAGTAGTGTGTAATACCATTGGTAGAAACGCACCAATACACTACCACAAACTTTTAGGAGGAAATCCTAAGAATGGGGCATCAAGTCTACGTGATCACATAAGTAAAAGATGTCCAATATTGAATGTTGGTAGTGTAAGAAGAGTAGCATCATCTTGAGAGGCAACACAAGCTTCCTTCAACCACAAAGATGATAGAAAATGTGTTGTGGACATGATAGTTCTACATGAACATCCATTGAACATTGCAGAACATGTAGGATTTAGGAAATTGCACAACACAATCCAACCCATGTTTAAGTGTCCAAAGAAATATACCATCAACAAAGATATTATGCATAATATGTGATCACAAGAGAAAAATGATGATTTCTTTGAAAAAATGTGATTCTAGGATTGCAATGACAACTGATATGTGAATTGTTGACCATCAAATGTGTGGTCATATGGCTATCATTGCACACTTTGTTGATTCCTCTTGGTCATTGAAAAGTTAGATTTTGAGGTTTATATATGTTCCTTGTACTCGTATTGATTAGGTGCTCTGTGAAGTTTTGATGAGTTCTTTGATAGAGTGGAATATTGACACCAATATTTCTTGTATTATTGTTGATAATTTCTCAACAAATAACTTCATAATTGAATTGGTGAAGGATAATATGTGTTCAGATTACATAATTTTATCTGGTAGATTTCTTCACATGAGATGTGATGCTCAATCTCATTGTGAAAGATGGATCAATTGTCGTTAAGGATGAGATGGAAAAGACCCAAGAGAGTGTTTTTTATTGGACTGCAACAACAAAAAGAGTCCAAAGGTTTGAAGAAACTACAAGGCATTTGAAGATACCTAATCCTAAACAATTATGTCTTGCTTGTCAAATTGGATGGAATTCCACCTTTTTAATGCTTGGAATTGCTTTGATATATAAAGATAACTTCTATGTACTATGCCAATAGGATAGAAGTTACAATATCTTGCAAACTGAATATGATTGGCAGTTTTGTGGTGAAGTATGTGATAAGTTGAAGCTTTTCTGTGCAAAATTAGAGTGGTCGTGAGCAACTATAAGAATTCTTCAAATTGAGTCATTGCAACAAGGTTGATGAGATGATGAAAAAGGTTTTAAAGTATTGGGACAACATCCATGTTTCCATGGGTGTGGTTTTAGTGTTTGATCCTAGGTATAAAATGAAGATAGCTAATTTTTATTTCAAGAACGTATATGGAGGTAAGGATGAGTGTGATATTAACTCAAAGTGAATGGTTACCATGAGTATTGTATTTCAAGATATACTTAGAAAATCCCATCATTTTCTCATAATACATTAGAAGATATACATGAATGTGTTTGTTTGGTATGTGTCCACGAAATAGATGAGTTTTGAACTTTATTTTCTAGTCATTCATATCAACATGAATTATTAGCATGAGTATTGCATTTGAAGTTTTAAACTTTGTCTTCAGTCCTACATGTTACGAATTTTGGTACGTCTATGATTAGTATGAGTACTGAATCGGTATCAAATCTCTTTCTATTCATGTATCTCAATCTGCTAACATTTTTTTGTTCATTTATCTAGAGTGTTGATGATGCAGATACTATATTTAAAGTTTAGGAATCTGGGAAACGGTTGGAATTTGAGCTAGTGTATGATATGGCTGGAGATGCAAATTGCATTTGAAGTTACTTGAATCTAAATTTGAAGTTACCTGACAGAATTTAAATTTCTATAGGATGAAATTGTATACGTCGGTGATGCGTAAGTTGTAAAAGACTAAGTTGTCTAATGATGCATTGTCAAGTGCATTATCAAGTATTGAATTTGTGAAACGACTAAGTTAGATATTAGACGTGTGCATTCAACTTCCTATTGTCAAGTGAAACGACTGAGTTAGGTATTAATATGTCGAGTTTTATGGTTCATTGATGCCTTCTCAAGACCTTACATCAATAGGCTTATATTTAAAATCCTAGATTGGGGTTTCGTGTGAATGATCCTTGCACAATGCATTGAGAGCGTGTATGCTAGTTTAGATTTGAGAATTCCAAATTTATTACATTTTCGAAATTGCCTGCGTTATCCGACTAAAACAAGATGCATAGAAAGAAGAACAATCGATGTGAGAATTCCAAATGATTACATTTTCGAAATTGCCTGTGTTATCCGACTAAAACAAGATGCATAGAAAGAAGAACAATCGATGTGATATTCAGAGAAAAACCTAAACTTACCCACATAACCCACCCACCCACAAATCCCTGCCACCACTATTATCTGGTATATTTGCATAGAAAGAAATTACAGATTTTTTTTGAAAATAAAGAACACAACTCATTGCACATCAACAAAGAAATTATATAACTATGTTATTCTCTCCAACAACTGATGAGGGGGACTGGGGCTGTCGGCAAAAGCCACACATATACTACACTCTAGAGATGATGACCTCTGTCAAGAGAATTACTCGATGGAGCAGAGCAAATACTAGATGAACAACATGAAGAGGCTTGAAGACGGACTAAGACCTGCGAGCTTGTGGAGGACTCATATTATCAATTGTAGAGGGTTGTTTATGGGGTGCCTCCCCACTTGGACGTTATAGTATAGTAGTACTAGCTAGCGTGTTTTATATGTTACCTCTTTTAACTTTCTGGAACACACTGCTTCATCTATCTTTTGCTTAATTATGTAACTGAATTCCCAGATGTGATTTCGGACCTTTTTTTTTTAATGAAAAACAAATAATTAAAAAAAAATAAAAAAATAGTGAAGGAGGAAGGAGAGGATGAGACAGATGGAGATGTTTAACAAATATGGCAGAGATGATAAGCAGGTTTGTCATCATTGACGGCGTTAACAACAGGCATGGGATTTTGAGTGAAAGGGGTGGATAACGGGAGGTGTAGTTAAAGAGGTTAAAAGCATGGTTGTCATCATCAATGCCAATAAGGTTTTATAAGTAATTTGTAGGGGGTCGGAATTTTGCAACCAAAGGAAAATGGCCAGCGAGCAGCAAGTACATATATGCATTGGCTTGTTAAGCATGGTTACGGAATCTGCTGGTGCGTGAGAGGGATGCACGCACACCGGGCACAGGCACAGGAACACGGGTCGTTGGTCGGTTAGAGAAAACGATGCAAGCATGCATAATTTACTGTGGGGCATTACAGTGATGGGGTTAGGCGGCGGCAGGTTCGTCAACATCAACATGACAACATCCATAATAAATGTAACCATGTGTTGTTGGAGGAATGGTTTAACGTCTGCCAGATCCACGAAAACAGTAACAACGTCATAAATCGTGTGAAAATTACCAGTTGGGAAATCGTACTACTGCTGGATCTTTTTTGGTGCTTGTAGAAAAAAGAAAGTAAGAAGTAAATCGTTGATGGATACAATAGGGAAAAGACAGTGGGAGGGGGAAGTCCAATAAATAAAGAGCAAGATTAGGAAGAAATATAGGCAGATCAAACAGGACACATCGCTTTCGTCCGTCCTCCCAAATTTGGAAATTTCCTGCCTACAATTGGCATCTAAATGTATGATGATATATGCCACTTCCGGGGATCTATCACTGGTACTTTGACGATCCGTTCCCAGTGACGGCGCCGTTTGAGTAGTCACCCACCGCCGTCCTTGCGGCGTTCTCGTACTTGGCCGCCAGTGAATCGAACAGCATCCCGGCCCCAACCCCTACAGCCAGATCGATTGTATAATGTCCCCTGGTCACCAGCAGCCTGAGTGCTTGTAGAGCGTTGAGCAGGTCGAATCCGTTGGCTAAGGCATCGTTGTTTTCCCTCCTCATGTCCATGGACACTATGACGGCTCCCGCGACGTGGCCGGAGAAGAAGAGGAAGAAGCTGACGTTGGCGACGGGGAAGTCCATGGCGGAGCCGAGGAACTCGTGTGGCAGAGGGAGCTGTGTGCAGTAGCCGAGGATGCCCCTGGATGTGAACATGAAGAGTGCGGCCACGGCTGGACGGCACCTGCCCCGGAAGAGGAGGGACCAGAAGATGTAGATGGCCTGCATCGCCACGAACACCTGGGGGGGTGGGGAAGAAGAGAGAAGGGCGGAATTTCGTTGGTAGAGTGTATTGCAAATAATGGAATCTCTGTCTGAAGCAACCGGTTATTTTGAATAATCAACCAAATCAAATAACGGAATCTGTCTCGCAGTTGGAGTACTATTTAATCTATTTGTTGTATTGATTTTTGTAAATAAAAAAAAAACAAAAAGACAAAGACAGCTAGCTAGGTCGCCCGAGACTCGGGGGCGCCGCCACCGCCGCAGCACGGTAGAGGTAGAAAAAAAACAGAAAGCGAATGAATTATCCGCATGCACATACCGTGTTCAGCGCCGCGAGGATGGAGTTGAGCGTCGGCATAAGGGCTAGTCCCCTGTGTAGAGGGGCCGTGAGGACGAACCCGAGGTCGAACGGCGGCGCGTTGGGTGAGACCATGGTGAGCGTGTACTCGACCCCGGCGAAGAAAGCGACGGAGAGGAAGAAGAATACGAGGCCCGGGTGGCGGGTGAAGAGCAACAGCATGGGGCGGAGGAGGTCGAACAAGGACGGGACGACGGCACGGGGAGGCGGTGCCTTTTGGGGGCCGCCCGACCGCTGCTGGTGGCCTCCGCCATTGGGCGTGCTGTAGGTGTCGTCGTCGGCAGTGGAGGACTGCTTGGGTGTTGGATGTACACGGAGGCGTCCGGTGTTGCCGTTGGCGAGCTTGGCGTTGGTCGCGGTGGCCATGCGGAGGAGACTAGGGGAAGAAATGGGGAGGAGGAGCCGCAGGAGGCGGGTGTTCCGAGACAGGAGGAGGGGGGGAAACGTACGAATGGCGCAGCGGAGCCGCAGGAGGCGGGTGTTCCGAGACAGGAGGAGGGGGGGAAACGTACGAATGGCGCAGCGGGTGTAGCGGAGGGCAGCACGGTGTGTAATTTGTCTGCCGACTGTCGGGTCGAGGAGGCGTGGCGGATGTTTCTAAGAAAAGGCAACGGTGCGAGGAGGTCGTTGGTTGGTCGGGCGTTCGGACAGAGAGAGAGAGAGAGAGAAAGATGGGGATTTGCGTGTGGAGCAATCAATCTTCTTCGTCAAAGAGAGAACGAGCGACCACGCCGGAAGGTCACGGCCGACGGCCCGAGTACTGTGTGTGCGTGACGGTGGTGACTTGTTCGTTCGCTCCGTCGCGGGGAGGCGGTGCTGCGCTTTTCGGCGAGAAAGATCGACCAAGGCCGGCCGAAGTGAAAGGGAGACAACGGATGGCACTTGGCAGGCAGATTTGCCGGACTACCGCTTCCGATGCTGCTCTAGTTTGCAAATGCGAAATTTAGTATTAGATTGGGCGAGAGACGAAACGGGTGGCCATGGCGTTTCCTTTCCCGATTCCGGATCTGAGAGGTGGGATCCATCATCCATCCCTTTCTTGATCCTTGTCGTTCCTTCCCCGTCCACCTCCAAGTCCAACATAGTCACGTATACCCCCCGCCGTCCAGGTTCGGCCCGCATGCCATCTGCGTGGCTGGATAAGATTGGGTACCGCTGCCAGTGACGAGTACCGGAATGGCGTGGGCAAAAGGGCTCAGAAGACTTGGAACATGTTACGGGACGAGTTTACCATTCCCGTCCGGCCAACCACAGACTCACAACAGTTTCCACTGCACGCGCTCTCTCTCCTCTTTGCTCTCTGTTTTTCATTGTCACAAAATCCAATCACCACCCAGCAAATGCACTGTATGAACAACGGGAGTTTTCATGTCCACAGATATGAATAATGTGCCATCATCTAAGTAAATATTTCATTAATATATAGACTTAATAGGTTAAATAAGTAACATATAGAAAAGGTTTTGAAGTAATCAAATTCACATTCATGTTTGTATCCATTTCACCATCCATGGCTTGTTTCTACCCAGACTGTAGTAGGGCCTCAAGAACATTCTTTAAGGCCTCCTAAACTTTCTTTGGGATAGAAATTGTTGATAAAGCGACAATAAATAGAGCTATGGAATAATTCAGTTTATTTGTAGAAACATGTTGAGAAATGAAATACTTGCTACCAGATCGTCGCCCTTTCCGTAATACAATGGGAATATCATAATCAAAAGATGTAATGGATCCATAGTATTACCATTGTCTTGTGGTGGATCATCAGTCTTAGAAGATATCAAAGTAGGGGATACCTCAGATAGAGTAGTAGACATAATAGGATTGGGAATAGGAACAATTGTTCAAAAAAAAAAAGATATATCTTCATAATTGCTGACATCTTCACTAATATGCAAGTGACATGCAACATGAACAAAACATTTATACCCCTTTCATGTGTAAGAGTAACCAAGGAAAAAATAGCAAAAAGCACAAGACAATAGTTTATTACTCCCATGTTGATGATTATGAACAAGATGTTGGGAGTCAAAAACTTTTTGTGGTAAAGAAAAAATTGGTTAATGGGGGTATAGAAGTTGAGAAGGAAAATTTATTTTATAGAACAAAAGAATGCATCTGATGGATGAGGCAAATTTGTTAATAGGATGGAATTTGTCAAATAAAACTTAGGGACTTTCATTTCAATTAGGACAGTGCAAGCTATGTCAAGGAGATGCATGTTTTTCCTTTCATTAATGTCAATCTATTGCAGGCTACATGGACAAGAAGTTTGATGGATAATCCCCTTTGCAATACAAATATTTTGAAAATCATGTTTCACATATTCAGAAGCATTATCGTTACGGAAAAACTTAGGACTAGTAGAAATTTGAGTCTTTATTTCATTTAAGAATTTGAAGAAAACATCTAAAACTTCAAAATGATCCTTTAACAAATAGATCCAAGTGGCACAAGACCAATCATCAACAAAGGTTCTGAAATATCGCATACTAGTACGATTACCGATATGACATGGTTCTCAAACATCAAATTCAACTATATAAAACAAATTTGGACTCATGTTTTAGGAAGAGGAGGAAAAATCATTTGATAGTGCTTCCCAAGTTGACATGATTGATGTAAAATATTTCAAAGGATAGATTTGGAAATAAGGCTTCAATTTAGAAGCAGATGGGTGACCAAGCCTCAGGTTCCATTGATGAAGCGAGCTATGTTGAGCCACAAGTAAAGTTGTAGGAGATATTGGTGAGGCTTGAAGGTAATATAGACCATCTCTAGCTTCATATCCCCCACCATTCATCTTCTTTGTCCTGAGGTCGTACATGGAGATAGTGTAAGAAAAGAAGATTGCATTGTAGTTTAAAGTTTTGGTAATTTTACTAAAAGAGATCAAGTTTAATAGAAATTTGGGCAAAAAAAGGATTTAAGAAGATTTCTATTCATATCTCCTTTCCCAATGACTAAAGATGTGGAATCATCTACTAGATGCATAAGAGGATGATATGTAGATTTCTCTAGGTAATTAGAAAGATTCTTATTGCCAGTTATATGGATTGTAGCTCCTGAATCAATAACCCAATCATCTTTTGGTGAAGAGGAAGAAGCTTGAAAACATGAGGGGTCACCTGAGTTTTGGGAAATATGTTCTTGAGGTGTAACATCAGTAGAATAAGCATCCTTGATTAATATGTCAAGGTCAGAAGAACTTAGTGTTACCATTTCATGATTGGTACCACTGGTGACAAATCTAGATTTTTTATCAATGTCAGTAATTGACAACTGATTGGCCCATTCTAATTTTCCATGCTTTTTCCAGCACATGTCTTCATTATGATTCGTACACTTGCAAAAAATATAGAATCTAGATTGGAAAGAAGAGGACCCTCTCCCACTTATGTTGAGACTTTTGCCCAGGTCACAACTAAGATTACTACACCCTCATCCGGCAATGACAAGAGAAGCAGGATCCTCTACAATAGGAGTAGAAGACACATACAAGATAGTCCTACATAGACATCATATATCATTTAAAAGGGTTCATATGCGCCAAGTTATATGCCAAGTTTAGTAAATGTGAGTTTTGGTTAAAAGAAGTGACTTTCTTGGGTCATGTGATATCTAAAGAAGGAGTCAGAGTGGATCCCAAGAAGGTGGAGTCAGTGGCAGATTGGGAGCAACTGAAGACACCAACCGAAGTTCGTAGTTTTCTGGGTTTGGCAGGATACTATCGGAGGTTTATCAAGGATTTCAGTGCAATCGCGTTGCCGATGACAAAGTTGACCAGGAAGGATGTACCTTTTGTCTAGGATGATCATTGTCAGTAGGCTTTTGAAAGTTTGAAGCAGAAGCTGACTGGTGCCCCAGTACTAGTGTTGCCAGAGCTTGGGAAGGGCTATGTTGTTTTCTCTGATGCTTCCAAGAAAGGCTTAGGTTGTGTATTGATGCAGGAGGATCATGCGATTTCTTTTGCTTCGCGACAGCTTAAGAAACATGAGGAGAACTACCCGACACATAATTTAGAGTTGGCATCGGTAGTCCATGCGTTAAAGTTTTAGAGACACTATCTTTATGGGAAAGTGTGTTAGATCTTTACAGATCATAAGAAGTTGAAGTACATCTTTTCACAGAATGAGCTGAACATGCGACAACGTCGTTGGATGGATCTAATCAATGATTATGATGGACCATTGAGTATCATCATGATAAGGCAAATGTGGTAGCTGATGCGCTTAGCAGAAAGTCTTCTTCTCTCCCCACTAAGAAGGCACAGTTGAGTTCCTTGGTATGCCATAGGTGAGATATGTTTGTCTCTCTGGGGCAGATGAATGTGCAGTTGGAAGTTTCCTTGTTGGTAGGACTATTGGAACAGATGCAAGTCAAGCCTACGCTGAGACAGCAGATCAAAGACGCACAACATGCATATGATACAGTGCAGTTGATCAGGTCAAAGCTCGACAGTGAAAATCGTGATGGGTTCCATGAGTCTGAGGATGGACTAGTTTGCTATCATGGTAGGATGGTGGTCCCCGATGTTGATAATCTAAGGAATCTGGTGCTCGAGGAAGCACACACATCAATGTACACTATGCATCCAGGAGTCACCAAGATGTATCGTAATCTGAAAGGCCTATATTGGTGCTCTGGCTTGAAGAAGGATGTAGTCGAGTTTGTGGCTAAGTGTGTAGTATGTCAGCAAGTTAAAGCTGAGCATCAGAAGCCGGCAAGTACGTTGCAACCCATGTCGATACCGCAATGGAAATGAGATCATATAACCATGGATTTCATAGTTGGTCTACCAAAGACAGCTAGGAATCATGATTCCATTTGGGTAGTAGTGGACATGATGACAAAATTTGCTCATTTCATACCTGTAAGGACAACGTATACAGCAGAGAAGCTTTCTCAGTTGTATGTAGACAAGATAGTGTGTCTACACGATGTACCAGCAATGATAGTTTCTGATAGAGGTCCTCAATTCACAAGTCGTTTCTAGGAACAGCTGCATAAAGCATTGGGAACGCAGTTGAGGTTCATTACTGCCTTCCACCCACAGACGGATGGCCAGTCTGAAAGGACTATTTAGACTTTGGAAGATCTTCTCCGAGCTTGTGTTTTGCAGTTCCTAGGAAGTTGGGATGTGCATCTCATCTTGATAGAGTTCTCTTACAATAATAGTTATCAACGGAGCATTGACATGGCTCCCTATGAGGCTCTATATGGAAGGAAGTGCAGATCCCCTTTATACTGGTATGAGTCTGGTGAGTATCAGCTTTTGGGTCCTGAGTTAGTACAAAAGACAACAGAAAAGATCAAGGTGATACAACAACAGTTGAAAATGGCACATGACAAATAGAAGTCTTATGCAGACAATTGTCGATGACCTTTAGAGTTCCAAGTGGGAGACAAAGTGTATCTCAAGGTCTCACCTTGGAAAGGCGTGCTGAGGTTTGGTCAGAAAATCAAACTGGCACCCAGGTATATGGGGCCATACCCGGTAATAGCATGTGTTGGCAAGGTAGCTTACAAGTTAGAGTTGCCGCCAAAGTTACACAGGTTACATCCAGTATTCCATGTCAGCATGTTGAAGAAAAGTCATCCAGACACAGGGACAGTGATACAGCCAGCTGAGGTTGAGCTTGATGAAGACGTGACCTATGAGGAGGGTCTGGTGGCGATCCTTGACAGAAGAGTAAAGAAGCTGAAGAGGAAGGACTTGGTTCTTGTGAAGGTTCTTTGGCATCATCGTGGTGTTGAGGAAGCCATGTGGGAGTTTGAGGAAGAGATGAGGCAGAAGTACCCCTTGCTTTTCTCTTCAGATTTCAGGGATGAAATCCCTTTGTAGAGGTTTATGGCTTGTAAGGACCCTGACCTTCGTTTTGGGCTTACCATGTTTGTTTTGCCTAAACCTTGTGCTTAGTTTCTTGCTAATCACCTTTAGTGGTGTTTAGGGTTTGCTTGTGTTTTGTTGAGAGTTGGAGGTGCTACTTGCAAAACAACCTAAGTTAGGGTTGAAGAGCAAGTTGCCACCTTGAGAGATGTCTTTCTCTGTCTTTGCTTCCTCTAGGGTTGATAGGAAGGTTTGGGCTTGTGCCTTGAGTTGTCTTGGGCTTTGTTGAAGCTCCTCTGGGCCTTGTTTTCCCTTGTTTGGGCCTTGCCTTGCTTGGTTGAGCCCTGTATCGGGCAAGCATGCCTTGTGTTAGCCATGGGGTATCGCCCATTGGTGTGTCGGCCAAGGTGGTGGTGGTGTGTCGGCCTTTGACCTTGTTGATCCCCTTGCTTTGGTTGTGTCACCCTAGCTTGGACATGTGGCCGAACCTTGGTTGAGTGGTGGCATGGCATGTGCATGAGGTTTGCAAGGTGGTAAAATGTGTGGACAAGTGCCCCTTGGTAAGGTGACACCTTGCCTTGGGTTAACCTTGACCCTCATCTATATATGCCTTTCCTTTCTCTTCCTTGGGAACCCTTTAGCTCTTTTGTTTCTCTTCCCTCCTTGTGTGCACGACACACCTTCCTTGGAGAGCTTGGTGGATGATCCTTTCCCCTTGGTGGAGATCTCTTCTTCTTCCTCAAGCTTGGTGGCCGAACCCTAGGTGGGTCTTGTTCTTTGGTAAGCATCTTCCCTCTCCCCTTAGCATCTTCTTCTCCATCTTGCCTACTCTTCGGCCATGGTGGTTATGGTTCTTGCTCCTTTTCTTGAGGTGGCCGAAAGTGGTGTGTTTGGAGCTAGGAGCTTGTAGCTTGGAGCTTTGGAGCTTGAGGAGTTTGCTTAAGGCGGGTTACATAACTTCTAACCCTAGCTATACTACCTTCTCTATGTTGCATGACTCATATATGTTGATGATCGGCCATTGCATGTTATGTGTTCTTGCTCTAATACATGTTGTTGATCTTATAGATATAGTGAGCATGATGTTGTTGATGTTTATATACCTTTGGATCTAGTTGGTCGAAACATAGTTTGGGGTTTTCTTTGGTAGCAAAACCCTTTTCTCTCCTTGGTCTCGAGAAGTGAGTTTGAGCTCTATGATGTAGGAAATACCCCTCTCTTGTTTTAGATGAGAGGTGAGTCTACATTCTAGTTGCTTGGGCAACACCCTCCTCTCACCATGGATTTGAGAGGTTAGCTTTTAGGTAGATGATGACCTATGTTGAGGTTGATCCTTGTGGTTTCCTGATTTGTGATAGAGGTTGTGCAAAACCCCTCTCTCTTGGTTGTTGAGAGGTGAGCCGATCTTCTTGATCATTTAGGGTTTGGTGCCCTTGTGCATGAGGTTGAATATGACCTTGTGGGGTTGTGCCTTGCACGATATGACCTTAGAGTAAGTGCTACCTGATAGCCTTGTCTTGGGTTGTACCCTTGGCTGATACCCCTAGTTGAGATGGTTGGTTTGATGTCCAATATGGTTCTCTTGGCTTGAGATAGAGCTTGGGTGATACACCTTATATCTTGTGCTCTGAATGATACATCTTGAAGTAAGGTTGGCCAATACCCCTTCACCTTGTGAGGATCTTAGCCGATATGCTATGATGAGCTTGGTGGCTTGGTGCCCGATATACCTTGGCTGAGATGATCCATGTCTTGGATGTGCTTTGGCCAATATGAGGTGCTGAGCATTATGGTGTAGTGCCCGATATGATGGTTGTACAAAGAACCCTAGACGATACCTTAGTGGTCATCTTGCCCATGGACAACATGATGTCTTGGCCATCATGAGGGTCCTCTAGACGACATGGTTTGGTGTTTGGGTGATAGGCTCCTTGGGCATCATGACCTTGATCGTTATGGCCTTAAGTGTTATGAGGTTGGTGGTTGCCTGACATGTAACCCTAACCCTAGTTCGTGTGCACGATAGGCCCTTGGCCGACAACCCCTACTGATGATGCACGATTCATCCTTAGATCTAGTTACCCGATACCATGTGAACTGGTTGCACGATAGGTTGAAGCATGGTTGGTCGATATGTTGGCACAAGTGCTCTAGGGGTTGGAACCCTAACCGATACACCCTTTGGTGAGGGTTGGCACTGCTTGCCATACCTATAGTGAGGGTTGCAGGAGCTTTGGTGAGGGTTTTGATAACCTGGAAAGTATATAGTTGATAGTTCTCTGTTAATAATGACAATACAAGTGATATGATGTTGCTTCACATGATGATGTGGCTCATGATTATGATCACATGTATGGAGCATGATATATGCTTATGATTGATAATAAAACTATGCTTTCTACAACTTATGTGTAAAATAATCATGTATGTTGCTTTATACTTGATAGTAAGATAATTCTGTTAATCCATGATGGCTTCAGTTATCTCTATGGATGTGTATACTAACCATGCAGGTATTTTATGAGATGTATGTGCTTGAGTGGCACCATGTGATATTGAGATAACAAGTTGATGGGTCTGAGGACCTGATATAAGGCTGAGTGCCTGGTTGAGGTGTTATCCTCTGATGATGAGATAAGGGATGCGTTCCCAGAATGTTGACGCATGATTATGATGCCTTGAGAGGCAGTGGTTGATATAATGAGGGATTGAGGTCCCAGGACAGTATGATGATGGCAATAGTGATGTAATTCTATGAGGTTATGTTTATAACTTTGGTTGCCTAAAAAATTGGCTTAAAATATACTAATCAATTATAGATGAGCATATCATGTAGTTTGCCCTGGCCATAGATCCATCATTGTCAGTATCATGGTGATGGTGAAATAGGTTTATCCTGTGAGATTACCTATAGCGCATATTGTTGAATATGTGAGGTTTCCCTTAGCCTAAAATAGGAGGGTCTGAGTGCAGCCGTGGTTGCAGACTCAGGATATATGGAGCATGGTGAATAGACCCATGGCTAAGGATATGTGATGATGAGCATGATGCGTTCATGACTCAGATGTATACATGGGTATCTTGTGGAGCTGACCTAGAGGGTGAGGCCCTATAAGCATAAGACAACGGTCTGGCTTGATGATTCGCGTACTGAACACGAGAAGGTGAGGTCATGGAGTCCGGATCTCCTTAGACCTTGTATGGCACCAGATTGGGCTTCGTAGACAATGGTTGGGTTTGAGCATGGAAGGCTCACTTCCTCAGGGCATAATAAAACGTAATCCAACCGAATAGTATGTCTTACTTAGAGAAAAATAAAGAACATTGATTGAGGCCTTGCTTATATAGCTGATCTAGTTGTACTATGCATTTGTGTGTATGGTCCTTATATCTTGTGATAAGTTCTTATCTTGTCAATCATGTTCCATAAAGAAATACTAGGTTATATGCCTCTCAGATATCTTGGTAAGATTAATAGTAATAATAGCCTTGCTCAGTATGCTGCTCTTATTATATGATTTATCAGTTATTTGTTGTTATCTGCTTTAACCTTATGAGGTTTTATAGTTCGGTGGGGAGTTATGTTTCTCACTGGGACTATCTGTCTCACTCCGTTGGTTTACACCCTTTTAGGTGATCGCTCTATACGTGGTGGTGGTCGTGAGGTAACGACTGAGCAGCAAGAAGAGCAGTAGAAGGCAAGAGATGGACATGCTGCTGTTTTGGTGGTTTTATAGTAGAGTCCTAGAGTCATCCTTGTACTCTCAGGTCCTCGGAGGTGTTTGACGATGTTTCACGATGATTAACTGATGTAATTTTGGTATATCTTGCTGCTGGTTGTACGTGGTCGTTATGTATGTATAAACAGGTGGTGAACTCTGGTGTTGATAGTACAGCTGGTTCTGATAAGCTGTGGACATATATCAAAGCTTGTAATATTCTTATAACATGCTTTCTCTACAGGATCTGGATGCAAAAGCTCTCTCATGTATGCTTTCTGCAATCGGTTTTAATTAACATGTGTTTTCAGTAATATGCTGGTTCCGCACGTTTTCACATGTCATCTCGTCATCTGTGTGATGGCAGGGTGTCACAGTTGGTTTGGTATCAGAGCTCTAGGTTCGCTGAGTCTACATGGATCTAGGACTAGGTTTTCGTCTGTTCTTGTGAGTTTTCCAGATTTTCTTACAAAAACCTTCTGCCCTCAGCGGAAGATAAAGCTTAAAGATGTCTGGAAACCATGAAGAACATGCTGTCGAGAGTAGCGATGCTACATCAGTCGATGGAGCAGGAGGGCAGGCATGAGAAGATCGGGTGCCTGAGGTCCCCCAACTTGACCCGAGTGCTACGCACTCTTTTATCGCACAGTCTTCTTGCTAGCTGTCCTTTACCTATTGGTTGTAAGAAAGATAGCATGTTGTTAGAAACCCCTCTCGATGGTTCCTCAATGCTTCGAGAGGAGTGTCCGTCTTGTGTTATGTCTTTTTTGGGACACAATATACAAGTGGATCTTATACCACTTGATATGCATGGATTCGATTTGATCCTTGGGATGGATACCTTAGAAAAGTATAAGGTCGTGTTGGACTGTGGTTCCAAGCAGGCAGTGTTTGATGTCGATAGGGAGAAGTGGATCTTCCAAGGAGATAGGAAGATTCTCCCGACATATCTAATGTCAGCGATGGTGGCAGGGAAGTTGATGCGGGAAGGTTGTAAGGCATTCTTAGCTCACGTAATGGATGCCAAGGCGAAAGGTCCCAGTCTTGAGGAGGTGACAGTTGTTCGAGAGTTTGCGGATGTGTTTCCTGATGAGTTCCCTGATGATCCCCCAACTCGAGAGATTGATTTTGAGATCAATCTAGTACCAGGAATACAGCCAGTTGCACAAACACCATATAGGATGGCTCCAACAGAGATGGCAGAGTTGAAGAAGCAATTACAAGAGTTGTTGGAGAAAGGTTTCATCTGACCGAGCACATCGCCTTGGGGTGCTCCAGTGCTGTTTGTTAAGAAGAAGGATGGATCGATGCGGCTATGTATAGATTACTGACAGTTGAACAAAGTCACAATCAAGAATAAGTACCCGTTGCCGAGGATAGATGATTTGTTCGATCAGTTATGTGGCACTACAGTGTTCTCAAAGATCGATTTATGGTCTGGATATCATCAGTTGAGGATTAAGGTGGATGACATACCTAATTCAACATTTAGGATGAGGTATGGTCACTTTGATTTTGTGGTTATGCCGTTTGGGGTAACCAGTGCACCTGCTGCTTTCATGGATCTGATGAACTGAGTATTTTGTCTGTTTCTAGATCAATTTGTTGTAGTTTTCATAGATGACATCTTGATCTACAATCGAGATAGTCAAGAGCATGAATAACATCTTTGACTAGCGTTGACTCTTCTTCGTCAACACCAGTTATACGCCAAGTTCAGTAAATGCGAGTTTTGGTTAAAAGAAGTGAATTTCTTGGGTCATGTGATATCTACAGAAGGAGTCAGAGTGGACCCCAAGAAGGTGGAGTCAGTGGAAGATTGGGAGCAACCGAAGACGCCAACCGAAGTTTGCAGTTTTTTGGGTTTGGTAGGATACTACCAGAGGTTTATCAAGGATTTCAGTGCAATCACGTTGTCGATGACAAAGTTGACCAGGAAGGATGTACCTTTTGTCTGGGATGATCGTTTTCAGTAGGCTTTCCAAAGTTTGAAAGAGAAGCTAACTAGTGCCCCAGTACTAGTGCTGCCAGAGCTTGGGAAGGGCTATGTTGTTTTCTCTGATGCTTCCAAGAAAGGCTTAGGTTGCGTATTGATGCGGGAGGATGATGTGGTTTCTTTTGCTTCGCGATAGATTAAGAAACATGAGGAGAACTACCTGAAATATGATTTAGAGTTGGCAGAGATAGTCCATGCGTTAAAGTTTTGGAGACACTATCTTTATGGGGAAGTGTGTCAGATCTTTATAGATCATAAGAACTTGAAGTACATCTTTTCACATAATGAGCTGAACATGCGACAGTGTCGTTGGATGGAGCTAATCAATGATTATGCTTGCACCATTGAGTATCATCCTGGTAAGGCAAATGTGGTAGCTGATGCACTTAGCAGAAAGTCTTCTTCTATCCCCACGAAGAAGGCATAGTTGAGTTCCTTGGTATGCCATAGGCGAGATATGTTTGTCTCCTTGCGGAAGATGAATGTGTAGTTGGAAGTTTCCTTGTTGGTAGGACTGTTGGTACAGATGCAAGTCAATCCTACACTAAGACAGCAGATCAAAGATGCATAACAGGAAAATGATACAGTGTAGTTGATCAGGTCAGAGCTCGACAGCAAAAAGTGTGATGGGTTCCATGAGTTTGAGGATGGACTAGTTTGCTATTGTGGTAGGATGGTGGTCCCCGATGTTGATAATCTAAGGAAGTTGGTGCTCGAGGAAGCACACACATCAATGTACGCTATGCATCCAGGAGTCACAAAGATGTATCATAATATGAAAGACCTGTATTGGTGGTCTGGCTTGAAGAAGGATGAAGCCGAATTTGTGGCTAAGTGCGCAGTATGTCAGCAAGTTAAAGCTGAGCATCAGAAGCCGAAAGGTACGTTGCAACCCATGTTGATACCGCAATGGAAATGGGATCATATAACCATGGATTTCATAGTTTGTCTACCAAATATAGCTAGGAATCATGATTCCATTTGGGTAGTAGTGGACAGGCTGACAAAATCTGCTCATTTCATACCTGTAAGGACAACGTATACAACAGAGAAGCTTGCTCAGGTGTATGTGTAACATCCCTGACCTGGGTTATGCTTTAACCCTAGGTGTTTTGATTAATAAAGATGATTATATGTTTAATCTTATCTTGTGAAAAGTAATTAGGGCTTATGAGAAACTTCTGTTTCAATTTTGGTCCTGTTTGGATAATGTTGAAACAATATTTGTTTATTTTGGACTAATGCACAAATTACCCAAGTTAAGGGGTTAACTTGAAAATGTTACATAATAATATGTTCCTCATATGTTTATTCATCATGGGAATGAATATGATGTAGTGGTATGGTTTCCACAAGCTTGGGCACCAAGATAGAGCTTGTTGGACAATGTTTGTGCATTAAAACCTAGTTTTGGTGTAAAGTGCAATTTACCCAAAACCTAGGGTCCAATATGAAAATTACCACTTCAATGAGGTCCCTAATGTTTCTTGAAATCATTTATAGCAAAGAAAATGAGAGGGGCACCTAGTTTGAATTAAGTTGGAGGAGAGAGAATCTTGATATTAAAATAATCAAGATTTAAGCCCAATTGAAACCCTAATTCAATTTAATGCAAAAATAAATAAAATAATTGAAGCGGCCTTAAACCAAAATTAATATTGTTGGATTCAGATGTGTGTGGAAATTCTTAAGCCTTGCAAAGGCACGAGCATATCCTAAGGAGTTGAAACTCCACTCACCATTATTATAAGAAAAAGAATTTCCACTCAAATATGGAAATTACTATTATAAGGGTTAAGGTGCTTAATTTCTTTTCCCTTAATTCTTGGATAATATAAGGGAGTTATGTGGGGATATAGATTCCTTTGTATACAATAAACCAAGGGGGAGAAGGTGGTAACAATTTTGAAATTAAAAAACTTTTATAATGTATTTTCTCTCTCATCGAATTTCTTATAAAAAGACCCTTTCCAAGCCAAATGAAAGGCTTTTCCGTTTCCACTTCTTCTCCTTGCTTGGAAAATGACCAAGGGAGCGTGAGAGGAACAGGAGGACGACCCCCAACCTGTTGGTAAGGTTCTTGACCCTTTTCCCCTTGATTCCATGGAGGAAATCAAAAATAAATTATGGATTTCTTCTTATTTCGATCTCCTCTTCAACCCTAGCTAATCTTTTCAACCAAAAGCTTGAGGACGAGCCTAGGGGGAGTTGCAAAAGCTTCATCCATCATTGTTTCCGTGAGCTTGGAGCTTTGGATCTCAATTGGAGGTGGGTTTTATAACTTGAACCCTTGATTTTTTTATTGCATTCAATTCCTTATCAAATAATGATCATTTCCACATTAACGATAATTGATTTGGTTGATGGATATAATCACCATGGAAACCACAGAAGGTTTCATGAGTTTAGAGCTTGAAGATGATAAGCACACACCTCTCTAAATATCAAGACCAAATGGTCTCAATTCAAGTGCTCAAACGATTTCCCAAACCGTTTGAGGGGAAACGGTTTCACCAAACCGCATGAGGCCAAATGGTTTCAGTCCGTTTGGTGGTGTTGACCAGGGTTGACCATTTGGAGATCTGTTGAAAATTATCTAGGTTAATGACCCATCATTTATGATTGATTATTTCCAATTGGTTCATGAGTTGAAGGTCCATTAATCACCAAAACCCTAATCGGGTTAAGTGATGATTTCCAATTTGTTTGAGTTTGAAACTTGGGTTGATTGACCCAAATGGTTTCAAAACTATTTGGGGATCACCCAAACGGTCTCAAGACTGTTTGGTGGTCTCCCAAGACCGTTTGGAGGTCTAGGGTTGAGCATGGTTGGGTATTTGAAGATCCAAAGATACCAAACTAAATTGCAATCAAATGTTGATTTAATGATCAATCCAATGACTCAAACCCTAATTGGATGCCATGGATTTCGATGATATGATGGGAAAACGGTCTCAAGACTGTTTGGAGGTCATCCAAATGATCTCAAGACCGTTTGGAGGTCACCCAAGACTGTTGTGAGGTCTAGGGTTGAGTATGGTTAGGTGTTTGAAGATCTAATGATACTAAGTTGAATTGCAATCAAATGTTGATTTGGTGATCAATCCAATGATCCAAACCCTAATTGGATGACATGGATTTGGGTGATGAGATGGGAAAATGGTCTCAAGACCATTTTCAGGTCATCCAAACGACCTCAAGACCGTTTGGGGTCAGGTCATGCACATGTTGGATGGTGATCCAATAGTTTCAAAGTAATTAGTTTCGCAATGATCAACATTCAAGGATCATCGATTCCAAACCCTAACCCAATTGATTCAAACCCTAATTGATGATCAATTGAGGGTCAAATTAGTTGAAGGATGACCTATTTAACCCAATTGAGGTATGGTGATAGGCCCAATTGATGAATGATTATCTGAATGCAATGGTTGAAGGAATCAACATTGAGAACCCTAAACCGATTGGTGTAGTTGAGACCATCTTTGGTCCATGCAGTTTTGAGGAGGTTTGGACCAAACGGTCTCAAGACCATTTGAGTCCAAACAGTCTCAAGAACATTTGGGACCAAACGGTCTCCAGACCATTTGGGACCAAACGATCCCAAATCATTTGAGCCCAATCGATCTCATGAGTACTTTAGCAAACGGTTTCAAGTACTTGCTTTACCAAACAGTTTCAAACCGTTTGAACTTTGAAAGACCAAGACTGTTTAGGGCCCAAGTAATAAAAAATTATTTAAGGATCTATATGATTAATCCTTTTGGATACTTAATGTAATTGAGGACTCAATTGGTTAATCCACTTGGACACCTATTGTAATTGAAGATCCAATTGGTCAATTCATTTGGATACCTCATGTATTGGAGGCCCAATGTCATTGAGTCTCTTAAGAATTAAGATGATGATTGATCCATTGATCCAATGATGATTATTAAGGTTAGGTACAAAGGTTGAAACCCTAAAGTACCTAGATGATCAAAACCTTTAGATTAATTAACCCTAAAAGGTTATGAGAGTAATGTCTTAGTACACTATGTTGACCATAGTTGTATGTACTTTTTTTTGGTCCCGTAGTTGATTGAAGGGTTGATGTGACCTAATCAAGTTGGAAGGATGATAGAAAGGAATTCATATATGAGTATTGATCATGTGTTGATTAGGTTATGATACTTAATAAAGAGATAATGAAACCCTAATCCAGAAGGTTAATGAACCCTAACCCTAGTTCAGGGTAACATAATGTAAAACCCCAATTATGGGAATAAAGAGTGAAACCCTAATTGGAATGAGTATATACAATTGATATGAAATGAGAAACCCTAATTGAGGGTGATGCTATGAGAAACCCTAATTGAGGGTGATGCTATGAGAAACCCTAATTGAGGGTGATACCATGAGAAACCCTAATTGAGGGTGATGCCATGAGAAACCCTAATTGAGGGTGATGCCATGAGAAACCCTAATTGAGGGTGATGCTATGAGAAACCCTAATTGAGGGTGATTCCATGAGAAACCCTAGTTGGGATGAATAGTAAGTGAAACCCAAATCCCTAATAAAGGGTAAAGGTAGGTGAAATTCTAAATGGAGTTATAATATTTAAAGCCCTAATCTTGTGCAATATGATGACAAACCAGAACCCTGATAATTAAGTTCTGGGTGAAACCTTATAAAGGTGAAATATCTTAAATGATTGAGTATAGGCAACCTTATTGTAGGCAATTCCTTAACCTGAAATGAATCCATACCATTAAAGGTAGTTGGACCATTCTTGTGTGTGATCTATGCACTTCATGTTAAAAGTGATAAGTTAGTGGATGAAAGTATTAAGATGGGAAATACCTTAATACAAGATAAGCTGGTAGCTCAAGAAAGTTGAAAGTGATGAGGAAAGTGATACATCAAGATGTGATAGATATCACTTTTAGTATTCTAGGATTGATATACCTTGATGCACCTCAAATCCAATACATTTAGACAAGAAGCACATGAAGTGTGTTATGTAAATTGTTATAATAAAATGTAATGAGTTTGATATACCTTGATAAGCATAGGCTAATATACCTTGAGAATAAGGTTGAGCCAAACTAATGAGTATGATGTAATCATACCATGATAAGGATAAGGAATGAACTCATACCTAGTACTGAGAATCATTTAATGATAAATGTTAAGAGTAATGAACATGACTGAATTCTAAAGATGTGTAATGGCCTTCTGAGTCATATGGTTAGATGTTGCCTAGTGAGAGGTGACAAGGTGTTTTATGGGCCTTATGAGCTATAAGGATGGTTGTTGCCTAGTGAGAGGTAAAAAATGTTTTAAAGGTTACACAAGATTAGCATAGTCTAATACCTGGAATAACAACTGCATAAGATTGGTTAAATTCCAATACCTGGAAAAATGTCACAGGATTGATATAGTTCAATACTTGGAATAGATGCACAAGATTAGCATAGTCTAATACCTGGAATAACAACTGCACATGATTGGTTAAATCCCAATACCTAGAATAATAACACAGGATTGGTTAAATCCCAATACCTGGAATAATAACACAGGATTTGTTAAATCCCAATACTTGGAATAATAAAACAGGATTAATTGGTTAAATCCCAATACCTGGAATAATAATACATGATTGGTTAAATCCCAATACCTAGAATAATAACACAGGATTGGTTAAATCCTAATACCTGGAATAATAACACAAGATTGGTTAAATCCCAATACCTGGAATAATAACACATGATTGGTTAATTCCCGATACCTAAAATAATAACACAGGATTGGTTAAATCCCAAAACCTGAAATAATAACACAAGATTGGTTAAATCCCAATACCTGGAATAATAACACATGATTGGTTAAATTCCAATACCTGGAATAATGTCACAGGATTGACATAGATCAATACCTGGAATAATTGCACAAGATTGACATAGTTCAATACCTAGAATAGTTACACATGATTGACATAGTTCAATACCTGGAATAGTTACACAAGATTGGTGTAGTCCAATACTTGGAATGGATACATAGGAATAATGTAAGTCTAATGCTTGTACTAGTTTCACATGATTGCTATAATCCAATACCTGGAATGTTTATACAGGATTGGTATAAACCAATGCTTGAGTAAGACATGATGATGTACATTCTCATGTCTAGTATAATCAAAAATCTATTTAGCAGATTGGCTAAGGCCAACAGGTTGAAACAAGAATGTTTCATGGGTGACATTTCAAGATAATGAGTGTTACAAGAGAAGCGTGACATGATGGTATAATATGATGAATAAATGATATACATGTTATTCCTATTCCTTATTAAGAGAATAGTTGATCTATTGTTCTATCATAAATAGTTACAATGCTTTAAGATGAGAATGCTTTAAACTGTTTATCCTCTGCCCAATTTTATATCTTTCAATGCAATAATAATGTTTTGGCAGAGAGTTATATCTCCCACTGGGACAATTTACAATTGTATCACCTCCGTGGGATCTAATGTTTTTAGGTGGATGGGGACAAGGAGTCAGGAAACCTCTAGCAGAGAAGGAACAATAGTAGCATCGGGGATAACAGTAATATCTTAGGTGGAGATACTGCATGTCTAGTCTTATAGTTAGAAAGTCCTATGTGTCGTCTCTGTACTCTCAGGTCCTCAGAGTCAGTAGTCAGTGTTTTTATTGAATCGGTCTGAGATTTTGGCTTGATGCCTCGAGGTTTTTATGCTATCTGTATATAATGTTGAATAGGATAGCTGATGTTGTAATCCTCGAGAAGAGATAGTACATGTTGTGTACCTATGGAACAGAATGTAAATATTATACTTTGGTTCTTGATGAAAAAGATTTCCTATGTGTGGATCTCTTTGCAAAAAGTTTTAAATTTTAGTGATATTTAGCAATCCACTACAAATGATTCACTTCCGCTTAAGTAAATTTCATTTTTATAAGTTGGATGCCACAATTTAGTGGTATCAGAGATCTAGGTTCGTTGATTCTACAGAGACATAGGACTAAGGTATCGAGTCTGTTCTAAGTGTACCTTAGTATATCTTATAATGTATTCTGCTTATGTAGAAGAAGATATATAACTTAAAGATGTCTTAAGGACATGATGAATACGTTATTGAGAGCAATGTTGCTGCACCAGTGGGATGTGCAAGGGATTAGGCAAGGGAGGAACCAGTGCCTGAAAATCCTCATGTTGATAAAATCATGAGAGGAAACCCAGATGTTCATAATCTTTTTGGGCAACTCATGACTACAATGAGGTATATAGCAGACCGGATGCCAGCACCGGCACCTAGGGCACCAGTTCCCAATGAGGGATATGGGTCTGGTAAGACCTTTGAACGACTACGTCGTGTAGGATCCATAGAATATGCTGGAACATCTGATCCAGCAGATGCTGATTTCTGGCTCACTGAGTTAGAAAAAGCCTTGATCCTTAGTATTCCAGAGGCTGACAAAGTTAGACATGCGGTGTACCTTTTGAAAGGTAGTGCTGGACACTGGTGGGCTATAGAAGAAATAAAAAGGAATGATGAAGAGGTTGGATGGGAGGAATTCCGTCGAGAATTCGTCAATAAGTATTTTCCAAAGACTTATTTAGATGAAAAGATCTCACAGTTTGAGAAAATACGATAGGGATCCATGTCAATAAGTGAATATGAGGTTAAGTTCATGGAACTTTTACGATTTTGCCCCCAGATGGCTGCTACTGAGGAGGAAAAGATTCGACATTTTGAGAAAGGATTGAATGCTGAGATGTCCATTCCGGCATCTTCCCTAGAAAGTAGGGAGAGGTTTGCCACATTTGTGGAGTCTATATGGAGGATAGAGAGATCTACGATAAAGAAACATGAGACAAACCTCAAAAGAAAGTCTACACAGTCACATGGACCAATGAATAGTGGCAGTAGACAACCAAAATCTTCTGTAGTCCAACCACAATATAGTACACCTATGAAGGGGTCATCAAGTTGGGGTCGAGCTTGTCATGAATGTGGACAGCTAGGACATTTTAGACAACAATGTCCAAGGAGAAACAGTGAGATGACCCAACAGTCAAGGCATAATCTGGAAAACCCACAAGGACCTCAGTCCAGTGGAGCAGATGGTGGAGGACGAAGACAAGTGTCACACTTTGGTCCATCTACTTCTGGTAGTAGAGGACAAAGGCAATAATAAATAACAACTAAGTTCATGTTTTGGGTCAGATAAGATGCTAGTTATCTTGTAAAAGGTAGACTTATCAAGATAGAATTTTCTATTTTGAGCTACCTTCTGTTTCCTACTATAAGAAAAGTAGTTGTTGTTTAGATCATCTGTATAATCCTTTAAGGATATGACGAAGAGATAAGAAGGATGAAAGCTTATGTTCAGTTTAATATTTTCTTATATATTTGAAAATTTCTCTTTACATGTAGAAAGGGAAAAGATGTAAAACTAAGATACCAAGTAATGAAAATTAAAGAGATGTTAAGAATATGAAACATAATATAAAACAAATACATACTACCTAATTTCAGTTCTTGAATACCCTGGCCATGTATTCATTTATTGAAGGCAAGGTAAGTATGACATATCTAGATTGTTATCTTTTTTACTACCCTGATCAAGTAGTCATTCTGAAACAATCTCCAGAGTTTAAAGAAGAAGGAGATGTGGCATGGATATTTCCACCACATTCTAATTGATATATGAAGGAATTTGATTTACTCATAAATCAACTTTTAAAGGAAAATGAAGATGTAATGTGTCACCAACACATGTGTAAATGCCAAGGGAAGGAATTCTGGTATCTGAGAAATATCAGGCTATTTTATGATGGTTGCATGAAAGGGTTAACTGTTAAATTAGTCCAGTTACCTAATGTAGTATGAACATCACATGTTAGGGGTTTATTCTTTAGATAAACATAACAATTGAAGATATCTTTGAGATAAGTTCTTAGTTGATAAGTAACCCTTCTTTATGGTAAGAGAATGTATAACTAATGAGATAATTAGTGCAAGTAATAAGGAAAGCTTGTGCTGTGTCATCAGGTAAGATGACACAATCAAAGTATGAAAAGACTTATAGTTTCAAATGAATGACGGAATATAATTGTGATCTTGAAAAAGAAATGATGAACTAACTAAGGAACATGGGAGTATATGTCCCATATGAATCATTCCATGATAAACTTGTATGGAATAACTTTGTATTGATCAAAACTCTATGGTGTCTCCATAATAATGAGGTGTTATGTGAGAACATGATGATATGATGCATGGATAATATATGTTTCCCTTTTGTTTGGGATTTCAGGGACGAAATCCTTGTTAGGGGTTTATAATTTTTAACATCCCTGACCTAGGTTATGCTTTAACCCTAGGTGTTTTGATTAAGAAATATGATTATATGTTTAATCTTATCTTGTGAAAAGTAATTAGGGCTTATGAGAAACTTATGTTTCAATTTTGGTCATGTTTGGATAATATTGAAGCAATATATGCTTATTTTGGACTAATGCACAAATTACCCAAGTTAAGGGGTTAACTTGAAAATGTTACATAATCATATGTTCCTCATATGTTTATGCATCATGGGAATGAATATGATGTAGTGGTATGGTTTCCACAAGCTTGGGCACCAAGATAGAACTTGTTGGACAATGTTTGTGCATTAAAACCTAGTTTTGGTGTAAAGTACAATTTACCCAAAACCTAGGGTCCAATATGCAAATTACCACTTCAATGAGGTCCCAAATGTTTCTTGAAATCATTTAGAGCAAATAAAATGAGAGGGGCGCCTCATTTGAATTAAGTTGGAGGAGAGATAATCTTGATAATAAAATAATCAAGATTTAAGCCCAATTGAAACCCTAATTCAATTTAATGCAAAAATAAATAAAATAATTGAAGGGGCCTTCAAACAAAATTAATATGGTTGGATTCAGATTTGTGTGGACATCCTTAAGCCTTGTAAAGGCACGAGCATATCCTAAGGAGGTGAAACTCCACTCACCATTATTATAAGAAAAAGAATTTCCACTCAAATATGGAAATTACTATTATAAGGGTTAAGGTGCTTAATTTCTTTTCCCTTAATTCTTGGATAATGGAAGGGAGTTCGGTGGGGATATATATGCCTTTGTATACAAGAAACCAAGCGGGAGAAGGTGGTAATAATTTTTGAATTAAAAGACTTTTATAAAGTATTTTCTCTCTCATCGAATTTCTTATAAAAGACCCTTTCCAAGCCAAATGAAAGGCTTTTCCGTTTCCACTTCTTCTCCTTGCTTGGAAAATGACCAAGGGAGCATGGGAGGACCAGGAGGACGACCCCCAACCTTTTGGTAAGGTTCTTGACCCTTTTCATCTTTATTCCATGGTGGAAATCAAAAATAAATTATGGATTTCTTCTTATTTCGATCTCCTCTTCAACCCTAGCTAATCTTTTCAACCAAAAGCTTGCGAACGAGCCTAGGCGGAGTTGCAAAATCTTCATCCACCATTTTTTCCATGATCTTGTATCTTTGGAGCTAAATTGGAGGCAGGTTTTATAACTTGAACCCTTGATTTTGTTATTGCATTCAATTCCTTATCAAATAATGATCATTTCCACATTCACGATAATTGATTTGGTTGATGGATATAATCACCACGGAAACCACAACAGGTTTCATGAGTTTAGAGATTGAAGATTATAAGCACTCACCTCTCCAAATATCAATACCAAACGGTCTCAATTGAAGTGCTCAAACGGTTTCCCAAACCGTTTGGGAGCAAACAGTTTCAAACCGTTTGAGGGGAAACAGTTTCACCAAACTGCATGAGGCGAAACGGTTTCAGACCGTTTAGTGGTGTTGACCGGGGTTGACAATTTGGAGATCTGTTGAAAATGATCTTGGTTAATGACCCATCATTTATGATTGATTAGTTCCAATTGGTTCATGAGTAGAAGGTCCATCAATCACCAAAACCCTAATCGGGTTAAGTGCTGATTTCCAATTTGTTTGAGTTTGAAACTTGGGTTGATTGACCCAAATGATTTCAAAACCGTTTGGGGATCACCCAAACGGTCTCAAGACCATTTGGTGGTCACCCAAGACCGTTTGGAGGTCTAGGGTTGAGCATGGTTGGGTATTTGAAGATCCAAAGATACCAAACTAAATTGCAATCAAATGTTGATTTAATGATCAATCCAATGACTCAAACCCTAATTGGATGCCATGGATTTCGATGATATGATGGGAAAACAGTCTCAAGACCGTTTGGAGGTCATACAAATGATCTCAAGACCGTTTGGAGGTCACCCAAGACCGTTTGGAGGTCTAGGGTTGAGTATGGTTAGGTGTTTGAAGATCTAATGATACTAAGTTGAATTGCAATCAAATGCTGATTTAGTGATCAATCCAATGATGCAAACCCTAATTGGATGACATGCATTTGGGTGATGAGATGGGAAAACGGTCTCAAGACCATTTGGAGATCATCCAAACGACCTCAAGACCGTTTGGGGTCAGGTCATGCACACGTTGGATGGTGATCCAATAGTTTCAAAGTAATTAGTTTCACAATGATCAACATTGAAGGATCATTGATTCCAAACCCTAACCCAATTGATTCAAACCCTAATTGATGATCAATTGAGGGTCAAATTAGTTGAAGGATGACCTATTTAACCCAATTGAGGTATGGTGATATGCCCAATTGATGAACGATTATATGAATACAATGGTTGAAGGAATCAACATTGAGAACCCTAAACCGATTGGTGTAGTTGAGACCATCTTTGGTCCATGCGGTTTTGAGGAGGTCTGGACCAAACGGTCTGAAGACCATTTGGGACCAAACAATCACAAACCGTTTGAGGCCCAATCGATCTCATGAGTACTTTAGCAAACGGTTTCAAGTACTTGCTTTACGAAGCAGTTTCAAACCGTTTGAACTTTGAAAGACCAAGATCGTTTGGCGCCCAAGTAATAAAAAATTGTTTAATGAATTTATATGGTTAATCCTTTTGGATACTTAATGTAATTGAGGACTCAATTGGTTAATCCACTTAGACACCTATTGTAATTGAAGATCCAGTTGGTCAATTCATTTGGATACCTCATGTAATGGAGGTCCAATGTGATTGAGTCTCTTAAGAATTAAGATGATGATTGATCCATTGATCCAATGATGATTATTAAGGTTAGGTACAAAGGTTGAAACCCTAAAGTACCCAGATGATCAATACCTTTAGATTAATTAACCCTAAAAGGTTGTGAGAGTAATGTCTTAGTACACTATGTTAACCATAGTTGTATGTACTTGATTGAATGGTTGATGTGACCTAATCAAGTTGGAAGGATGATAGAAAGGAATTCATATATGAGTATTGATCATGTGATGATTAGGTTATGATCCTTAATAAAGAGATCATGAAACCCTAATCCAGAAGGTTAATGAACCCTAACCCTAGTTCAGGGTAACATAATGTAAAACCCCAATTATGGGAATAAAGAGTGAAACCCTAATTGGGATGAGTATATCCAATTGATATGAAATGAGAAACCTTAATTGAGGGTGATGCTATGAGAAACCCTAATTGAGGGTGATGCTATGAGAAACCCTAATTGAGGGTGATGCCATGAGAAACCCTAATTGAGGGTGATGCCATGAGAAACCCTAATTGAGGGTGATGCCATGAGAAACCCTAATTGAGGGTGATGCTATGAGAAACCCTAATTGAGGGTGATGCCATGAGAAACCCTAGTTGGGATGAATAGTAAGTGAAACCCCAAAGCCCTAATAAAGGGTAAAGGTATGTGAAAATTCTAAATGGAGTTATAATATTTAAAGCCCTAACCTTGTGCAATATGATGACAAACCAGAACCCTGATAATTAAGTAGTGGGTGAAACCTTATAAAGGTTAAATATCTTAAATGATTGAGTATAGGAAACCTTATTGTATGCAATGCCTTAACCTGAAATGAATCCATACCATTAAAGGTAGTTGGACCATTCTTGTGTGTGATTTATGCACTTCATGTTAAAAGTGATAAGTTAGTGGATGAAAGTATTAAGATGGGAAATACCTTAATACAAGATAAGCTGATAGCTCAAGAAAGTCGAAAGTGATGAGGAAAGTGATACATCAAGATGTGATAGATATCACTTTTAGTATTCCAAGATTGATATACCTTGATGCACCTCAAATCCAATACATTTAGACAAAAAGCACATGAAGTGTGTTATGTAAATTGTTATAATAAAATGTAATGAGTTTGATATACCTTGATAAGCATAGGCTAATATACCTTGAGAATAAGGTTGAGCCAAACTAATGAGTATGATGTAATCATACCATAATAAGGATAAGGAATGAACTCATACCTTGTACTGAGAATCGTTTAATGATAAATGTTAAGAGTAATGAACATGACTGAATTCTAAAGATGTGTAATGGCCTTATGATTCATATGGTTAGATGTTTCCTAGTGAGATGTGACAAGGTGTTTTATGGGCCTTATGAGCTATAAGGATGGTTGTTGCCTAGTGAGAGGTAACAAAATGTTTTAAAGGGTACACATGATTAGCATAATCTAATACCTGGAATAACAACTGCACATGATTGGTTAAATTCCAATACCTAGAATAATGTCACAGGATTGATATAGTTCAATACCTGGAATAGATGCACAAGATTAGCATAGTCTAATACCTAGAATAACAACTGCATAGGATTGGTTAAATCCCGATACCTAGAATAATAACACAGGATTGGTTAAATCCCAATACCTGGAATAATAACACAGGATTGGTTAAATCCCAATACCTGGAATAATAACACATGATTGGTTAAATCCCAATACCTGGAATAATAACACAGGATTGGTTAAATCCCAATACCTAGAATAATAACACAAGATTTGTTAAATCCCAATACCTGGAATAATAACACAAGATTGGTTAAATCACAATACCTGGAATAATAACACATGATTGGTTAAATCCCAATACCTGGAATAATAACATAGGATTGGTTAAATCCCAATACCTGGAATAATAACACATGATTGGTTAAATATCAAAACCTAGAATAATAACATGAGATTGGTTAAAGTCCAATACCTGGAATAATGTCACATGATTGACATAGATCAATACCTGGAATAATTGCACAGGATTGACATAGTTCAATACCTGGAATAGTTACACAGGATTGGCATAGTTCAATACCTGGAATAGTTACACAGGATTGGCGTAGTCCAATACTTGCAATGGATACACATGAATAATGTAAGTCTAATGTTGTACTAGTTTCACAGGATTGGTATAATCCAATACCTGGAATGTTTATACAAGATTGGTATAAACCAATGCCTGAGTAAGACATGATGATTTACATTCTCATGTCCAGTATAATCAAAAATCTATTTAGCAGATTGGCTAAGGCCAACAGGTTGAAACAAGAATGTTTCATGGGTGACATTTCAAGATAATGAGTGTTACAAGAGAAGCGTGACATGATGGTATAATATGATGAATAAATGATATACATGTTCTTCCTATTCCTTATTAAGAGAATAGTTGATCTATTGTTCTATCATAAATAGTTACAATGATTTAAGATGAGAATGCTTTAAACTATTTATCCTTTGCCCAGTTTTATATATTTCACTACAATAATAATGTTTTGGCGGAGAGTTATATCTCCCGCTGGGACAATTTACAGTTGTCTCACCCCCGTGGGATCCAATTTTTTTAGGTGGACGGGGACAAGGAGGCAGGAAACCTCTAACAGAGAAGGAACAATAGTAGCATTGGGGACAACAGTAATATCTCAGGTGGAGATAATACCTATCTAGTCTTATAGTTAGAAAGTCCTATGTGTCGTCTCTATACTCTCAGGTCCTCAGAGTCAGTAGTCAGTGTTCTTATTGAATCAATATGAGATTTTGGCTTGATGCCTCGAGGTTTTTATGCTATCTATATATAATGTTGAATAGGATAGATGATGTTGTAATCCTCAAGAAGAGATAGTACATGTTGTGTACTTATGGAACATAATGTAAATATTATACTTTGGTTCTTGATGAAAAGGATTTCCTATGTGTGGATCTCTTTGCAAAAAGTTTTAATTTTTAGTGATTTTTAGCAATCCGCTGAAAATGATTCGCTTCCACTTAAGTAAATTTCATTTTTAAAAGTTAGATGCCATAATTTGTAGACGAGATAGTGTGTCTACATGGTGTACCGGCAATGATAGTTTCTGATAGAGGTCCTCAATTCACAAGTCGTTTCTGGGAACAGCTGCACAAAGCGTTGGGAACGCAGTTGAGGTTCAATACTGCCTTCCACCCACAGATGGATGGACAGTCTGAAAGGACTATTTAGACTTTAGAAGATCTTCTCTGAGCTTGTGTTTTGTAGTTCCTAGGAAGTTGGGACGTGCATCTCAGTTTGATAGAGTTTGCTTACAATAATAGTTATCAGCGGAGCATTGACATGTCTCCTTATGAGGCTCTATATGGAAGGAAGTGTAGATCCCCTTTATGTTGGTATGAGTCTGGTGAGTATCAACTTTTGGGTCCTCAGTTAGTGCAGCAGACAATAGAAAAGATCAAGGTGATACAACAACAGTTGAAAACGGCACACGACAGACATAAGTCTTATGCAGACAATCGTCGATGACCTTTAGAGTTCCAGGTGGTAGACAAAGTGTATCTCAAGGTCTCACCTTGGAAAGGCGTGCTGAGGTTTTCTCGAAAAGGCAAACTGGCACCCAGGTATATGGGGCCATACCCAGTAATAGCACGTTTTGGCAAGGTAGCTTACAAGTTAGAGCTGCTGCCAGAGTTACACAGGTTACATCTGGTGTTCCATGTCAGCATGTTGAAGAAAAGTCATCCAGACACAGGGACAGTGATACAACCAGCTGAGGTTGAGCTTGATGAAGACGCGACCTATAAGGAGGGTCCGGTGGCGATCCTTGACAGAAGAGTAAAGAAGCTAAAGAGGAAGGACCTGGTTCTTGTGAAGGTTCTTTGGCATCATCGTGGTGTTGAGGAAGCCACATGGGAGCTTGAGGAAGAGATGAGGTGGAAGTACCCCTCACTTTTCTCTTCGGATTTTAGGGATGAAATCCCTTTGTAGAGGTTTATGGCTTGTAAGGACCCTGACCTTCATTTTGTGCTTACCCTATTTGTTTTGCATAAACCTTGTGCTTAGTTGCTTGCTAATCACCTTTAGTGGTGATTAGGGTTTGCTCATATTTTATTGAGAGTTGGAGGTGCTACTTGCAAAATAACCTAAGTTAGGGTTGAAGAGCAAGTTGCCACCTTGAGAGATGTCTTTCTCTCTCTTTTCTTCCTCTTGGGTTGAGAGGAAGGTTTGGGCTCGTGCCTTGAGTTGTCTTGGGCTTTGTTGAAGTTCTTCTGGGCCTTGTTTTCCCTTGTTTGGGCCTTGCCTTGCTTGGTTGAGCCCTGTATCGGGCAAGGATGCCTTGTGTCAGCCATGGGGTATCGCCCATGGGTGTGTCGACCAAGGTGGTGGTGGTGTGTCGACCTTTGACCTTATTGACCCCCTTACTTTGGTTGTGTCACCCTAGCTTAGACATGTTGCCAAAACTTGGTTGAGTGGTGGCATGGCATGTGCATGAGGTTTGCAAGGTGGTAAAACATGTGCACACATGTCCCTTGGTAAGGTGACACCTTGCCTTGGGTTAACCTTGACCCTCATCTATATATGCCTTGCCTTTCTCTTCCTTGGGAACCCTTTAGCTCTTTTTTTTATCTCCCCTCCTTGTGTGCACGATACACCTTCCTTGGAGAGCTTGGTGGATGATCCTTTCCCCTTGGTGGAGATCTCTTCTTCTTCCTCTAGCTTGGTGGCCGAACCCTAAGTGGGTCTTGTTCTTTGGTAAGCATCTTCCCTCACCCCTTAGCATCTTCTTCTCCATCTTGCCTACTCTTTTGCCATGGTGTTTATGGTTCTTGATCCTTCTCTTGAGGTGGCTGAAAGTGGTGTGCTTGGAGCAAGGAGCTTGAAGGTTGGAGCTTGAGGAGTTTGCTTAAGGCAGGTTACATAACTTCTAACCCTAGCTATACTACCTTCTCTATGTTGCATGATTCATATATGTTGATGATCGGCCATTTCATGTTATGTGTTCTTGCTCTAATACATGTTGTTGATCTTATAGATATAGTGAGCATGATTTTGTTGATGTTTATATACCTTTGGATCTAGTTGGCCAAACCATAGTTTGGGGTTTTATTTGGTAGCAAAACCCTTTTCTCTCCTTGGTCTTGAGAAGTGAGTTCGAGCTCTAGTGATGTAGGCAATATCCCTCCTTCATTTTAGTTGAGAGGTGAGTCTACATTCTAGTTTCTTGGGCAACACCCTCCTCTCACCATGGATTTGAGAGGTGAACTTTTGGGTAGATGATGACCTATGTTGAGGTTGATCCTTATGGTTGCCCAATTTGTTATAGAGGTTGTGCAAAACCCCTCTCTCTTGGTTGTTGAGAGGTGAGCCAATCTTCTTGATCATTTAGGGTTTGGTGCCCTTGTGCATGACGTTGAAGATGACCTTGTGGGGTTGTGCCTTGCATGATATGACCTTGGAGTAAGTGCTTCCTGATAGCCTTCTCTTGGGTTGTACCCTTGGCCGATACCCCTAGTTGAGATTGTTGGTTTGACATCCAATATGGTTCTCTTGACTTGAGATAGAGCTTGGGCGACACACCTTATATCTTGTGCTCTGAACGATACATCTTGAAGTAAGGTTGCCCAATACCCCTTCACCCTGTGAGGATCTTGTCCGATATGCTATGATGAGTTTGGTGGCTTGGTGCCCGATATACCTTGGCCGAGATGATCCATGTCTTAGATGTTCTTTGGCCAATATGAGGTGCTGAGTGTTATGGGGTAGTGTCTGATATGATGGTTGTACAAAGAACCCTAGATGATACCTTAGTGGTCATCTTGCCCATGGATAACACGACGTCTTGGCCGTCATGAGGGTCCTCTAGCCGACATGGTTTGGTGTTTGGGTGATAGGCTCCTTGGGCATCATGACCTTGACCGTTATGGCCTTAAGCATTATGAGGTTGGTGGTTGCTCGACATGTAACCCTAACCCTAGTTCGTGTGCATGATAGGCCCTTGGCTGACAACCCCTGCTGATGATGCACGATTCATCCTTAGATCTGGTTGCCTGACACCATGTGAATTGGTTGCACGATAGGTTGAAGCATGGTTGGTCGATATGTTGGCACAAGTGCTCTAGGGGTTGGAACCCTAACCGATACACCCCATGGTGAGGGTTGGCGTTGCTTGCCATACCTATAGTGAGGGTTGCAGGAGCTTTGGTGAGGGTTCTGATAACCCAGAAAGTATATAGTTGACAATTCTATGTTAATAATGATAATACAAGTGATATGATGTTGCTTCACATGATGATGTGGCTCATGATTATGATCACATGTATGGATCATGATATATGCTTATGATTGATAATAAAACTATGCTTTCTATAGCTTATGTGTAAAATAATAATGGATGTTGCTTTATACTTGATAGCATGATAATTCTGTTAATCCATGATGGCTTTAGTTATCTCTATGGATGTGCATACTGACCATGCATGCATTTTATGAGATGTATGTGCTTGAGTGGCACCATGTGATAATGAGATAACAAGTTGATGGGTCTAAGGACCTGATATAAGGATGAGTGCCTGGTTGAGGTGTTATCCTCTGATGATGAGATAAGGGATGCATTCCCAGAATGTTGATGCATGATTATGATGCCTTTAGAGGTAGTGGTTGATATAATGAGGGATTGAGGTCCCATGATAGTATGATTATGGCAATAGTGATGTAATTCTATGAGGTTATGTTTATAACTTTGGTTGCCTCAACAATTGGCTTAAAATATACTAATCAATTATAGATGAACATATCATGTAGTTTTCCCTGGCCATAGATCCATCATTGTCAGTATCATGGTGATGGTGAAATAGGTTTATCCTGTGGGATTACCTGGAGCACATATTGTTGAATATGTGAGGTTTCCCCTAGCCTAAAATAGGGGGGTTCGAGTGCAGCCGTGGTTGCAGACTCGGGATATATGGAGCATGGTGAACATACCCATGGCTCAGGATATGTGATGATGAGCATGATGCGTTCATGACTCAGATGTATATATGGGTAGCTTGCGGAGCTGACCCAGAGGCTGAGTCCCTATAAGCATAAGACTACGGTCTTGCTTGATGATTCGTGTACTGAACACGAGAAGGTGAGGTCATGGAGTCCGGATCTCCTTAGACCTTGTATGGAACCAAATTGGGCTTCACAACCAATGGTTGGATTTGAGCAGGGAAGGCTCACTTCCTCAGGGCATAATAAAATGTAATCCAACTGAATAGTATATATTACTTAGGGAAAAATATGGAACATTGATTGAGGCCTTGCTTATATAGCTGATCTAGTTGTACTATGCAGTTGTGTGTACGATCCTTATATCTTGTGATAAGTTCTTATAAAGATTATCTTGTCAATCATGTTCCATAAATAAATACTTGGTTATATGCCTCCCGGATATCTTGGTAAGATTAATATTAATAATAGTCTTGCTCAGTATGCTGCTCTTGTTATATGCTTTATCAGTTATATGTTGTTATCTACTTTAACCTTATGAGGTTTTATAGTTCGGCGGGAAGTTATGTTTCTCGCTGGGACTGTGTGTCTCATCCCGCTGGTTTACACCCTTTTAGGTGATCACTCTAGACGTGGTGGTGGTCGTGAGGTCACGGCCGAGCAGCAAGAAGAGCAGTAGAAGGCAAGAGATGGACATGCTTATGTTTTGGTGGTTTTGATGTAGAGTCCGAGAGTCATCCCTGTACTCTCAGGTCCTCGGAGGTGTTTGACGATGTTTCACGATGATTAGATGTTGTCATTTTGGTATATCCTGCTGCTGGTTGTACGTGGTCGTTATGTATTTATAAATAGGAGGTGAACTCTGGTGTTGACAGTACAACTGGTTCTGATAAGCTGTGGACATATATCAAAGCTTGAAATATTCTTATAACATGCTTTCTCTGTAGGATGTGGATGCAAAAGCTCTCTCATGTAAGCTTTCCGCAATCAGTTTTAATTAACATGTGTTTTTGGTAATATATTGGTTCCGCACATTTACGCGTATCATCTTGTCGTCTGTGTGATGGCGGGGTGTCACATCTAAGGTAAGTCTAACATGTGTAGTATTGAAAATAAGTATAACACTTTAAGTGGCATTGAGTTCTATAATCAACATCACATATCATAATACACTCATATTTACATAATAACCTATAAGTGTGCTAACATGTAAGTGAGTTAATGAAATATGTCATATATATTTTCTTTGCTAACTAATCTACACAAAATGGCTAAGGTATGCCTAGTGAGAGGTATAATGTGTTGAATACATGAACTGGAATAACAACTGGAGTTTTCATGTCCACAGATATAAATAATGTGCCATCATCTAAGTAAATATTTCGTTAATATATAGACTTAATAGGTTAAATAAGTAACATATAGAAAAGGTTTTGAAGTAATCAAATTCACATTCATGTTTGTATCCATCTCACCATCCATGGCTTGTTTCTACCCAGAGTGTAGTAGGGCCTCAAGAACATTTTTTAAGGCCTCCTAAACTTTCTTTGGGATAGAAATTGGTGATAAAACAACAATAAATTGAGCTATGGAATAATTCAGTTGATTTGTAGAAACATGTTGAGAAATGAAATGCTTGCTACTAGACCGTCGCCCTTTCTGTAATACAATGGGAATATCAAAATAAAAAATGTAATGGATCCAAAGTATTACCATTGTCTTGTGGTGGATCATCAGTCTTAGAAGATACCAAAGTAGGGGATACCTCAGGTAGAGTAGTAGACATAGTAGGATTGGGAATAGGAACACTTGTTCAAAAAAAAAGATATATCTTCATAATTGCTGACATCTACACTAATATGCAAGCGACATGCAACATGAACAAACCATTTATACCCCTTTCATGTGTAAGAGTAACCAAGGAAAAAATAGCAAAAAGCACAAGACAATTGTTTATTACTCCCATGTTGGTGATTATGAACAAGACGTTGGGAGTCAAAAAAATTTAGTGGTAAAGAACAAATTAGTTAATCGGGGTATAGAAGTTGATAAGAAAAATTTATTTTATAGAACAAAAGAATGCATCTGATTGATGAGGAAAATTTGTTAAAAGGATGGCATTTGTAAAATAAAACTTAGGGACTTTCATTTCAATTAGGAGAGTGCAAGCTATGTCAAGGAGATGCATGTTTTTCCTTTCATCAATGTCAATCAATTGCGGGATACATGGACAAGAAGTTTGATGGATAATCCCCTTTGCAATACAAATATTTTGAAAATCATGTTTCACATATTCATAAGCATTATCGTTATGGAAAAACTTAGGACTGGTAGAAATTTGAGTCTTTATTTCATTTAAGAATTTGAAGAAAACATCTAAAACTTCAAAATGATCCTTTAACAAATAGATCCAAGTGGCATGAGACCAATCATCAACAAAGGTTTTGAAATATCACATACTAGTACGATTATCAATATGACATGGTTCTCAAACATCAAATTCAACTATATAAAACAAATTTGGACTCATGTTTTAGGAAAAGGAGGAAAAATCATTTGATAGTGCTTCCCAAGTTGACATGATTGATGTAAAATATTTCAAAGGATAGATTTGGAAATAAGGCTTCAATTTAGAAGCAGATGGGTGACCAAGCCTCAGGTTCCATTGATGAAGAGAGCTATGTTGAACCACAAGTGAAGTTGTAGGAGATATTGGTGAGGTTTGAAGGTACTATAGACCATCTCTACCTTCATATCCCCCACCATTCATCTTCTTTGTCCTGAGGACATACATGGAGACAGTGTAAGAAAACAAGATTGCATTGTAGTTTAAAGTTTTGGTAATTTTACTAAAAGAGATCAAGTTTAATAGAAATTTGGGCAAAAAAGGATTTAAGAAGATTTCTATTCATATCTCCTTTCCCAATGACTGAAGATGTGGAATCATCTACTAGATGCATGAGAGGATGATATGTAGATTTTTCTAGGTAATTAGAAAGTTCTTATTGCTAGTTATATGGATTGTAGCACCTGAATCAATAACCCAATCATCTATTGGTGAAGAGGAAGAAGCTTGAAAACATGAGGGGTCACCTGAGTTTTGGGAAATATGTTCTTGAGGTGTAACATTAGTAGAATAAGCATCCTTGATTAATATGTCAAGGTTAGAAGAACTTAGTGTTACCATTTCATGATTGGTACCACTGGTGACAAATCTAGATTCTTTATCAATGTCAGTAATTGACAACTGATTGGCCCATTCTAATTTTCCATGCTTTTTCCAGCACATGTCTTCATTATAATTCGTACACTTGCAAAAAATATAGAATCTGGATTGGAAAGAAGAGGACCCTTTCCCACTTATGTTGAGACTTTTATCCAGGTCACAACTAGGATTACTACACCCTCATCCGACAATGACAAGGGAAGAAGAATCCTCTATAATAGGAGTAGAAGTCACATATAAGATAGTCCTACATAGACATTATATAGCATTTAAAAGGGTTCAGATGCAAGAATTTACTGATGAATAACTTCATAACTAAATGATAGAGATGCTAGAATCTGACATGCTCGTACCTCCTCTTGTTTCTTCTACATTTTGAAAAGATCAAATCAAAGGGGCGATGAAGCTTAAGCTCTCCCCAAAGATCCTCAAAGTAGTCACAATGTGAAGCAAAGCATGAGTTATCTTCAAGCTTTAGAGAATGCAATAATTTGTATATATCAAATACTCAATATGCATTTCCTTTGTTAGAGTACCCTTGAGCGATGTGATCCCATGAATCCTTGTTTATGTCAATCAATTGTAGATTAGAGGACATATGTGATTTATAGCTATTTAGAATATAGGAGAGAACCACGGAGTCAAGTTCATCCCATTTTTCATCCTACCTTTTTTTCATGTCTCTTCAATTGCTTTCTTTTTGTCAGATATCTCTTCTTTAGATAGAGGTGGATCATTTAGATGCTCTGGCTTTCTTGAAGAATATGCATTGATTTGAAAGGATCATGCACATAGGATATATTTAGAGTCATTAAACTCCATAGAAGTTACACACTTTGAGTGTGTCTCAGGACACTCAACATAACAAGAACATGAAGCCATAATATCCCAACACAAGGTATCATAGAGCAGTAGAGATAAGACATCAACATGTTTAGAAATTCAGCGACATGTTCTGTCAAGATATTGACATGCCATGTTGATTGGAGCAACAGTAGATCAAGAGTTAAGTGACACAATGTGTCATGATTTGACATGTCATGTTAAATATCACAGAGGACTCAGTCCAATAGATGACAACGAATAGTCTGTGTGAGGCAATCTAATAGTAGATTAAGGCTAAACGAAATGACCCAAAATTGGTGTTGAACCCTATGGATCACCAAGAGAAAGAGAGATGTTTTACAGAGATCCAATCATATCAAATAATAAGTAGGAAAATCCTTGTTAGATGTGGTCATAGATGACCAAGAAAAGAATGTTGAATATCATTCTGAAAAATTGGTCTTTCGGGCTTAAGACCACGGGAATAGCCACATGTAATGTCCTTAGACCCTCTTATTGGAGAAGAGGATATGTATAGAAAGGATACTAGATCTCCCTAGGTGTGAGTAGTAGTGGTGAACACCTAAGGATATGATGCATAAGGATGGAGAAGAGATAGTGGAGGCAACTTCGAGTGGAGGGGCTCCTGAGATGGCAACACGTCCTTCTCTAATACCATGTCAAAAGAAGCCTCTTTTTGTATCTCAAAGAAGGTAAAACTCTTTCCTATAAATAGGAGGAGGCAAAATAGGGAAGTGAATGAAAACCCTATTAGGCCTATTTTAATTAGGCCCATATTACATGTGATTTAAATAAAAGGGAAAATAAAGGCAACATGACTAAAGAGAATATAATAACAGAACATAAATATATCTCAATAAGTATGATTAATAACATCTATGGATTTGACTCTGTAATTGAAGATGTAATGAGTAATAAAAAACAAGTGAAAAGAAGTCATAATATGTATTTAAATATTAAGAAACTTGAATGAAAATCAAAGAGGATGAAACTATGTTTGATATATAATAATTATAACTTATACGATTTGTTAAGAAAAGATTCGGCACACACACAATCACTCTACTTTCTCTCTATGTTTTAGTTTACTTTCTATAATTGTATCATATTTCACTCAAATATTCAAATTTTGGGAGTGAGGAATGATAAATTTGGAGTTTAAGAGCTATGTATTGATCATTTGTGGAAGATCCATGATTTATCCTCTTTACTTGCACCATAAGTAAAAAATAAACTAATTAAATTCCAAATAAAAAGATGAAATAACTAAAAGCCTAAAAAGTAGAAAACAAGTGAAATGCAGTAGAAGAATTCCAACATGAACATAAAATGTAGCTAAAACTACGACGAAGATACATTCATCAACAACAACACCCTCTAGATGAACAATTGAAACATATGATAATTCTACTTATGTCTCAACTCAAATTTATGTAGGATTTTTACATATCTTATCATATCAAAACAAATTCATTAAGTTAAAATTTCAATCAACATATTCAATTTGATACTTTGTAATTAGATGCATTTGGTTTAAAATTCACATTATTTCAGGGTTCGCAACTTGTTTCCATAATAAATGTCTTAAATATCCCACCATGGCAAATTAAACCCACCTACTCATTAGAAACAGAAAAATTTGTGAAAAAAAGTTTAATCAGTACTTGTGTGGATCTAGTTTCTCATTTACTGAATGTATCACTGAGAAGCGCATGATGACATAAAAATGGATGACCAATGGGTTGTGGTTGATGTTGATCATTGATTTTGAAGCATATATAAGGAGTAGGACTCAAGAGGGGATCCACTCATTACTAAGTCATATAAAAGCCATCATCCATAATAACCACACACCAAAGTTTTGTAATCGATGAATAACTTTTATTAGACTTTTCATATGGTGTCATAAATACCAAAGTATAATAGTTGAATAAACTAGAATGACTATTCATAATTTTGTAAGATAATGATTGACTTCCCACTTGGGGTATTATATGAAGGTAACAACTTAAACTACTAAGAAGAAGAAGTTCGGGCTACTATAGGTCTATCATCCAAAAATAAACTCCACTAAGAAAAGTCCTAGTCATGATGGTATGTCTTCCATGTCCTGCACCTAAGGGGTAGTAAGCATACTCCACAAAAGAATACAAGTGGAAATTGTTAGCATAAAATGTTGGTATGTGCATGTGAATAGAAATTGAGCAATATTAAGGGAAAGTGACAATAATGGACTTATCAGGGATTCCAAAAAAGAGGGAAAAAGAACATCCAAATGGATATAAATGAGAATGATTTAAGGTGTAAAAAATATTTATTCCATTTATTAAATTATTACCATGTGCCACATAAGCACAGTCAAATAGATTAGGGCACACAACACATCAAAATTTTCAATATTTCAGCATGGAAGTGAGATAAATGTAGCACTAATCTCTTGCCGTGATGTAGTGCTCCTTCCCTACACCCAAACCACCAGTGTAGAGAAAGAAAGCTATGCCTGCGACTGCTCTAGCTGGATGAGAATTGAGAGCACCGCCTGCCATCATGGTCACTTGTAGAACTTTGTCATCATCACCCTCTCCGACCTCCCGCCAGCACCACAATACACCACCTCGGCACCCTGCAATTAGGCTGACTGTTTGCCACTTCCGCCAGCACCATAGTGATCCATCACCTCCTTTTCCCAGCCGCTGCCCTCACACCTGTGCCCAGCAATGCCAAGGCTCGCCAGGTAGTGTCGAGCGCCCCCAGGAGATGTTGCCATCCACCATCTCTGGCTCTGCCTACACCGGAGAAGACGACACTTCTCTCCTTTCCTTCTCTTCCCCTTTGTACTTTAGATCTGGGTACAAACCTGATGTCGCCAACCCCACCTCGCCAGTAACATATCCGCAACATCCATCTAGCTTCAAGCCCACAATGGTCTGCCCTGCAAGGCCCAATCTCCTCCATCACCAGACACCACAGAGAAGTGCGGATCTACAGAATGCAAACTACAGTAATGGTGATAAGATTCACCTCCTTCCAGACTCATCCATGTTGTTGGATGCCCTGCATCCCGTGACCTGTAACCATGCCCAGCAGGTTCAGAGGAGTCCCCACCCTCACGTTTATGATGGCCTATCTATGTCGGTGTCTAGAGTCCTTGCTGACAGGGCAACCTTCTTTCAAAGCTGAAGTTCCTATATGGGATGCTATATACCCCAAAATGTTGATGATCTATATGCACTGGAGAGTGTATCCCGTTACACGTAGCTGGTGTGGTCATCACGAGGATCAGTGAGATCATCTCAAGAAGTTGAACCATGGAAAACATCTCCATCCTAACCCAAGGAAACCTACGCACCAGACTGTAGTCAACCTTGGTCATGGAGACGAACTCTTAAGGGTGATCTTAGGTAAGAGAATCTATAATTTCCAATTGTTATACAATGAATCTTGATTATTCCTATATAGTGGTGTGCTTAGTATAATAAACTAGGTAATAGATTATCTGATGTTTAGGATGATACATTACTGATCAATCCACGGCAAGTCATTATTTCCCCCCCGTTAGTTAACCATATTATGATAATAAAGATAATGCTTGGTTAGATATTATATTGGGAGGATAATCTGATTAATGAGATGTAAAACTGAATCATACCAATAAATCAGATAAATGAAGCCGCTTCATATTATTTCATCTCATTTGTGAACATACATTTTCATTATACTAATACTAAAACTAGGAAATCTATTATTTTTCTAGACATATATTCTTATAACAATATTTTAAACGATGCATTAGGTATTGATTAGAGTCCTAAAATGAGAGACTTGATTGTATTGATGAACCGTATGATTTGATAAGCAATCATATGGGAAGCTAGTAGACAAATTACCATGGTAACAATACACCATAATTCGTGGATAAATTATGATCTTAAAAGGCTTAAATTTACTTCAAGATAATGTTAGGAAGAGAATATGATCATTCTCATGGAAATGTTATTAGGGTAGAACCGCAATGAGGAATATTAAGTATTGGCAAAGAATATGGAAACCCTAATATATAAACTTATAATATGTAAGATATTCCTAAGATATAAAATCCTAACTTGACATTAGGTGAAATGTTGGGTTTAGATATGCTTTAACTCATAAATGGATAGTTGTGGACTAATACAGTTATAAAATACTTTTAGGTTGAAAAGGAAAAACTATGGAGTTCACCCCTAGAGATAGGGATAGTCTTGAAGATCAGGTATGTACTCCTCCCTATTTATAACTGGGCATTTATACGACTAAATTTTCCCATAATGAGGCATCTTTTGAAATATTTTCTCTTATTCCATTTGTTGGACAATTCATATACTTCTAGTTGGATTTATTATTATTCTTTTGAAATTACTATCTTGTTGAATTGGGTTAATGACCCCATCTGTTATTGTGCTTAAATCATGCCACATGTTTGTGAAATCTTTCCGCTCTATTTATGCATGTTAGATAGTTCGACTAGTTTAACTATCGTAGATGCTTATGCGTAACCATTAGGGTATGCTTTTCTACCCGGGGTATGCTTTTCTACCCTTATATATACAGAGGCGTGCTTTTCCACCTAGGGTGTGCTTTTCCACCCATTTTACTTAGGCCAATGACCCAGTGGTGTCATGGCCCTACTATAGTTACTTTAGTCAAATATATCTACATGCAAAATTATTATGATTGTTGTGATATTGTGAATGGTTAATGGCAAGATGTGTTATTTCATTTGTTTATTTATATGCCTCATTCTTTTGAAAATTCATTCTCTTGTTACTTCTCCTTGAAGCTTACCTAATTTTTAATAGCCCCTTTTTCATGGGAACATCTTACTTTATTTTTAAATGCCCTAGTTAGTCTTTTAACGTACATACTCAGCTTTTGCTGATTTATATCTTGTTTTTCTATTATTCTGGGTATTCCCTCCACCCAGGTGTAGGTGTTCTACGGGACAGAGATTCGGGATGATTGTGAGCTAATTGGTGGACATAAGGACAATTTGAGATAGCCTTGTTACCCTCTGTATATGGGCATATGTGTGAATAGATGTAATCTTTTCATTCTTTGTACCACCTTTAGGGTGAGAAAGTTATGTACATGAGAACATTTTGTAACTTTGTAAATAGTCATGTTTTCCGCTGCTTAATTATTTCACGGCTCATGTTTTTACCATTGAGTGGGCCCTCTATCGGGTCCCACTCTTTACAGAATGGTATCAGAGCCTAAGCAGTCGGTAACTAGACTATTTTAAGTTATCCTAGATTGTTCCTTAGTAGGTAGATGACCCTCTAGAGATTGTGGTCATACCTAAACCTAAATAGTGTTTACCAATTAGGGTTTCACCTCCCTATCCAACTGGATGGTATATATGTATACCAAACTAAGTATGTGTATGACCTAGTTTTGGGTAAACTCTTGTTGACCCTATCCTCTTTTAAGAGATATAGCTACTTTCTATACTAAAAGTTGGCTATCCTAGGAGGTATCTTCATGTGGATTGAGCATTAATAAATCCAAACTTAGAATATTGATATGAATATTAGGTTTTGAGATGTTCTATGATAATACATGTTGATCATTTAAGGTTAGGCTTTTCTTGCCTACAACGTATGTAGTTATATCCACATAGCCTTGCTAGAGACTTGCCATCCAAGGGTTGGATATTATCATAGCTAAACCAATATATCATAAATGAGGGTTTGATGAAGGAAGATATAGGTTTCAAGTAATTGTCCTTGGGATTCCATTTCTCACATATCCATAAGGTTGGAATGATGCTTATTTCCCTTGTCCTATAAAGGAATGATCACATAGTTGGATCACACAATAAAACTTTTGCCATATTTTTTTTCCTTGAAGGTATAGAGGCACAATCATGTTTATTGGACACTCTTTTTCTTAAAAGTTTGGATGTACATCGACACTGAGGTTATGTGAGGTAGGTTCATCTAGGGTGATCCTTAGAAAGTTGACAACTCACTCATCGCCACCTTGTAATTAGCTTATCTGATGTTTGAGATGAAGAATAGTTGACTAGCTAGTTCACATGGGCTTGTAATGAATCCATGGTGTAAATGAACTGGGGCAGTAAAGACCCTAATCTCTTCTTGTTATGGTTACACAATCTTATAAATAAGTAATGTTTTGGGATATGATGGCGTAATTCACAATTAAGAGAATGGTGGAATGATGGAGGTCATGCGTAGTTAGACCTACTAGAAGTTAATGGTATGCTAGAAGAAAAATGTATCCTATCTTCATCTAGAATTGAGATATACTAGTTCTATGCCTCGATGATGTGTGTAGAGAAGCCTCTTGTGAAAATGAAGTGATGTTAGAGTGATAGTATATGTAGTACGTGGTAGAAAGTGGCCGACTTGGTTCTCATATTAATTTTGGCGCCATTTTGGATTCTAATCGCAAGGTTTTAATCGTCAAACTTATTTTCATTATTAAATTATATTTACCAAAACAATTTTTTTTTTTGATTTCATCGATGATTTTGAACCAAGTCACCACAAGAAGGAAGTTGTAGTAGTAGGAGAAACCTTTGATTTGCATGTTCCACCCTTCGAATCTAGGCATAAGTGTGACGTAGGAAGAACAAATATAATAGTTATGATCTAGTCTGCTACCCTCTTGATTCTTTGCATGATGAGATATGTCCTTTAAGGGGTTGAGCCTTGTACACTTCGGTCTGTAATAATATTGGATGAATAGTTGAAATCAATGGTATTTAGAATTTAGGATGGTTAGTATGCATATATAAGTATACCATCATAAATGTTACTTTGGTAAAAAAATCATTCTAATATATGTTGAGTTTGCCTTCTATGGATTAGCTTGGTCTACCAACTTGGTGGTGATAATCTGAATGATCCCAAGTGGTAGTAAAACTCAGAGACCATATGCAAATAATCCCATGGAAACAGTAGTGGATTGAGAAATCACCATAATAGAATAGGTAACACAATTAATACAACTAAGTTATGGAAATCCTAGGTTTTGGTGTTACTTTCCTAGATAAACTTATAGTCAGAGTAGTTTAATAAATACTTGTGGTGTGAAGTGACATACTTTCACTCAATTAAGTGAGCTAAAATCCAGGTTTTTTTTAGGATATGTAACTTAGTATACAAGACTATATCTGGGTGGATTTCGGGGACGAAATCCTTTCTAAGGGGTGGAGTGTTGTAACATACTCGAACCTATGCCCATAGATTTATCCCCCATCTTTCTAGAATACTTTTTAATTGGTAGTTGTAAATTATTTCATCTTTGATTTAGAACATATGGATATTAATTAAAGACAAATGGTAAAATGATTCGTACATGCCTCCAACGTAGAGAGTTTAAAGATACAATAATCATAATATATTCAAGAATAGGATTTGATGCACACAAATATCGATAATAAGATTCCCTCGAACTCAACAACCCTGAATATTCCTAGGGGTGTAATATGGAAGATATCAATTTAATTGGTAACAAGATGTCACATTTGGTTAATTACTTGGAAATCATGGCTTAAAAGAACACATTACATACTAATAATAAGATAGTACACCCAATGATCTTAAAGGGTAAAATTGACGTTACATTGGGATTCCTCACATCCTATTTAGTCTACTTAGCTAATTGTATAGCCTTTGGGTGGCATTTACCCATTTAATTCATTTAGTAAAGAAAACCATTAAAGACCTAAGGCTAATTTCCATTAATCACCGCCGTGAATTTACTACCCTAACACATCGTTTCATTTTTAGTCCAGGCATAATGTATGACTTACCCTCCGCTTTACTTGCCATCTTCTTCGTGATGACTTCAGCAACCCATCTAGTGATCGACCGTTTCTCTTGCCCCCTCCTCGGTTCGCCTTTCCTTCTCCTCCATCTTCTCAATTGGATACACCTGCAACAGACAGCTGGGCTAAATATAATGGTCATAACCCTCCCTTCTGTTCCATCTTCCTCCTCCTACCCATTACCACCATCATATAACCTAGTCGCCGCTGGCAGTCTCCTACAGCGATGGTATCTACAACATCTCTGTCCGCCTCTTTATATCTTTGCCTGCCTCCATCTTGTTGCCTAGAAGCGGCAACTCCTAATCATATGCACCCAGCGGCAACGACATCGCAGGAAGCGCCACCAAAGTTGCGGTGACTAGCGACTTGATGACGATGATCACAGGTCGACTCACCACCACCAGGACCTAATCTCTTGCCGTGATGTAGTGCTCCTTCCCTACACCCAAACCACCAGTGTAGAGAAAGAAAGCTATGCCTGCGACTGCTCTAGCCGGCTGAGAATTGAGAGCACCGCCTGCCATCATGGTCACTTGCAGACCTTTGTCATCATCACCCTCTCCGACCTCCCACCAACACCACAGTACACCACCTCGGCACCCTGCAATTAGGCTGACTGGTTGCCACTTCCGCCAGCACCATAGTGATCCATCGCCTCCTTTTCCCAGCCGCCGCCCTCACACCTGTGCCCAGCAATGCCAAGGCTCGCCAGGTAGTGTCGAGCGCCCCCAGGCGATGCTGCCATCCACCATCTCTGGCTTTGCCTACACCAGAGAAGACGACACTTCTCTCCTTTCCTTCTCTTCCCCTTTGTACTTTAGATCTGGGTACAAACCTGATGTCACCAACCCCACCTCGCCAGTAACATATCCGCAACACCCATCTAGCTTCAAGCCCACAATGGTCTGCCCTGCAAGGCCTGATCTCCTCCATCACCAGACACCACAAAGAAATGTGGATCTACAGAATGCAAACTACAATAATGGTGACAAGATTCACCTCCTTCCAGACTCATCCATGTTGTTGGATGCCCCGCATCCCGTGACCTGTAACCATGCCCAGCAGGTTCAGAGGAGTCCCCGCCCTCAAATTTATGATGGCCTATCTATGTCAGTGTCTAGAGTCCTTGTTGACAGGGCAACCTTCTTTCAAAGCTGAAGTTCCTATATGGGATGCTATATACCCCAAAATGTTGATGATCTATATGCACTGGAGAGTGTATCCCGTTACACGTAGCTGGTGTGGTCGTCATGAGGATCAGTGAGATCATCTCAAGCAGTTGAACCATGGAAAACATCTCCATCCTAACCCAAGGAAACCTACGCACCAGACTGTAGTCAACCTTGGTCATGGAGACGAACTCTTAAGGGTGATCTTAGGTAAGAGAATCTATAATTTCCAATTGTTATACAACGAATCTTGATTATTCCTATATAGTGGTGTGCTTAGTATAATAAACTAGGTAATAGATTATCTGATGTTTAGGATGATACATTACTGATCAATCCATGGCACATCATTATTTCCCCCTCGTTAGTTAACCATATTATGATAATAAAGATAATGCTTGGTTAGATATTATATTGGGAGGATAATCTGATTAATGAGATGTAAAACTAAATCATACCAATAAATTAGATAAATGAAGCCACTTCATATTATTTGATCTCATTTGTGAACATACATTTTCATTATACTAATACTAAAACTAGGAAATCTATTATTTTTCTAGACATATATTCTTATAACAATAGTTTAAACGATGCATTAGGTATTGATTAGAGTCCTAAAATGAGAGACTTGATTGTATTGATGAACCATATGATTTGATAAGCAATCATATGGGAAGCTAGTAGACAAATTACCATGGTAACAATACACCATAATTCGTGGATAAATTATGATCTTAAAAGGCTTAAATTTACTTCAAGATAATGTTAGGAAGAGAATATGATCATTCTCATGGAAATGTTATTAGGGTAGAACCACAATGAGGAATATTAAGTATTGGCAAAGAATATGGAAACCCTAATATATAAACTTATAATATGTAAGATATTCCTAAGATATAAAATCCTAACTTGACATTAGGTGACATGTTGGGTTTAGATATGCTTTAACTCATAAATGGATAGTTGTGGACTAATACAGTTATAAAATACTTTTAGGTTGAAAAGGAAAAACTATGGAGTTCACCCCTAGAGATAGGGATAGTCTTGAAGATCAGGTATGTACTCCTCCCTATTTATAACTGGGCATTTATATGACTAAATTTTCCCATGATGAGGCATCTTTTGAAATATTTGCTCTTATTCCATTTGTTGGACAATTCATATACTTCCAGTTGGATTTATTATTATTCTTTTGAAATTACTATCTTGTTGAATTGGGTTAATGACCCCATATGTTATTGTGCTTAAATCATGCCACATGTTTGTGAAATCTTGCCGCTCTATTTATGCATGTTAGATAGTTCGACTAGTTTAACTATCGTAGACGCTTATGCGTAACCATTAGGGTATGCTTTTCTACCCTTATATATACAGAGGCGTGCTTTTCCGCCTAGGGTGTGCTTTTTCACCCATTTTACTTAGGCCAATGACCCAGTGGTGTCATGGCCCTACTATAGTTACTTTAGTCAAATATATCTACATGCGAAATTATTATGATTGTTGTGATATTGTGAATGGTTAATGGCAAGATGTGTTATTTCATTTGTTTATTTATATGCCTCATTCTTTTGAAAATTCATTCTCTTGTTACTTCTCCTTGAAGCTTACCTAATTTTTAATAGCCCCTTTTTCATGGGAACATCTTACTTTACTTTTTAAATGCCCTAGTTAGTCTTTTAACGTATATACTCAGCTTTTGCTGATTTATATCTTGTTTTTCTATTATTCTGGGTGTTCCCTCCACCCAGGTGTAGGTGTTCTATGGGACAGAGATTCAGGATGATTGTGAGCTAATTGGTGGACATAAGGACAATTTGAGATAGCCTTGTTACCCTCTGTATATGGGCATATGTGTGAATAGATGTAATCTTTTCATTCTTTGTACCACCTTTAGGGTGAGAAAGTTATGTACATGAGCACATTTTGTAACTTTGTAAATAGTAATGTTTTCCGCTGCTTAATTATTTCACGGCTCATGTTTTTACCATTGACTGGGCCCTCTATCGGGTCCCACTTTTTACATAATTACTTAGATAATTCCTAAAAATTAAGAAAAATATCATAAGAATTCAGGAAAATTATATGAAGAAGATGAAAGTGCTTTTTATTTTTGAATTAGCTAAAATTAACAAAAAAGTCCTAATGAATTATTCTAAATGAAGCAAAAATAAGAGATGAATATGCATTCATCAACTGGCAACCCTGAGCCGATTAGTTTACTGTGTGACCGGTCAGTTCATGGCCTGATTCGTCCAAAATTTAGACAATGCAATATCCAATGAACGTAACACTCCAACCGGTCATTTCAACACTTGAACCGGCAGTTCATAGACTAGTCAGTCAAATTGTTGCTTAAATCAAATACCTAAAAACTTTAGTAATCAATTTAATTATCATTTATGATTAAACTCCTTTTTTAGGTGTATCCTATGTGTGTGAACCTATAGGTCCCATATGACGTTGGCAGTGAATGTCCATAACCAGTTTATGACATCACAAGAAAAGATTAATATCTATAAATACATCATTGATACCATGTAAATGGAAACTTGGAGAATAACTTCAACCTACAATTTGTGTCTGGTGTTGTAATGTTTGTATAGTTCCTTTGTCATTGATAAACAGATTGAAATCAGGACATGGAATATTCATTCTCTTCAACATTCAATCTATATTCCTTGAACTAGAGTATACTGTCTGAGATATTATAAGCTCAATATCACATATTGACTCACATGTGCATGGCCATGCATTTCTCAGTCTTGCTTATCAAGAATCCTAGCATATCATACTCCTATAGGAGGGACAAATCCCATCTACATCACTCACAGTCATATCCATGTGTCACAGTGCACCTGAGAATCACCTTTATGGAAAACACTTATTCAAGGTCACGTCATATAATGTCTAAGTACACTAAATGATATGTGATGAGTGTAGTGACTTTAGGTCTAAGATCCACAATTACCACTGACACTATAAGAGATGATACTGACTACTAATTATGGTTTCCATATATAACTCTTATGGTGGGTCTGTTTGGTACACTACTATCTAACAAGTACCTATGTGTTTGGTTTGATTACACATATCATGACTGATGAGATTCTATCATCAAGAAACACAGACTCCAGTCTTATGTGTTATTGTTTTCTATCAACCTTCTACAATAATAAAAAACTAGGGACATAACAAGAATGTATACTATTGACATTTGTATGATCTCATTATTCAGGTCCTCAACCTAAAGAGATACATCATTGAGTGATATCATACTTCAAACATTTATAATGTTACATCTTTATCTTTTGACTGAATAGAACATATTAAGTTGAAAGATTTCCTTTATTATTAATCAAACCATTTACAAGTTATGACATTACAATCATCACATTATTGGCTCTTTGGACATACATACTAAAAGTCTCCCACCTACACTTAGAGCCAATCACTCACGAATCTTATGCCAAGTGATTTAACATGACCATCATACTTCAGCTGTGAAAGTGCCTTTGTTAAGGGGTCAAAAACATTATTCTCAATTGGTACTCTATAAATCTTCACATCTCCTCATCGTGCAGTCTCTCGTATGAGATGGAACTGCCTTTGTATATGCTTGGAATGCCAATGTTATCTAGGTTCCTTAGCTTGTTCAATAGCCACATTGTTGTCACAATATAGCACAATTGCATCGATGATGCTTGGAACAACCCTAAGTTTTGAGACGAACTTCTTGATCCAGACAACCTCCTTTGCTGCATTTGATGTATCATATACTCAGCCATTGTACTAGAATCAACAACTATCTCTTTCTTGGAACTCTTCCAACTCACAACTCCATTGAGGTAAAACACAAATCTTGATTATGATCAATAATCATCTTTATCAGTTTGGAAGCTTCATTGGTGTAACCTCTTACCACAAACTCTTCCTATCCATCATAGACAAGGAACTGATCCTTAGTTATTCTAAAGTATTTAAGGATGTTCTTCATGACTGTCTAGCGAGCATCACCTATATCTAACTGATATATGCTCATCATGATCAAGGCATATGATAGTCTGGATGAGTACATACCATTATGTACATGATAGATACAATTGCAGATGCAGATGGAATCTTACTCATGTGATCCCTTTCTTCACAAGAACTAGGACACTAAGCTCTATCGAAGGTTTCCTTTCTTTGAGTTCTCCATGTTGAACCCTTCAACACTTTTTCAATGTATGTACTCTGACTTAGTCCATGAAGCCTTCTGGATTTATCTCTATAGATCTTAGTTCCTAGAACATAGGATGCTTCACCTAAGTCCTTCATAGAGAATGTATTTCCCATCCAATTATTTACCATCTATAAAGAAGGAGTGTCATTTCCCATCAACAATATGTCATCTACATACAATATGAGGAATGTGACTATGCTCCCACTAACCTTCTTGTACACATAAGGTTCATCTTCATTTTGACGAAAACCAAACTCTTTGTCTGTCTCATCATATCAGAGATTATAGCTTTGAGATGCTTGCTTCAATCCATAGATTGACATGTGTAGCTTACATAATTTATTTGCATCCTTTGAATTTATAAAACCAAACTGTTTGACTGTCTCATCAACCATACATTTACCTTTGTAGATTATAGACTTTATTTACATCCTTTGTATTTATAAAACCCCCAGGTTGTGTCATGTACACATCCTCAAGAAGATTCTCATTAAGGAATTTGGTTTTAACATCCATCTGCCAAATCTCATAGTCATGATAAGATACAATGGCAATCATGGTCCTAGTGGACTTAACCATGGAATATGGAGAAAAGGTTTTGTCATAATCAACACCTTGAACTTGTCTGAAACCCTTTGCACCCAATCTACCCTTATAGGTTTGTACCTTACCATCCATGTCAGTCTTATTCTTGAAGATCCACTTGCACCCTATAAGTTTTATCCCTTCATGTGGATCCACTAAGGTCTATACCTTATTGGTGTACATGGATTCCATCTTAGATCTCATGGCCTTAAGCCATTTCATAGACTTTGGTCCCTTAGTAGCTTCTAGATAGGTTATTGACTTATCATCTATGACCAACTCACCAAATTCTTGAGTCACAAGATAACCAAATCTTTCAGGATCAAGGTGTGTCCTACTAGATCTATGAGGTTCCTGTATTACTTGAGGAATTTTAGATTCCACAACAATTTGTGATTCTCCTTGTTCCTCTTGTACATCTATTAGTTCAATGTTTTCTTGTTGGTCTTAAACTTCTTTGAGTTCTACTTTTGTCCCACTGATTTCTTTAGAAATAAATTCCTTTTCTAGGAATCCACCAGTCCTGGAAACAAACAATTTGTTGTCAGATGATGTGTAAAAGTAGTATCCCCTAGTTTCTTTGGGATACCCAAAAAAATAACATTTATCAGGTTTAGGTCCAAGCTTTTCAAGAAACATTTTCTTGACATAAAATTCACATCCCCAAATCTTCATAAAAGACACATTGGGCCATTTCCCATGGCATATCTCATATGGTGTCTTTTGAATTGATTTAGATGGTACACAGTTAAGTGTAAACACTGCGATTTCTAGATCAAAACCCTAGAATGAAGTCAAAAGATCAGCAAAACTCAACATTGACGACACCATATGTACCAATGTGTGATTCCTTCTTTTTGATACACCATTGTGTTGTGGTGTTCTAGGTGGAATCCATTGTGTTACAATACAATGGGCTCACAAAAGGTCCTAAAACTCTTGGCTTAACTATTCTCCATCTCAATCAGAACAAAGTGCCTTAATACTCTTGTCAAGCTGCAACTGTACTTCATTCATGAAATCCTTGGAATTTTTCAAGGGTCTCTGACTTATGTTCCATCAAGTAAACATAACCATACCTACTGAAGTCATCAGTGAACGTAATAAAGTATTGATACCCACCTCTAGCATTTGTTTTAAAAGGGGTACACACATCAGTATGTATGAGTCCTAATACATCACTAACCCTCTCATTGTTTCCAGTGAAGAGATTCTTTGTCATCTTGCCCAATAAACAAGACTCACATGTCGCTATTGATTCGAAATCAAAAGAGTCTAGATAACCATCCTTATGGAGTCTAGTTATGTGTTTCTCATTTATGTTCCCTAGATGAAAATGCTAAAAGTATGTTTGGTTTGAGTTATTAAGTTTTCATCTTTTGGTATTTTTGTTATACATACTTGTCTCTAGATCTATCAGGTATAAACCATAAGACATTTTGGCATGGCCATAAAATATCTCATATTTACTAATAGAACATTGACCATTCTTTATAATAAATTTGAATCTATTCTTGTCCAAACAAAGATACATATATGATGTTCCCATTAATGACAAGTACATAATAATAATTATCCAACTCTACTTATAATCCCACTAGGTAGAGATAAAACATAGGTTCCAATTACTGCACTGGCAGCAACTCTTGCTCCATTAACAACACATAGTTCAACCTCACCATTCACCAAAGGTCTACTTCTTTTTAGATCCTTCACATTTGAGCAAATGTGTGGTCCACAACCAGTATCAAGTACCCAAGATGAAGAAGTAATGAAGTTAATCCCAATTACTTATATAACTGAAGTAGAGATATCTATCCCTTATTTCATGTTTGTAGGTTTTCTTATCCTTCTCCTTATTTTGAGTGCAGAAGACTTGGAATTTATCTTAGCCTCAGAGAACTTCTTGGCCTTGCCTTTGTCCTTAGAATCTACTCCGCTCATCTCCATCATAGATTTATCCTTCATTTGTACTTCCACATATACCAACATTTCAAGCAACTCAGATAGTGGTCTAACCATGTTATTCAAGTTGTAACCTTTTGATACAACAGCTATATGATTTAGGTGATGATTGCAAAATCATATCTGTGGCCAACTCTTGGCCTTAAGGAAATCCTAATCTTTCTAGATGTTCCACATGTCCAATCATATTGAGCAAATGGGCTCTACTGGGTCTCCCTCTATCAATTGCACTCAAACAATGCCTTAGAGACATTATACCTTTCATGATTCTCATGCAGCTAGCTCATAGTCCATATAGCTCAGTATAAGGTCTTTAATGTCCATGACATCATTGGCATGCTTCAAGTAAGCATCCATTTCAGCCTTAGGTGTACATGGAGTGTACTCCACTGGCATTGTGTTTTAGGAGCATAGAGAACACTTCTCAAAGTCATGAACCAGTTATGAAAATATATCTCATTTATATTGTCCCTCATAATGACCGATCACAATGATGATTTGATTGTCATTTGATTCTATAAGATAAAATTTTGCATTTTGTCAGAATACCTTTTGATTTGATTTGATTTTATTTGAACAATATTTGATTATATTTAATTAGGCCTTTAACTAATTATCACTCCCACTATTTTGTTCAAATTGATAGCCCTCAGAAGATTGTAGCGCACAATATTCTATTGAGCCAAGAACCAAAATCAATTAAGTTAATACCCAACCAACATTGGCCCTCATGACCTATTATTAAGGTAGGAAACACTTTCCAAGTGCATCTTGTGCAATTCTTAGATAGATTGTATGCACAAATCCTTACCAAGATCCATCTCTATGCTTCTAGGCACTTAATTCTATTAAGGTCACCTAGTTAAGCCTGACCCACAAGCCAACATGAGAAAATATGCACCCTGCTAGGGAAGACCCACATATCTATCATCACACTTCCACAAGATAAACGGTGCACCACGCTAGGGTGTTCCCACACTTGGTCGATCAAGCATTTCATATGTGCTACTTGTAGAAAGAATCTTAGGCTTAATATTATATTGAGGATTTGTATTTATAAATACTAATACATATCTAATCACTTCATATATATAGTATGTATCATATACATGCTATATCCCACACACGAAAACATGCAAGAAAAGTGATGGTTATGGCTATTCTAATGTAATTCCTTAGAGTCACAAGGAATTACCACAACCTAGGGTCTACATCTCATGTAAAGACATGTTGTTAATGAAGATTTGTGCTTGCCAATCTAAGTTGATCGGTTTAACCCTTGAACTAATTGTCTCGCCTCCTATCTAGTCGATTGGTCATCTCTTTGATCGTCTAGTCTCTGATCCACCATGCATAGATAATAGGGTTATTGGCCATAACCATGCTACACATCGACCATTAAAACTAGCTTTTAGGGTGATACGTGTAAATTGCATATATATATATCATATATATTTATATGGTATTATACGTGATATTTTTATTGAACATTAATATTTGCATCATATGAAATAAATAATTTTTTAAAAATAAAAATCTGATCACATCGATTATTCCAAAATATAGTAAATTGATGTGGCTCTGATACCACTGTAGGAAAATATGACATCAGATAGGAGACAAAAAAAAAGTTACTGTTATATTCTCCATTAAACCACCATATTGCATCAACAAATATATAATGAAAAGGATAGTTTTGAGGATATACCTGGTCCTAGAGTAAGTCCAGTGACAATCTCCTTATCATTTTTGTGTAGTTTTCTTCTAGTCGTACTTGGACTATCTACAACAACCTCTGGTCTCCACTATAGATGGCATGCTGACGTTCTCCTCCTAGTGGGAGGAAAAGGCCTCCACGCCTCTATGGAATTCTATACGTACCACCTGGAACTCCTATCATTCTACTAGAATATATAGGAAGGCATTGTCCCTCCCATTGGTGTACTTGTCACCAACTTGCTTTCACACAATTGTTCTCCTTTACTATCCCTCCCTTGATCAGGTAAGACTTTCTCAGGTTCTATTGGTTACCACAACTAGAATATACAAATATTTTTCAGAGGAAATTGATGTTTCTGAGAAGCCCCCAATACTCATCTATTTATAGGAGGGTTAGGGCGACAGTTCGCAGTCTGTGTGAGAGTGGAAGGGACGGGAATCTCATGGAAGCTTGCAACCTGCAATAGGAAAAATGGTCGGTTCACGAGCAAACTGATCGGTTGGCATGCGAGCCAATCAATCCACCCAGTGAATTGTTCATTTCATCATGTTTCCCTATTGCAATTGTAATGGAAATTCTAATCCAATTAATACATGACATGAAGTCAACACTAATCCTTGATGCAATCAAATTGATCCATAAAACAGGCATATCATATCATGAATTGGTCAGCTGGAGACCCTGAGCCAATCGGTTCACTATGGGAACCGGTCGGCTCACACCCCAATTCATCTAGAATTCAGCCAATGCAAATATTGAATCAACCTGACACTCCAACCAGTCATTCAACACTTGAACTGGTCAGTTCAAAGTCCAGTCAATCAATTTGTTGCTTAAATCAAATACCTAAACACTTTAGTAATCAATTTAATTATCATTCATGATTAAACTCCTCTTCTAGGTGTATCCTATGTGTGTGACCCTATATGTCCCATATTACATTGGTATGGAATGTCCATAACCAGTTTATGACATCACAAGCAAAGAGCGGTATCTAGCAATAGCTCATTGCTATCCAAGTAAATGGAAAGTTGGAGAACAACTTCAACCTACAAACTTTGTCTAGTGTTACAGTGTTTGTATACTTCCTTTGTCATTGATATCTAGATTGAACTCGAGGCATGGAATAGTTATCCACTTCAACATTTCCTTAAACTAGAGCAGACTGTCTGAGATATTGTAAGCTCAATATTACATATTGACTCACATGTGCACATCCATACATTTCTCAGTCTCTCTTATCAAGAGGCCTAGGATATCATATTCCTAGAGGAGGTATAAATCCCATCTACATCACTCACAACCATCACCATGTATCACAGTGCACCCGAGCATCACCTATATGGAAATCCTTATTAAAGGTCACGTTGGATGATGTCTAAGTACACTGAATGACATTTGATGAGTGTAGTGATTTCAGGTCTAAGAGCCACATAACCACCAACACTATAAGATCTTATTCTTAATAACAATCATGGTTTCCATGTATCACTCTTATGGTAGGTCTGTCTGATACACTATTCTCTAACAAATACCTATGTGTTTGGTTTAATGTCACATATCAGGACTGATGAGATTTTGTCATCAACCAACACGCAATCTAGTCTTATGTGTTATTGTTGTCTATCAACCTTCCACAATGATAAACAACTAGGGACATAACAAGAATGTATACTCTTGACATCTGTATAATCTCATTGTTCTGGTCCTCAACCCAAAGGCATACATCATTGAGTACTATCATCCTTTAGACATTTATTATGTTGCATCATTATGTCATAACTGAATAGAACAAAATAAATTGGAAGACAACCTTTATCATAATCAAATCTACAAGTTATGCCATTACTATCATCACATGATTGGCTCTTTGGGCATACTATTAGGACCTAGGATCCAATCCCGAGATAGCCACATATAAGCTATTTCTCCTAGAACCTAAGTGGTCTCAAGCATAAATCATAAGATAATCTAGCGGAAATGAGATATAAGTAGAAGATCATCATTAGCAAGCGAAATTATAAATTTTACATATCACTTTCCCTCAACATGGTATCAAAGTCACATTCTAAACCCCAAACAGACCACCTAAGGGACTTTTCTACTCATAACAAAAGAAATGGAGAAAGAAGAAGAAGTAGTAGAGGAGTCAATAGCTATAAATGAATGGTGAGGACTCCTTTACCCCCAGTTGGATAAACATACCCTTCTTGCTCCTTGGTGTATGGATGGCAAAGTGTGATGGATTGAAGTGGACAAACCCCCAAAAGTTAGGTTTTTGAGGTGGAAGATGATGGAAATGAGGTAGGAGTAGGTGGGAATGAGTGGAAAAGGAGTAGGTGGCCCCTTCAATGCTTGAAGTGGCTGACCTCTAGCTCCCAGTCGACACTAATGTATATATATTGGATCAGGAAGCATAGTGTTGGGTGGGTTTAAATAGGTGAAATGATAGCTTGGAAGTAGTGGGGTTTGGGTAGTAAAACGGTCTTGCACAAAATGCCCATGGTGGTGGAGTGGTGGAATGGTCTTGCTGGGAGGGAACGACTGTGGAGGTGAAGGAAAAATGAGAATGGAACTTTAGGGTTTTTTTTGGAGGTTGGTAGCACGGCCATTCTAGGTATCATGGTCATGGTGACACGGTTGGGAGTGTCTGTTCTCCTTGGTAGGGACCTTTGACTTCTAGGCAACATAACTATTTTGGCAAGTAGAGTCATGTTGGGGTCTTTTTGGAATGACCGTTATGATGGACTTGTCTTCAGTTGCTTCTTCACTATTTCTCTCTATGACTTTTATCATTTGTATCACGACCATTCTGTGAGACTAGGGCGTGCTATGGGTCTTTTAGTGAACTTTGGTCTTCATATTCACCATTTATGGAGTATTTTTTCTATATATAGACTCTTGCCACTAGAGGTGTGTTGGGGAAGTTCTTAGACTCTCTTTAGGATCCTAAAAGGGTAGAGAAACCCTTAGATCATCCTCCTTTTTGGTCCATCCAAAGCATGTTCAATGTACCTGAACAACATGCAAAGAACCTCCTTAAGTACAATTGACAATAATACACTAATTGGGGGAAATAATATATATCCTAACATGTTTAGATGTGATTAAAGAGTAAAATGACATAAGATGAATCCATAAATTAGGGCTACATTAGAGATCATGGGATGGAGTAGGAAGCTAGTGTGAGTTTGGTGGTATTGTGTTTCTCACGATAGTCTCCTACCTAATGTAGAAGGTAGTCAGATGGTCGCCAGATCACGTAGAGATGGCCCACATAAGGGTTCAACAAAATCAAAATGGAACTAGAAATGATAATGTGTGAAAGGTAAAATCATTTAGAAATTGTGATTAAAACAAAGTGTGCTTGATACTAGAATCATACTTTAATTTATATTTCTTTTTCTTAAAACTAGTATAGCAAACATTATCCAATTAAGATGAAATTTGGCATTTTAACTAATATGAAGCCAATTTTGAGGTTCTATCTGACTTTTAAGTACTTTTATGATTTCTAATAAAAAATAGGTTTTGGCTCATTATCTTCTTGTTTAATGTAATATTACATCATTATCATTAACATTTAATATTTCAAGTCCTAGTGTCATCACCTTGTTATCAAAAGGGTTATGGTATACTATATTGCATGAAATATCACATGTCACCTAGCTATCCCATTATTTCCATTAATTCAACATTTACTTCCACAAGTACATTAATGATCTTCACTTACCCTAAATGTCCAATTAATTTTCCACTATATATATTAAGTACATTCATATCATTATGTATGTATTAGTGAATATTTTGACATGTATGGTATATTTAATGGTCTCAGTTACATATTTAGACATGGTTAGATTATTAGGTCAATTTCATGTGTATTAATAAATTTCATGAGATCAAAACACCTAGAGTAACTAAAGCATCATATGTAGTAGCAAGCATGTATAGGTTAGGTTTATATGATTACAATGTAGGGTTTAGGTCAACATGATTAGTCTACCTCAACTCATGAACATGTATGCAGTCTAGGATTAGGTTCCTTATATTCAAGTCATGATCTTATTCATATTCATTTATTCCAAGCATATTCAGAGTCACATGTATCCATGGTTAGGATTGCATTTGAGTTATTTACATTACGTGCATTTTATGTTTATTAGGGTATACATGTGTATTTTATAGTATAACTCTATCCTTGTTTGGTCAATTCTAAAGATCAAGCGGAATAACCTCCTAATATTGGGATTAGATCTTATGGAGTTAGGATAGCCAAATATATGCATGTTAAGGTAGAGGCAGGGAAGGAGGAAGGAGGGAGTGGGGAGGGGATGCAGTCTTTGATAAGGCCAGATGTGAAGGCGATAGATGTCAAATACAGTTTTCACTATCGACGATCATAGCAAGAGCCGTGGATATTAGTCAAAGGGCTAAGTTGGACGTATTTATTAAGAATATTTCAAGCATGGTTTTAACCTTCATCAATCATAACATCATCGACAAATAATGAGGTTGATAAAGTTTGGGCCTTTGTGAGATTGAATGCATACAACTCGTTGGTTAGTTACGTAAAAGGGTTGACAAGAAACATTGGAAGTGTGAATTTCTCATGGAATCAAAATCATGAGGTTAAGTAGATTTGTCACCATCAACATTACTAAAATTAATGAAAATTGTTTCTCGGGGTAGAATAATTTGGGGGTGAGGTGCCATTATAGATTCGCAAAGGTGCCTCAGTAAGTATTGAGCAAGAGTGTAGTAAATAGGTGATATTTTTTAAATTTGAACTAAATATTTATAAACATGATTACATCTTTAAAATAACAAAGGGGAAAATAAAAACATGGATCTCAACCTCAACTAGATTCTAACAAACAACATGATAATTATAGATAACAAGTGTACCATATGATCTAGGTGGCATGGTCTAGTGGCTAAGAAAACATGGTGCTAGTGTTATGTCCTTCATCTTTGAAGTAATAAAAATAGTTTTTTAACCCCCTTGGAATTTTGAGGAAATTTTAGCAAGAAAAAAACCCTAATAGATTTGACAAATCTTAGAATATCCATCTAGCACTCATGTTGTTAGCCACCCCATCAAAGCTGACAATTTGCCCATATTTTTTCATTTGATTTGTTGCCTCTACTCATTTTGATCAATTGACATTTTCAACTTTTACATAAGATATTACTCACCCCCTAGACATTATGAGATAGTTAGGGGAACCAAAAAGTATGTTTTTATCAGCATGTGAGATAGACAAATATTTGGGTCAATGAAGCTGGAAAATCTAGAAGAAAAAAATCCATAAGGTGGTACACCTCAAACCACAACCATTTTTTTGATGTCTATTCCAAAATTGAACTTGAAATTTATAGTCTTATACACTTTCCTAAATAACTACTTGATAATTTTGTATATATATAAATATATATATATGTTTTAATTATTTTATTATATAATACCATTACTTTTATGTGATGTGTAATTTTAAATGTGTGTTGACGTTATCATAACTCATAATATATAGTGACTTCGACCCTATGAAAATATAGATCAAATGAACTTATTACTATCACTTCCTCAATATAGACCTTCAGACAAAATTCAGACTTAGAATAAACCAAGTTCCGTATAGAATCTTTGACATTAAAAACATGAGACAAGAACTTGACTAGAATGTTCATGATTTAGAAGAAGAAATACTTCCTCACGAGTGATAATTAAAGATTATGACATAATAAAATTATTGATACTATTAATATAATGAAAATGTTTGATGGATCATTTCTTGAATTTCTACTTGATTTAAAACCCTACATAATGTAAAAAAAAACTCATATTTTGTGGAACCTAGTATAAATTTGTACGATGTTGAGAAAAGAACCACATCTAACTCTGAATGAAGTAAAAAATATTTAGTGTTTTGAGGATATAATCATTCATATTATGAAATTGAATCTGAATGACTGTGGATTAAAAAAATATGACCCATTATACACAAACCAAACTCAATTGTTGAGTTCATGTGAAGTGAAATTTGAGTTCAAATGAAGTTTATGAAAAGGTTAGTACATACATCCAAAATATCATTATTTTCTTGGTTAGGACTATCAAAGTTGTATTTAATCCCATGAAGTTGACTTGATCCATCCCAAAATATAAGTCCTCGGTCCAAATTTTGTCAACATGGTTCAACAATAGGTTTAGAAGTTGATATTCAAATTAAAACCAAATTAGTTCTTGTTTAGATTTTGTAAAATTGTGATAAATCTGGATGGATAAATTCACAATATCTATATATTTATTTTTTAATTGGGTCAGTTGGAGTTTCAATTTTGTTAGAGCACACCGACCCAATGATCTAATTTGTAATAGGAGAGCAAATCATGATATATTATTATAATTTTATATGAAACTCAAATTACCTTATCATATAAATTTAATGACATGGTATAACATGAAAACAGAAGTTCAAGATTTTATAAACTAATATAAATAATTATCTAATTAGTAATTGATTAAGTGCAAGTTAGAGTATAATATTTGGTATTTTTTCTGAGTTAGTCATTGCAAAAGTAGGTTTACTCTTTTTTATGAAATAGTTAAATATATAATTATAAATTAGCATACGAACCCATGCTAATGAACAGAGTGTGGTGGTCTGATCCATAATCTCGATAGCACTAGGAGTGCCATGAAAACTATAAAAAAGTGCCCAAATGTATTGCATGAGAGTTGATATGAGGGATGCACCCCTAAAATGTAGGCCTCTATAATGAAAGAAATATAATATAAAGATAAAATACACATAAAAATCATTTGATTCTGCTAATATCTCCTTGATGGTGAAGGTCCTCTGATGGTTGGCCTTTCCTCCAAAAGGTTGTAATGGATGCTCATTCTCCTAGGTCTTCTCCATGCTGAGTTGTAATTCTACAATGAAGAAATTATCCATATGTAACTATGACCTATTGAATTAGTGATCGAATATCATTTATGTGGTTGTTGAATCTTCTAAAATTTCTCTATGACCATACCATCCATTTCATAGCAGCCATAAGCGTGTATTTAAATTTGATATCAAGGTTTTTAGGCTTTGATTGCTGATACATATTTGTGATGTTGGGTGTTTGGGTAGTGTACAAATTATTGTTGCAAAATAATTCTCTCTAATAAATGATAATCAGAACAGTTTAAAAAGAGATGTGCAATCATTTTCTTATGTGCATGGAAAAGGTGGCATCTAGAGGATCATTGAAATTCTCTTCTTTTCATATTGTCATCAGTCAAGATTTTATGATACCAGATAAATCAAATAATAAGCTCGCTTTTTTGCGGTTCAATGATGCTCCAAGTATGCTTAGTGGGGTTGTGATAACTATGGTAGGTGAAGAAAAAATATGATACTTTGGGCGTGTCAGTGACAAATATATAAAATAAGGTCCCTAATATTTATTTCACGATGGCAATATAGTTTTGGCTAAATTGGACATTATCATACCCTTTGTTTTGATGATGACAAGCATTCATTCTTGTGGATCTAATGTGCTACCTGAGTATTTCAGGGTTCAAGAAGACGAGGAGATCATACCATGTGGATATTGGAAGAATGATGCTCTTAAATGTTTAATATTTCCATGATTCTACTCAATGTAAAACTTGTACAAGTATATAATGTACATGTATCTAGATATCATGTAAATCAAGCATTAGATTTTCCCTACCCAGCAAAAACCATACCTTACACTCACATGAAAACTTTAGGGTTGATAGGTTTCACATGAGTCATCAATAAGTCCGCACATGCATTGTAAATCCTTGCAAAAAGTCCTTCTTGGTCAACAAAATTGTTGACCAAGAATCATTTGGTCAAAGACTCAAACAATCAAGAAATAACTTTGCAAATCTTTAGTTCTGAATCAATTTTGGTCGACAATATTGTCGATCGAGATATGGCCCTTGTAATAGATTTAAACATGAGAGAGACAAACATATAGACGTTAGAGACATCTAAACATATAGTCATCCGGTCAACAATATTGTAGACCGAGAGTCATTTGGTCGACAACATTGTTGACCGAGAAAAGTTCTGGAAATTTCTCATTTAACAAACATTTTAGCCATTACAACCAACTACTTTCTACCTAACAGATGGTTAAGCACTAATAGAACTCTAGACACTCCCTAGAACATCCCTAAATACTTACAAACCATCCCTATAAATAGGAGAGGCCTTAGGATACCTAAAACATACAAGCTACACTTGAGCATCCATTCTTTGTTTTTTATGTAAAAGCTCTCCCCACTCTCTTTGTATAGAAAAAACAAAAATGGAGTTACAAGACCAATGTCTAAGTGTTCCCTAGTCCTATACATCTCATCAATAGGGCATGATTAAAGAAAATCTATATAGAAAAAATTCTATCAAACCCTATACAAATTCATCGTAAAACAGTTTAAAGTTTCTAGTAAGCATGGATAGAAACTTGCTAGCGTCCAAGCTTCTATTATCATGAACCCTCCATTTCCTTTCCTTCCATAGTGAGTGAAGAATAATCAAGGCAGAACAATGGGATTTCCCTGTATTCCAATCAACAAAACTAACTCTCAAAATTGGCATCTTGACATTGCACTCATGAGCAGTCTACGTCCACAGAACAGAGGCATACATGTAGAGAATCATAACATGCTATGTATCCTCATACCCATCCTTACACAAGAAGAAGATAGATGCAGTGGAGATCCCCATCATTTTCACATAGTCATAAGTCAAAATCTTATTATCACCAACTTTCCATGTGTGGATGTGGTACATATACAGGCATCTGAAAGACCAAATCCATTCAAAAAAATAGTTGGCCTCTCTTCATGATCTGACAAGATTACAAGACACTTTTAGATTCATATCAGCAAGGCCGTCATAGAACAGAACATCCTCCTCATTCCTCAGTTTTAGAATGTCCTTCATAAGAGGTACAACATGGACGTTCCTTCTATTTCCATAACACTCCAATTACCATCAACAATCATGAAAGAGACCTTGGAATCCAAAGAAAAACCCAAGCTAAGTATCGCCTGAGTACCAATAACCTCCCCAAAGAACTTGTTTCCTTTAAACTAGGGATCACACCAAAGTTTTTTGGACTTACCATCACAAACTTCATAAGAAATGAATGATAGCAAAGTTTCCATGGCGTTAAGAAGTGGAGTGAGGAAGCCAGACAAATAGAACCTACCAAAAAGATATTTTCACAAAATATCTCTCATGAACCCATCTGACCCATAGATTATCATGCTTCCTTGCAAGATTCCAGAGGTTAAGGATAATATCTACTTGAACAGAGTCTTTCACAGATTTTATACCCAAACCACCCTCTTTCTTAGGGAGAGTAATTCTATTCCATTTAACAAGATGAATGTTATTTTTCTCTTTAGTAGACCCCCAAACGAAATCCTTGTAGAACCTCTCAATTTCATTTGCAATGGAGCAGGGAAGAGAGAACGTAGATGACCAGAAAAGGTGCATAGAGGAGATAGTATATTGAATCTATTCCAGTCTTCCAGCCATAGAGAGGGTCTCGGATTTCCAACCATCAACCTTTGATTTAATCCTCATTAAAAGGTGAGCATAAAAATCATGTGTAAGTTTCCCAATGAGCAACGGGAAGCATGGGTATCTTTGAGGCAAGACACCTTCATTAATGTTCAGAATAAATGATATAAAGTCTTATCAGAACCATAGATATAGATGATAGAGTTTTTTTCATGATTTAGTTTCAAACTGGTAAACCTTTGAAGATCCACAAAAACTATGATAGCCCATATTTTTTTTAACCAAATATAGTACCACAATACCATGAGTGTCACATGGATGAATGATACAACTGAAGAATTGGTTGTTCAATTATGGACTCTTTTTACTTAGAAAGTGATACAAATATGCAATTGATGATTAGAAGATGAATTGAGTTCAATTATGATGAATATATTTGTATATTAATTCATTTGGGTACTTTTGAGTCCAAGAGACCCATTTAACTGTCTCAATGAATACAAGTGCCAAATTGATGAAATGTAAGGTATATTAGGATCATAAAAGGAATTTTTAGACTTGTTTGATCATGAGTTGAGGATTAAGTGACTTGGTTCAAGGTTTATACAATTATTTATAAGGCTATTTCAGATCCAACTCAGAGGACAAAAAATGGAATTTTGCAGCCTGACTTGATAAAGTGATGATTTATGTGATGAAGAAAACATGAGTCAAATTTCTTGGAATTTCAATTAATTATTTGAGAGATATTGAGGTTTGAATAATTGATTAAATGATACAAGTAAAATTGGATGATATTTGAATTAGGAGTATGATTTCAGTTCATTTGTAGGCTTATACCCATGTCACACAGATTTTGTTTTGAGCTGAATGTGTGGCCTAACCTGGAACTAGATCTGCAGCTCAATCTTGGACCTTAGGATGAAGATCATATGGCTCTTAGTCCATCTTTCTCCTCCGTCAATAATGGGACCAAGAGTCCGACTGAATCACGACCCTCACTAGCTAGGGAACATCTAAATCGCGAGTCTATATAAATTTTTGAGTGTTGGGCGAGATCCACAATGCTCAAAAATTCCTAATGGCCCCTTACTTAAGGGTGAGGTGGTGGGATCATAGGGAATAAGAAAACTCCCTCTCAACCTATCTCAATGGTGTCACATAAGAGATTGTCTAGATAATGGATAAGGAGCGAGGAGATTGAAGGAAGAGGTAGAAATCTACAATGAGTAAACCTATGTGACCACAAGCCTTCCCAGGCACTTGCTAACTGGTGTGATTGGTTCCCTAGATCTAATAATCTCTACCATGACCAGTTGAGAGAATGAGAGAGTTGGGAGACCAAGCAATCAGAGTTTCTATGGAGAATCGACACCAGAGCTATGTTCCTAGGGAACTTATTGCCATCTTGGTGTGTTTCCAAAAAAAGAGACGACAAGGGGATTAGAACCCCTTCACGCTACTACATGTCTCTGTCGCAACACCATGCAGGGGTTGGGTATGGTGACGCTGACCACCCTGAGCCTCAAAGCTTTGCCGCAAAAGCCCTCTCACCATGACGAATGTGAAGGTCACATCTTTTCATGAGTTTCACCTCCAGCCACCCTCCTTTTCCTCTTCATAGAACTCCCTTGCGGTGGTACTTCTCCTACTCACTCGTGGTGGATGATTGTTGAAGAGTCGAGTAGAGAGGACTCGAGCCGGCACTTAAGCCAGCTAAACCGGCTTGACTAGTCAGACAGATTGGCTGGTTCACTCCGAACCGCACCAGCCAAGTGGGTGACTGGGTGGTGGGCCGGCCAACATGGCCCAATGCGGTGGCTCCACCTCAGGCGGTGGGCCCCATCTCATCAAGTAAATCAACTTTAAATCCCCAAAATACTAGTATTCTTGGAAAATAGATCATAATTAGCTCCCTTGGCCAATAAATACCCTAAAATTATATGTAGGTTCAAAAAATGTTTTATTTATTATGGAACTCTTAGATTAGACTTTTGGGACATATTATTGATGTCATCTAATTAGAGAGTAATGCCCTATTTTAGGGTTAGTAAATTGGAATAATTAGCTAATTATGCAGAGTAAATCTGAGAAAAATATTTTGGAACCCTAGTATCATTTAGAAAGAAAATGTGAACTCCGATCTTAATTTTATTGATCAATAGTAGGTCTTTTCCCATAAATGCATAATTAGATTGTTTAAATCTCATATTAATTCTAGAAAATAGGAAAATCCTCAGAAAAATATGAAATTGTACCATAGCCTAAGTTTGAACTTCTGATCATTATAAATATACCATACACCATTTTAGATTAGTTTAACCCTAGATTTAGCCAAACCCCTAATATGGACCTAAATACCATTAATAATTGTGAACCTTTTATTAATTATGAATATTTGTTATTAATCATGTGATGAACATATTATCTAGATGGCCAGAGATTTAGATGGTCCACAATATAAATAGGAATCTCTGAACTTAGGTACATGGGTTTTTATTTTAGTATATGACTATGGTTTTCTTGGTTGCAATCATGATATGTATGTATGTTGTAACGACCGCCACCCAACCGACAACTAAATCGTTATTAATAATGCAAAATAATCATAAACAGTGGATTACCAAAAATCACTAAAATTTAAAACCATTTTGCAAAGAGATCCTCTTCCAGAAAACTCTTACTAAAAGATCCAAATCTTATACATATCATGATTTACATTGTACAATTTATTTCATTTCAACTCAAGGACAACATATAAAAGTTGCTATGTTAACACATGTACTGAAGCAACATAAAATCTTGAGGCATACAAGCCAAAATATCATATCATTCATGAAACCATTACGAATGGACTCCAAGGACCTAAGAGTACAGAGACGACACATAGGACTTCTATCTACAAGACGCGACAGACAATACACTTAACGTGTACTATTACTGTTGCCCTAGTGTTTATTTTCCTTCCTCTGTAGAACGATCTCTACCTCCTCTTGCACATCCACTAAAAAATTGTAGATCCCACGAGGTGAGACAATTGTCCCAGTGAGAGATGTAACTCTTCACCAACAATATTATCATCACAGATAGACAATATAAAACTGAGTAGAGGATTCTTTTACATTAATAAGCCTGATTAATCACTATTATAAGCAGAACTGAATAATCTCTCTTCTTAAAGTAATGCAGCTATAAATGATAGAGCAATTAATCATCTATTTTCTTTATAAGGAATATGAAGAACATATACAACATGTATCTACTAAGATGTATAAAAGTAATAAAGTATCAATCAATGTTTTCCACTAAGCACCCCTATATAATGTATACTTCAAATAAAGGTTTAATGCATCATCAAGTATTTTCATGACTCTTTGGAACACATAAAACACTTAGAATCTCCATCTCTTATCATCATCATATTTAGATATTTAAACTTCTCAGCCCATGTCTAAGCTATGTTACCTTTGTAACAGGTAACTGATATCTCTAGGTCATCAGACCAAGGTATTAATTCACATAGTTCACACAACTCATTGAATATTTGGTCACCTTTCACTAAGCAACAACTAATTTTCAAAACGTTAGATTATATAACCATTTATACTTTTTGTATAAATAATTCTCATAGCTCACAAAGCCTGCTAAATAAATTGTAACCTCTTATTAGGCAACAACTATTTTACTTAGCTCACACAACTTATTCTATAAGAGACATACAACCTTCCTATTATTAGGGTTAGGGTTTTCCCTTCATAGCCGAATAGGTGTTTCAAGTTTGTATTATCAATCCAAACCCTAATTCATTGCTCCACACATCTAGGAGCATAAATTGATATTATAAGTATTCACTCATACTTATTTATTCTCATCATTTTATCATTAAATGATTGTCAATACAAAGTATGAATTTCCCTCTCATTCTTACTAGGATATTGATTTCATCCTATTTTATTAACTTGGCTTAACCCTTTCTTACATTAGGTTATCCTACACTTATCAAAGTTCTTTAAACTTATTACATCTTAATGTAATAATTGACATGCCACACTTCATGTTTTACTCATATAAGTATATTGGATTTGAAGTGCACCAAGGTGTATTAACCCTAAGGTGTTGGATATGATATTTAACATGCCTTGGTTCATCACTTCCCTCATCACTTTTTAACTTTCTTAAGGTCATCAACTTATCATGTAATAGGGTATTTCCCATCCTAATACTTTATGCACTAGCTCATCACATTCTCCCTATGGTGTATTGGTCATAATTCACACAGTTGAATTACTCATCTATCATCAAGTGGTATGAACTCATCTCAGGTTATGGCATTATTGATATATAGTTCAACATTATCAAATACTTTAGGTATTTCACCTAACCAATTATTATCCACATCACTACTTGGTATAACACTCATCACTCCTAAGAGTGTTTTTCCCTCACCTTTACAAGGTGTATTGGGTTGAATCATGTATCTGAAGTTGAACACACGTATTAGATTAGTTGTATATCAAGCTAGGCATCATAATATCTCTCATCACTTAATCATTAAGGTATTAATCTTACTAGTCATATGGTGTATCACCTTATCCATATATTGGTGTACATCCTTACCTCTCTTAAGGGTATTGCCCACACCTTACTTTATTAAGGTTGACTTAATCCTCCTCTTGAGGGTACATTAACTCACAACTATTAAATTGCACTAAACTTATTACTTCTTATCATAGTACTTAATATCACCCACAACATATATTACTTAATCAAATTAGATTGAAGCATTCCTACCATATCAGGCATCATGGTATACATATGCACTATCATATTGTGTTTGAGACACAATCTTCATATCCTATTATGGGTCCATATCAAGAATGTGGTATAACCACTTCATTTTATCATGTGAGGTGTAGTTCCTAACATCATATCGTGTAGCCATGTCGGGTTGGCTATCATCTAGATCATATCATCTCAACTCAAACTCATATCATGTATGGGTGAGACTATTAACCTTATATAGGGCATAGGGTGTACTTATATCATGGACACGGATGTGCCATATAGGGCATAGTATGAGTTGTCTCATCAAGTATTGTTTAAGTATATACAAATAACACCATATTGGTTCCTTGTCTTGGATGACCATATCATGTTCTTATATTGGGTTGCCACATCATCATCCCATATTGGATATCATATCAGTTTCCTTATCTTGGGTATCATATTGGTTTATGTGTTGGATATCATACCAATTTATTTTTGGACATCATATTGGTTTATGTGTTGGACATCATATCGGTTTATGTGTTGGACATCATATCGATTTATGTGTGGATATCATATCAGTTTACCTATTTTAGATAAACCCCTTTTAGATCATAACCATTTCATACTTTCATAGTTCTATTCATTCTGTATGGTTACACGACAAGCTAGATACGTAGTTACTTATCAACTCATCTCAAGGTAGTAGGATATATCAGTTTTTTCAAAGGCAATTGGTTTTCAAAGCATATCGAGTTTCCACTTCTCCATCTAGGGTTTTTCCCATATAGTGTAAGAAGTATAGCTTTAACCTTGTATCGTGTATAAGATGCTAGTTATCTCCTATATCATCCATAAGGCATGTCTCATATCGTGTTTGGAATATCACTTATTTTGATATCGGATGAACCACCATCTTGGGTTCCATATCAGATTTCAAGGTACTTCAACCCATATCGGGTTGTACCATGACGATGTAATCATCATAAACCTTAAGAGCTTTGCCTTTGCTATTCAAAACCATGTATAATAGTCCTAACTACTTATTAGAACTCATAATATATCAATTAATCAAAGGAAATCTGATTTTGAAAATAATCAACAAGTTGAACAATATTGAAAAGAAATAGATGATAATATGAATGGGTTCAAGTTATATAACCCGCCTCTAAAGAAACTTCCAAGCTTCACACTCCAATTCTTCAAGTTCCCAATGTTGAAGATGAGCTTCTCCAAGAACAAGACTTGATCTCCTAACTTTTTGCACAATGCCTCCAATCCCAAAGGCCGATATCACCTTACTTGGTTGCTATGACCTATTTGGCTGATATCCTTTATCTTTGGCTGATACCAAGCTTTCTACTCCACTACTATGAATCATGGACGACACAAGATGGGTATGCATGATATGTAAGAGAAGTTTGCTAACAAGATTTCGAAAATTCCACTAACAAGTGAAGGACAAGGTATTTATACTTGAGTTTTATGGAAAGGATTGTAAGAGGTGTCATCGTCTTAAGCTACTACATGCCACCTATCTTTGCATGGTCGACACATATTATTTGCATGCATCCCATCATTATATTTACATGAAAAAATAATATCTTGAGGAAAATGCAAAGGATAAGGGCTAGGCTCCTTTGGTTATCTTCTAGGACAAGTCTTCTTCCCCTCATTTTATTATTATATTCAACTCCATCCTTTTCTAAGACAAGTTGCAAGATGATACATATCACTTTATTGAACTATCTTTCCTGTCATGGGAAACGTTAAGGCTCAATAAACTGATAGGAGACTCCCTTCATGGCCCCTTGGCCGATAGGGACTCCCATTGTAAGTCTATAACTCGATAAAGCTCAAGTAAGGGCTCACCTTTAATTCTTTCTTCGTCTTTTCATCACTAAGAGTACCATCCCTCAAAGATGGTTCAATCATGGCGCCCCCTTATTTCTATCTCCTCTAAATGATACATAGAGGGATTAGGGACACATTAGAAGTGGTAATTTACATATCAATCCTCCATTTTAGATAATTTCCAATTTGTATCACAATTGATACACAAAGCACTTGACATTATTCAAACAAATTCTCACTTAGAATTTAGTCTTTCCACAAGCCACCACTTAGAATCATTCTATCTCTCATGATGTTAATAACACCTATACTACATTCAACATGTGACATTTGCAATATAACCCCTCATCTTGGGAAAATTGCACTTTTTCACTCAGACTATCATATAATGCACAAATAGTTTGCAATTAAGCTCAAACTTGAAAAATAAACTTCCCAAGAATCCTTAATTACTTATCAAAAGTTTAGAACAAGTTTTTAAGTAATTTTCTAAAGAAAAACTTCTAGTGTTAAGGCATGACCCAGGTCAGGGTGTTATAATTATAAACCCCTAACAAGGATTGCGTCCCCGAAATCCCAGATGAAGGAAGACAATTGTTATTCAGGCATCATATCATCAAGTCTTCACATAAAGTTTCATTGTCATGGGGATGCCATATAATTTTGATCAATACACGACCCTTCCACTCAGGGTTATAATAAAATTACCATACAGGATACACATACAACTATATTTTCATTAATGATTGCAGTGTTTATTCTGTGCCAGGTAACACTTTCTAAATCAAAGAAGTGCTACTCATACTTTGGATAATTAGGTGTCAAACCTCACTTAGTTTAGATTTTCCCTTTCACGGAGGGATTATGGTTACGTTTTGTCACCCTCTTGGGACTACAAGTCTCATCATACATCTTTAGTGCCACTCTAATATGTTAACACAACACAAAATTTTCTTATGACTTGTACCAACTATCTTCCTAGTTGCATACCCTCTTGTTATAAGGAAACACTACTTATTGAAGAAGAACTTATGTCAAAAGTATCTCTAGATGTTATGTATAAGCTGCCTCAACAGATCTAGATAGGGATATTCTAAGGAATTATTTTTAACTTGATAAGATTTTTCTCAAAATGATTCTATAATTGTTCCTTCAATTAGTACATCCTTATTGATGTTATGTTTATGTAGAGCATTAACCCCTAACATGTGATCTTCATACTATATATAGTTATCATAGGGTTGGCCCTTCTAGGTAATCAAACATAATTCATCTTATCCGGAGTCATATTCTCACTTTCTCATACCACCTGGCATATCTCAGATACCAGAATTCCTTACCTTGGTATCCTTCACATGTTTTGAAAACACATCACATCCTCATCATTTCCATCTCTCTATTATTAATACCAAAGTCAAACATACAACAAGATCCTTCTTTTACCTTAGGACATTATTTATCATACACATATTTATCTTAGAATCAAAGTCCAAGACTAGCTGATACTTTTCTAAGTATCTATCAAAAGATCACTTCTAAGTCATGCACATCAAGTATCCTCAGACTTACTTGATTGCCATGTCCCTGAAAGGAAAGAACACAAAGAAATATATGTTGGGTTTTAGGGGAGGCAGAGAAACCTCCTGCCTCTGAAGTAGTCCACACGGACCACCAGGAACTCCAATCTCCTTGTCCCATAAGGAATTGGAAGGAGTTGCACCCTCTTGTTAGCGTACTAGACACCAACACACTCTCCTGCCACCAGTTGCAACTGCAGTTGTCTTTCCCTTGTTGTGCCTCCCTTTTCGGGTAGCACTTGCTCGGGCTCTCTCTCGGTTACCAAAACCAGAGAGAACGACAACTTTGCAGAGCAACTGGGTTGCACTGAGTTGTTGTTCGAGAAGCCCCCAATACCCCTATATATAGGAGGGTCATGGGACAGGGTTCTCTATCCTGGGAAATACGAGACTAAAAGCAGGAGTAGAAGGGTTCGAGATTTTCCACAAAAGCAACCAACTCGCAACATGAACCGATCATTTCACAATTGAAACGGTTGGTTGGGGACATGAACCGATCGGTTCACAAGTGAACCGGTCGGTTGGGACACATCAACCGGTCGGTTCACAAGTGAACCGGTCGGTTGGTGGTCCTGGTCGGTTCCCGATTTACTTTCCTTCTTTTGTTTCTAATTGGTATCGAATACCAATCCTATTTCCCAATCAAATTGGGCAATTGAAACGAAAGGAAAATTCTCACAAATCCTACTTTCCCAACTTGCTCAGTTGCACCAGTTGAATCGATCGTTTCAACACTTGAAGCAATCATTTCACCCTGATCTTGAGCCAATCGGCTCAACACTTGAGCCGACCGGTTCATCACATGAACCGATCGGTTGGGAGTGTAGATTGTGCAGAATCAGTCAATTGTGATTTCAATCAATCCAATACTCCAATCAATGTGTCCAACACCTTGAACATTATGAGATTGAGCTATCAATTGATTGAGTGTTTAGTTGAACTACTAAACTCCTGTAGTAATCAATTTAAACATTGCTTGTGGACAAAACTCCTCTTCCAGGTTAAATCCTATGTGTGTGACCTTGTAGGTTCATTTCACATTGGAAGTGAAAGTCCATAACACTTATGACTTCACAAGCAAAGAGTGGTGCCTAGTCACACATCAGTGCTACCCAAGTGAAAGTAGAAAGTTGGAGAAAAACTTCCAATCCTACAATCCGTGAATGGTGTTACAGCGAATGTATAATTCCTTTGTCACTGATATCCCGAATGAACTCGAGGCATGGAACAGTCATACTGTCAACATTCATTCACTTTCTTGATCTCATAGTTGATTGGAAGAGATATGTATGACATCAATATCACATAATGATTCACACATGCGTGCACACGTCTATTTCAATCCTACTCATCAAGTGGCCTTGGATATCAAACTCCCTCAGGAGGGACAAATCCCATATCTATCACTCACCCCTCAAAATCCCCATGTGTCAAAGCCACCCAATCATCACCTTTATAACAACCCATGTTTCAGGAATGCATTTGATGATGTCAAAGTGTGCCCAACGACATGTGTTGAGTGTAGTGATTTCAGGTCAAAGAATCACACTCACCACCATCACTGTGAGTATTGACTGTGACTACCATGTCATGGTTTCATGTGTCAAACTCACAGTGGGTCTGTCCGGTACACTTGTTCTCTAACAAGTACCTATGTGTTTGGTTTGATATCTCTATATCATGACTAATGAGATTTTTTCATCAACCAACACCACAATCTAGTCTTGTGTGTCATTGCTGTCTATCTACCTTCCACAATGATATCCGACTAGGGACATAACAAGAATGTACAAACTCTTAGCATCTGTATGATCTCATCGTTCAGGTCCTCAACCTGAAAGCATAGATCATTGAGTATTGTCATTCTCTAGACATTCAATCTGTTCTATCACTATCTCATATGATTGAACCAGAAAGAATTAGAAGCTTGCCTTTGGATGTTTATCAAATCAATCTTAATGTATCCCACCAATCATCCCATGATTGACTCTCAGGGCATACATACCAACAGACTCCCACTTGCACTGTGAGACAATCACCCTTGAATCATATTCATAGTGATCTTTAAACATGTCCCACATGTTACTGTGCTCTAGTGACAACATAGTGAGTAATGGCAACACCTTGCCAAAGTCAGTATAAATTGCATTTCTCACATCTCTTCTCTGTACGTCACACGTATGGGATGGATTTTCCGTAATATGTGATCCAGTATTCCTTTGCTAACCTTTAGCCACATTACAAGATCAAGGATTTTAAACTTGTCATCAATGAGCAGAATATCTATAAGTTCATCTCATGAACTTCCAGATCCATATAGTATCCATTGTTGTTCTTCAACACATAGATACTCGACATTTCCTTTTAAATGGTCTTATTGGAACACTTCCAATTATCAACAAACTTTCACTTTTATATATCCTATATATATTTTGCGATTAATTTTCTATCCTTTTCAGAAGTTCACATCAATGTAACCTTTTACATCAAACTCTTCCTCATCTCCATAGAACTAGTACTTCCCAAGTACTTATCAAGTTCTCATGGTGTTCCAGTAACCCTTACTGGAAATAGACAGACATCCACTCATCATGTCTCACATACGAGTTATCAGGATGAGCATATCATATTGTCATGTCATACATATAAAATGATGAATGCATTTTATTCTTGCCATGTCTATACATGCAAGATAATGGGATGATTACATACATCATAGATCCATATCTATTCTTAGTGTTCCCATTCTTCATAAGAATTGGACACTTGGCCTTGGGATACTAACTCCATGTAACATGGACAAGTTTTCTCCCACCGAATATGTGCATACTGAACCCTTCAGTATAGATTGCCAATGTATGCTTTCTATTTTCAGGTCAAGAGGTTTTCGAGAACTATCTCTATAGATCTCTATTCCTATCACATAGGAAACATATCTATCTTCCTTAAAGATAATTTCCACTTTTGGATTTCCATTCTAGAACGTTTCCATTTCACATCATCATGTGGAATGTGAATACGCTCCCACTAAATCACAGATCCCTTCTTTATCTTTGACATATCAGTCAAACCCTTTGACTATATCATCAAAGTAAAGATCCAATTCTGAGTTGCTTGTACTCAATCAATCGCATTGATTTGTCCATTGTAACTTATAGACTTCATTTGCATTAGTGGATTCATAAACCTTATAGGTTGTGTCACATACACATCCTTGTTTTATTCCTCATAGGAATGCGGTTTTAGTATCCATATGCCAAATGTCTTAGTCATTAAGTTGCAATCAACAAGCATCATCCTTCTTAAAATGTTATCCATGTGTCTTAACACTTAAGACTCATTTGCAATTATGGATTTCATCCAATGAGTGCTACCATCAAGGTCATACCTTATGGTTCACATGAAATATCATTTAGGATGTAATGGTCATAAACCATAACTCAAAATTCGGTTTCACATATTCATCTAGATAGTTGACTCATCACATGAACAACTCATCACATAGATAATTGAGGTGTATCTGTTAAGGATATAAGAACTCACAACTCCTTGTGATTATCAATGCCCTTTGTTAGTGTGGGGTATTCTTTTATTAAGAAGAATTCAGTTATTTGATAATCATTCTCTAACTTCTTAGAGTATGATTCCTTCTTGATTTAGACATCACCATGCCTTAATCATGAGTTCACTATGATACACTATCACAGTCACTCATAAGGATCTCAAACATTTGGTCCAAGTATTTCATTCATTGATCTCATCAAGAATTAACACTTTACCAAATTTGCACTTCATCTATGATAATCTTGAACACTTCAAGATATTCATATTGGTATTTTTTTTAAACACCATTTGAAGTATTAGCATTTGTTCCAATAGGTATGTAAATACATCACATGTATCATGCCTAATAGGATAACCATTCTCCCGCTGCCATTAGTTAAGATTGATTAATCATGTCCAAGATGTTCATGTCTCTTACTGGTTCTCTAACCAAAAGAGTCTAGATTTATCCATCACATGGAAACTAGAATTGAATTTCTCATGATTGATGATAATTTGATTGTTTGAGTTATCTATAACTTTTAGGTATCATTTTATCTTATGCATATCAAATACCACAAGATAAACAAGGCATTGCCACAAAGATCATATCTTTATAAATTGAAACATCTCTTTATTAATTGCCATCATTGTCATACAATATGCAAAAATAAAGTGTTTCTATATATTGGAAAATATGAAATAGCAGTTCATAACTGTATTACATGCCTTATAGGCTGAAAATAAACTGAAAGATACTCCTATCTATGGCAGCAACACTTGCTCCAATGATGGGTACTCCTTTCTTGGTCCTTTCACAAAGGCCATCACTTCTTTGTGGATATTGCATATCATACATGACATATCCATATCTTGGTATCATATACCTCAGATAAAGAAGCGGTTCATTTCATGATACCTTAGGTGGAGATCTCCATCCCCTCCTTCATCTTCTTTTGTTCTTCCAGATATAGAGGGCAATCCCTCATACACCCTTTCCCCATGTGCCTTGAGGCTGAAGACGGCTTGGATTGTTGGCTAGCATCAGAACACTTCTTTGCTTTGCCCTTATCCTTGCCCTTAAGAATTACCTTTTTCTTTGACCACATCAAAGATTATGGTTTGTCTTTCTTCATCTTTGCCTCTACTATCCTCAACATGTCCAACAACTCTGTCAACGCTTGTCAAAGTTGTTCATGTTGTAGCTTACCATGAATTGTATGATTCTCGCAAAATTTGCAGTATCATACCAATAGCCAACTCTTGGCTCAGAGGGAATCCTTCTTAGTCAGGTTTTCCACATACCCAATCACATTGAGTGTGTGAATACCTTACTAGATCTCCTTCTGTCATGACATACTAGGATAGTGTACTTGAGACATCATATGTCTCATGTTGTCTCTGCAACTCATAGTTCAGAGAACACAACATCAAGCACTCCTCATCAATTTCATCCTCGGTATGCTTCCATAAGCATACTTTCAGCCATTGATGTGTTGGGATTGAGTTCATCTGGTCTTGGTATAACTAGGACTTAGAGCTTTCTCTCTTTGAGAACACTTCTCATAATCCTAACCAGTCGTGGAATTATTCCCATTTAATTTGTTGGTTTCAAAGACCTATCATAAATAAAGTGATTTGTTGATTAACCATTTATTTTAACAAAAGGAAATGTATGCAATTTTAGTCCAAATCTCTTTTGACTTGTTTGATTGATTTGAAAGTTTGATGATATAATTAGGCCTTTAATTAATTATCGCTCCCCCTATTTTACTTCAAATTGATAGCCCTCACCATCAATTCGGAAGATTGCAGCATACAACCTTCTAGTGGGCAAGATCCTGAAATCCTCTAAGTCATGGACCAGCTTGGGCTGTCACCCACAACTTAGATCTCTCAGGTAGGCAACTCTTGCCAATTGCATCATATGTAACTCTTGATAAGATGTCAATGCAACTCCTTGCCATGATCATCTCCATGCCTCAAGGTGCTAGATCCTATCTAGGTCACCTTGGTAAGTCCGACCCAAAGCCAACACGATAAATATGCACCCTGCTTGGGCAGACCCACATATCCATCCTTCACGCTTCCACGAGATAGACGGTGCACCACGCTTGGGCGTGCCCACACTTGGTCGATCAAGTTTTTCATGTGTGTCGCATTTGGAAGGAATCTAAAACTTAATATTTAATGAGGGATTTGGTTTCTATATACATATACATATCCAATCACCACAATACATAGTACGTATCATATACATGCTATATCCCACAGAAAATATGCAAAACGATAAAAGCGATGATTATGGACATCCTAATGTGATTCCCCGAGCCAAGAGGAATCACGGTCATCTTGGTCTACATCACATGCAACATGTACAAGATGAAATATGTGCTTTGCCTTTCGAGTAGATCAACTCATCACATGATTGACTTGCTCGTCCTGGCCCAGTCGTCTGGGTGCCACCAACCGATCGGTTCACCTGGTCGTTGTGCATCTCATCATGGCCGCCACCCGCTCATCTCGCTCCTCGAATCGGTCATCAACTGATCGGCTCACTCCTTGAACCGATCGTCTAGAACATCAACCGATCAGTTCACGCCTTGAACCGATCGTTTCAGCTGTCGTCAGGATGTCCACCGTTCTTCGACATAATAGGAAATAAAATTCTATCCTATTTTACATTGTTTAAAAGGAGAAACCCCAAGTTACATTAGGGGGGAGCAAAGGTAGGAAAGAAGTCTCGAATTATTTCGAGTTACATCAAGAATAGGAGAAGGAAGATCGGTGCGCAGACCGAGATGCAAGAAACCACATACAACCATACACAGATAGGGTTTATTGGCCATAACCACGCTATACATACACCACAAAACTCATTTAAGGGCGACGTGTATCGAGTGCATTAATAATACATATCATATATGTAATTGGGATTTGTGGATTTAGGATTGGACATGCATAAATCCAATTTTATTCGCATCGTATGCAATAAATAAAGGCGACAAACCAAAATTGATTATATCGATATTCCTAAAATATAGAGCTATTGACGTGGCTCTGATACCACTGTTAGGTTTTAGGGGAGGCAGAGAACGCAGCGGAAACAAAAAATTTCTCCTCCCCAAACCCAGAACAAGGAAACGCGTCAATGTCTATACAATAGGAAAGGGATGGTTTGTGGAATCATACCTTGTCCTGAGGCTTGCTCAGCGAAAATACCTCGCGCCTTGCACAATCTTCACCTCCTGTCTTGGACGGTGTCTGTGCAGCTCCTGGTCGCACCGGGACTGACGAGATTGAAGGTTGTCCTCCTAGCGGTAGAAACCTCCCGCCTCTGAAGTAGTCCACACGAACCACTAGGAACTCCAATCTCCTTGTCCCACAAGGAATTGGAAGGAGTCACACCCTCCTGTTAGCGTACTAGTCGCCAACACACTCTCCTGCCACCAGTCACAACTGCAGTTGTCTTTCCCTTGCTGTGCCTCCCTTTTCAGGTAGCACTTGCTCGGGCTCTCTCTCGGTTACCAAAACCAGAGAGAACGAAAACTTTGTAGAGCAACTGGTTTGCACTGAGTTGTTGTTCGAGAAGCCCCCAATACCCCTATATATATAGGAGGGTCATGGGACAGGGTTCTCTATCCCAGGCAATACGGGACTAAAAGCAGGAGTAGAAGGGTTCGAGATTTTCCATAAAAGCAACCAACTCGCAACCTGAACCGATCGTTTCACAACTGAAATGGTCAGTTGGGGACCTGAACCGGTCGGTTCACAAGTGAACCGGTTGGTTGGGACACATCAACCAATCGATTCACAAGTGAACCAGTCGGTTGGTGGTCCTAGTCGATTCCTGATTGACTTTCCTTCTTTTGTTTCTAATTGGTATCGAATACCATTCCTATTTCCCAATCAAATTGGGCAATTAAAATGAAAGGAAAATTCTCACCAATCCTACTTTCCCAACTTGCTCGGTTGCACCAGTTGAATCAATCGTTTCAACACTTGAAGCAATCGATTCACCCTGATCTTGAGCCGATCAGCTCAACACTTGAGCCGACCGGTTACCAAGCTCAGCTGACCGGTTCATGACATGGACCGATCGGTTGGGAGTGCAGATTGTGCAGAATCAGTCAATTGCGATTTCAATCAATCCAATACTCCAATCAATGTGTCCAACACCTTGAACATTATGAGATTGAGCTATCAATTGATTGAGTGTTTAATTGAACTACTAAACTCTTTTAGTAATTAATTTAAACATTGCTTGTGGACAAAACTCCTCTTCCAGGTTAAATCCTATGTGTGTGACCCTGCAGGTCCATTTCACATTGGCAGTGAAAGTCCATAACACTTATGACTTCACAAGCAAAGAGTGGTGCCTAGTCACACATCAGTGCTACCCAAGTGAAAGTAGAAAGTTGGAGAACAACTTTCAATCCTACAATCCGTGAATGGTGTTACAACGAATGTATAATTCCTTTCTCACTGATATCCCGAATGAACTCGAGGCATGGAACAGTCATCCTATCAAAATTCATTCACTTTCTTAATCTCAGAGTAGATTGGAAGAGATATGTATGACATCAATATCACATACTGATTCTCACATGCATGCGCACACCTATTTCAATCCTACTCATAAAGTGGCCTTGGATATCAAACTCCCTCAGGAGGGACAAATCCCATATCTATCACTCACCCCTCAAAAGCCCCATGTGTCAAAGTCACCCAATCATCACCTTTATAACAACCCATGTTTCAGGAATGTGTTTGATGATGTCAAAGTGTGCCCAACGACATGTGTTGAGTGTAGTGATTTCAGGTCAAAGAATCACACTCACCACCATCACTGTGAGTACTAACTGTGACTACCATGTCATGGTTCCATGTGTCAAACTCACGGTGGGTCTGTCCGGTACACTTGTTCACTAACAAGTACCTATGTGTTTGGTTTGATATCTCTATATCATGACTAATGAGATTTTGTCATCAACCAACACCACAATCTAGTCTTGTGTGTCATTGTTGTCTATCTACCTTCCACAATGACATCCGACTAGGGACATAACAAGAATGTACAAACTCTTAGCATCCGTATGATCTCATCGTTCAGGTCCTCAACCTGAAAGAATACGTCATTGAGTACTGTCATTCTCTAGACATTCAATCTGTTCTATCACTATCTCATATGATTGAACCAGAAAGAATTGGAAGCTTGCCTTTGATGTTTATCAAATCAATCTTAATGTATCCACCAATCATCCCATGATTGACTCTCAGGGAATACATACCAACAATATATTCCTTTTATCACCCCTTCAATACCCAGGGTTGTTCATCAAAGATGAGACATTATCATCTCCTAAGATTATTGCATGAACTTTCAACTGTTCATAAGTCGTTTACTCTTGTTTCATCCTAGATTCCTTGCCATCTGCATAGGAATTATATGGACGATTATATATCATCATTCCTTTCTTTGTTATTGTCTAACATTTTTATGAACATTCTATAATTTTATCACATTTCCCATTCCCACATTATGGAAAAGATCTTTACTATTCACACAAACTCTATCAAACATGCTCCCTTGTTCTTTTTCTCTTATCATGAAATTATACTTTTTACTTCCTCATACACACAAATTGATCTGAGATCATCTCATATTCCATTTTATTGCACTTAAAATGTGATAAATTATCTATGTCATATTTCCAGTTTCATTATGCTCACTAGATTGTCTCAAAATGACAACTTGATCAGAGTAATAAAAAAGATAACAATCTAAGAGTTCCGTACTTACCTTTTCTTCAATAGTTGAATACCTGTCCAGGGTATACAAGTACTTAGATTAGGTAGTATGCACTTTGTTTAATCTCATATTCCTTACTTTTCATCTCATCAAAAACATAGGACTTATCATCCCTGGATTTTCTCTAGGCATCACTTCTATACCTCATCCTCTTTCACATAGATAAAAGAAATTGTAAAGCATTTTAAAGATTACCTGAACAAAATGTAAGTTCTCACCTTCCTTATGTCCTCATAGGACTAGTCAAAGGAATCTCAATGACAACTACTTTCTTATAATTTAACAGATAAAATCATGATATGATATATCAAAATGACACTATTTCATCTGACCTGTCTTAATTCGTGGATTAATTATTTCCTCTGAGAGTCTTGTTGACTCTATCTCAACGGTTGGGTCATTCCCTCCTTCCTTTTTGGACAAAAGGATCTAATAGGCCCAACATGTCTACACTTATGACATATCTTATGAGCATTTCCTAGTCTTTTCGGCCTTAAAACTGATGTAAAGGCTAAATCAAGAGTCCTAATTGGTGAAACATCGGGTCCTTTGCTCTTGTTTGGTAGTCAATGCCCAGGTGCATGAGACATTTGTTGCATTGGTGGTACCAAAATCTTCCCCTTTTTAAAACTACTAGGCATCTGTTCCCCTATTTGAACAGATCTTTACTTACTTCCTACCTTATTATCCTTTTCTGGAGAGTCCCTCATCAAATGTCCTACTTGCCCACATTGGTGACAAGTTCTGTTTTCTTGTTGTGTCTTAGTTCTTTCGACATTTTTAACTACCCTAACATAACTATGTTGATCTGAAATCCTGTTAGAGCCCATAACTTCATCATTAGGGGTTAACAATCTAGGTTGTGTTGCTAATATCCAATCCACTATATGCATCACTGTTGTCCTAACATGCCCAGTAAAAGCATCAAAAGAAGGATTCCTTATCATAGCTGGATCAACTTGGGGATTATCAGGCAGTCATTCTCCTCTTTCCTGATCCCTTGCAGCTTCTCTTGGTGCAGCAACATTGTTTTAAGCAATGTGTTCCTTGTGTTCTCCAGACATCTTTAAGCTTTACTCGATCTTCTGTATAATCATAAGTTACTATAGGATATACTGGAGGACACTAGAACAGACTCAACACATTAGTCCTATGTCTTTGTAGACTCAACGAACCTTAATCTCTGATACCAAACTTGTAATGACTGTCACCAAATTGACAACTAAATCATTATTAATTATGAGGAATAATCATAAATAGTGGATTAACAAAAATCACTAAAATTTAAAACCATTTTGCAAGGAGATCCTCTTCCAGAAAACTCTTACTGAAAGATCCAAATCGTATACATATCATGATTTACATTGTACAATCACTATTTCATTTCATCTCGAGGACAACATATAATAGTTGCTCTGTTAACACATGTATTGAAGCTACATAAAACATCGAGGCATACAAGACAAAATCTTAGATCGTTCATGAAACCATTATGAACTGACTCCAAGGACCTGAGAGTACAGAGACGACACACATGACTTCTATCTACAAGATGTGACAGACAATACACTTAACCTATACTATTACTGCTGCCCCACGGTTTATTGCCCTTCCTCTATAGAACGGTCTCTACCTCCTCTTACACGTCCACCTAAAAATTGTGGATCCCACAAGGCGAGACAATTGTCCCAGCGAAAGATATAACTCTCTGCCAACAATATTATTATCGCATGTAGATAATATAAAATTGAGCAGAGGATTCTTTTACATTAATAAGCATGATTAATCACTATTATAAACAAAATTGAATAATCTTTGTTCTTAAAGTAATGCAACTATAAATGATAGAGCAATAAATCATCTAATTGCTTTATAAGGAATATGAGGAACATGTAAAATATCTATCTATTAAGATGTACAAAAGTAATAAAGTGTCAATCGATGTTTTCCCATATTCAATCCTTAAACAAATACACTACATGACTGGTTATATATTCACATTCTCACTTAAGCCTGGAGGAGATGAGATATATCACTCATACTCCATCTGACTACTAGTAAATTGAAATTGGTACCATATGAGGTCAGTGGCAGAGCCGGCTGTCAAGACCTCATTTGTCTCGGTAAGTATGAGACCACTTAGACTTAGCAAGACATATTGTATCATCTGTAATTAACTATGTCGGGGTATAGCGACGCCTTCACTACATAGTTACAGCCATAGCATGTACTCTTTTTGGGAGAAGACCACTAAGCTTTCCCAAATTCTTTGTCATCAGGAAGACCACTGAGTAACCTAGTGTTGTTGGGGAGTCCACTAAGCACCCCTGTTTAATTTGGGGAGTCCACTAAGCACCCTTGTATAATTTGGGGAGTCCACTAAGAACCCCTATTAATTTGGGGAGTCCACTAAGCACCCTTATATAATTTGGGGAGTCCACTAAGAACCCCTATTTAATTTGGAGAGTCTACTAAGCACCCCTATATAATGGATAATTCAAAGAAAGGTTTAATACATCATCAAGTATTTTAATGACTATTTAGAATACATGGAACACTTAGAATCTCCATCTCTTATCATCATCATATTTAGATATTTAAATTTCTCAGCCCTTCTCTAAGCTCTTTTACCTTTATAATAGGTAACTGATATCTCTAAGTCATTAGACCAAGGTATTAATTCACATAGTTCACACAGCTCATTGAATATTTGGTCACCTTTCACTAAGCAACAACTACCTTTCAAAATGTTAGATTATATAACCATTTATACTTGTTGTATAAATAATTATCATAGCTCACAAATCCCATTAAAAAATTGTAAGATCTTATTAGGCAACAACTATTTTACTTAGCTCACACATCTTATATAATAAGAGACATACAACCTTCCTATTATTAGGGCTAGGGTTTTCCCTTCATAGCCGAATAGGTGTTTCAAGTTTGTATTATCAATCCAAACCCTAATTCATTTCTCCACGCATCTAGGAGCATACATTGATATTATAAGTATTCACTCATAATTATTTATTCTCATCATTTTATCATTAAATGATTGTCAATACAAAGTATGAGTTTCCCTCTCATTCTTAATAGGATATTGATTTCATCCTATTTTATTAACTTGGCTTAACCCTTTCTCATAGTAGGTTAGCCTACACTTATCAAAGTGCTTTAAACTTATAACATTTTAATGTAACAATTGACATGCTACACTTCATGTTTTACTCATACAAGTATATTGGATTTGAGGTGCACCAAGGTGTATTAACCCTAAGGTGTTGGACATGATGTTTAACATACCTTGGTTCATCACTTCCATCATCACGTTTTAACTTTCTTAAGTTCATCAAATTATCTTATACTAGGGTATTTCCCATCCCAATAGTTTATGCACTAGCTCATCACATTCTCCCTGTAGTGTATTGGTCATAAGTCACACAGTTGAATTACTCATCTATCATCAAGTTGTATGAACTCATCTCGGGTTATGGCATTAATGATATAGATTTGAACATTATCAAATACTTTAGGTATTTTACCTAACCAAGTATTAGCCACATCATTACCTGGTATAACACTCATCACTCCTAATACTGTTTTGCCCTCACCTTCACAAGGTGTATTGGATTGAATCATGTATCTGAAGTTGAACACACGTATTAGATTAGGTGTATATCAAGCTAGGCATCATCATATCTCTTATCACTTAATCATTAAGGTATTAATCTTACTATTCATATGGTGTATCACCTTATCCATATATGGGTGTACATCCTTACCTCTCTTAAGGGTATTTCCCACACCTGACTTTATCAAGGTTGACTTAATCCTCCTATTGAGGGTACATTAACTCACAATTATCAAATGCACTAAACTTGTTACTTCTTAACATAGTATTTAATATCCCCCACAACATATATTACTTAGTCAAATTGGATTGAAGCATACCTACCATATCAGGCATCATGGTATAAATATGTACTATCATATTGTGTTTGAGACACAATCCTCATATCCTATTATGGGTCCATATCAAGCCTTTGGTATAACCACTTAATTTTATTGTGTGAGGTGTAGTTCCTAACACCATATCGTGTAGCCATGTCGGGTTGGGTATCACCTAGCCCTTATCATATGAAGTCAACCTCATATCGTGTATGGGTGAGACTATTAACCTTATATTGGGCATAGGATTTTCTTATATCGTGGACAAGGATGTGCCATATCGGGCATAGTATGAGTTGCCTCATCAAGTATTGTTTAAGTATATACAAATAACACTATATTGGTTCCTTGTCTTGGATGACCATATCGTGTTCCTATATTGGGTTGCCATATCGTAATCCCATATTGGATATCATATCAGTTTCCTTATCTTAGGTATCATATCAGTTTGTGTTGGATATTATATCAGTTTATGTGTTAGACATCATATCAGTTTATGTGTTGGACATCATATCAGTTTATGTGTTGGACATCATATCGGTTTATGTGTTGGATATCATACCGATTTACCTATTTTAGATAAACACCATTTATCTCATAACCATTAAATACTTTCAAGGTTCTATTCATTCTCTATGGCTACATGACAAGCTAGATACTTAGTTACTTATCAACTCATTTTAGGGTAGTAGGATATATCAGGTTTTTCAAAGGTAATTGCTTTCAAAGCATATCAAGTTTCCACTTCTCCATCTAGGGTTTTTCCCATATCGTGTAAGAATTATAGCTTTAGCCTTATATCATGTATAAGATGCTAGGTATCTCCTATATCGTTGATAACACCCAAATTTACGCATATTCTCTATGCTATTTATCTATGGTTTCGTGTCACTTTGGTCTTAATATGCTCTCTTTTGCTCATGTTTTAGTTCTTTTCTTGTTTACTTAGATAAAGTAACTAGCTAGCCAATAAAGTAGCCAATCTAGCCAGTTTTTGGGACAAACTGGCACCAAACCATGATGACATCTTCTAATGACAAATGCATTCTCATCATAGCCTGAGTCACCTTCTTGGGCTCAATCTTGATATGATTAATTTCTTTCATTGCCTAATTATCTTCGTGCATCCATGTTCAATCTAATTGATTTAACCTCTTTGCTAATTGGATTTGTATCCTTGATATGCAGGTCGAATTCTAGTTATTGGGCCCGATCACCCAGTCCCATGCAGCATTGTGGCCACGCCTTGTTGATGCACTGATAGCGGGCTTTTGGTCGAGTTGATGTTCAACCAAACCTGAGGTTCCTACCCCTCTACCCTGATCATGACCTCCCCTCTCAATCACCACATTCGCGGTTCCCTTTCCACCCTAAAACCACAATCGCGGTTATCCTATAGACCGCAACCAACTCATGCAACTACCCTGATTGCCCACGATGATGCTCACCTACTCACCCTCACATTCACAATCAACACCTCCACCTGCTCCTGATCTTGTCCTACGCCTCCAACCATCGCCACCACACTACAGACACCTACTTTTAGATTGCGATGTCAGCCTCCAAATGATGCCACCTCCTTCATCCTTCACCAAGGACACAACAACCCATAAACCGCGGTCACGGTTTTCTCTTCCGCGACCTCACATCTGCGACCTACTGCTTCATCTCGACACCACGTCTCACATGGAACTGCGACCACCCGACGACCAGACCAGACCGCGACCATGGTGTGAACAACCACACATCGGTGTTCACAACCGTGACCGTGGTGTTTTCTCCTCCATCTGCATCTGTGACCACCTCGTCAGCTACTCACCAAAACCTACCCGTGACAACACTTCGATGCCAGCCACGCCACACGCAGAACAACGACTTCGCCCACAGCCAACAGGCGCCTCCATCATTGTCAAGGAAACCTCCACCTACGTCGCCATCATCATCCCTAATTAGCCTACCTCCCGCTACCTATCTGACTGCGACCTCCCTCACACCATGATCGCGATGCCCAAGACCGCGACCTGTGGTGTATAGGCTGCGACTGCGACACCATCATCTTCATCACAGTAGCCTTGCCTACACCTTCAGTTGTGACCCACATCTCTGCCAACACTGTGGTCTCCTTCACCCGAACGTCTCCCCTCCACCCTATAGTTGCAGTGTCATCACTCAACAAGCTGTCTGTGGTCCCTTCTGCACATGCCCTAAGTCGTGACCACCTTGGCCCAAGACCCTCCTCATCATCCACCATGATCGAGCATCGCTACCTCCACCGCCACTGCCAGGTCATTCCCTTCCACCAATTCCGCTACCCACCTCCAAAGATCACGACCCTGCTCTCCACACCACAGTCATAGTTTCTACCTGCCCAAAGGGACCGCGGTCGTGATGTCCCTAGATTGTGGTTGCGGCCTCATATATCCAGCCCGCGGTGCAATGCAAAAAGGAGCATGATCCATTTATTTGACAGCCACATGCAAGACACATGCCACGGTGCCCAGTCTATGCCTATAAATAGAACAACACCCCCAACTATTTTACTAACCAGTTCAGATGTTGAGAGGCTTCCGGATTGGAGCCAGAGCCTCGTGGGACCATCCCAAGGTTTGAGAGGACCAAGGCACTCAGCCTACATGTTCCAACAGCCACCAGCCTCCACACTCTCTCTCCTCCATCTCCATATCATATCTACTCTCTCCAAAGGCAGATGCTGAGGAGAGAGAAGATATGTGTCACGTTCATCCTCACCATCGAGGAGAGAGAAGATCCACTTCACTAACATTCTCTCACCTCCATTCACCCACTGGGCTACTGTTCGGGGCAGATCTAGAGAGAGAGAGGACCAAGGAGTTCATATCTGATCAAGGCAGAGGACCAAAAGACGAGATCAAACCTATAGGGACGCAAAGGAGTGAGAGCCACCTCTGCTTCATGGGATAAATATTATCTTCTTCCCCTTTCTTCTATTGCGTACCTTGGTTTCCTGCACAATGATGTTTTTCCATCTTTGTTCAGTGCTAAATATGCTTGTCTATGGCTAGTTAGCTCCTTCTTGGCTATGTAGCACGATCTGGGCATGTATATGTACTTTTTCCTTAAGCAAGTAGAATTATTTCAGATCTAGTATGTTGCATGTTCTATTTTCTCTTTCTAAAGTTATGATTGCTAGTTTGGTTGATCTCTTACTCACTAAAACTGCTATTTCTACCTGTATCGAGAGACCCGTCGTAGGAATAGCTAAGAGACGATAGTTTGGATCTAAACCCGAGAGGAGGATGATCCAAGGTACTTTGTTCCTAACATTCTAGAATATTCTAAGACCCGAGAGGGAATCTTAGAATATTCTGGGGTGTTGATTTGTCATCCTCGAGAGAAGTTAGACGACATATTGTTGTGGGTTTTAGTCACGCATCACGAGAGCGAGTAGGATGAACCCACATGACAGATGCCAACTGTGCGTACTAGATGCTTGCTTGGGTGTTCGAAGGTTGTCTACGCCTGAGAATGAGTGCATAGACTATCCCGTTTGTGGTTACATAGCCAGGAACTCTCTTTCTCTGATTAGTAGAACAATGAACTCTATTTTGTTTTGTTTTCTTTGTTTTGTTTTAATTCGTGACAACCCGCTAGACTAGTTCTAGCACATATTTTCATTGACTATAGTTTTGGCTTATCTGACTAAAGAATGAAATTTGTGGCGTCTTAAACATCCCCACATCCCTGTGTTCGACCATGTATATCTACTTCGACCCTGTAATAAAGTTGCGGGCATCCTAGAAGGATTCGGGTTTATAAATGTAAAGTTCAACCCGCCTTTTAGGCTGATCAACTTTTTGGCGTCGTTGCCAGGGACGTGGTTTTCCACGTTTACATGCTTAAAAGATTTTGTTCTGTCACTATAAGCATGTATATATATGCATAGTTTTTCTTTTGTTTTAAACATACTTGTTCATATATAATTAATACCTTTTCTTTTTTTTCTTATACCTTTTTAAGCCATGGATCTTGCTTCGGCGAGACAAGTCATTTTGTCCACCTGTCCTCCCAAGTTTTTCTACTGTTCTGACTACTGGCAAATAATTGAAGGTCGTGCTCTACAGCTAGTCGAGTTATACTTACCTCCACCATCGTCATATGTCGAGATTCCAACAACGGAGACTGTCAGTCAGCCGTTGACTCTTGTTCTATCATGGGATCAAGAACTAAGTAAGGTAGTGGAGTTGACTAGGGAAAATATTCATGCACTCACCTCCTTATCCCCTCATCTCCAAGAATATGTCGATCCAATGCAACAACTACTAGAAGAGCAGGATCGTCATCTCAAAGTAGCCACCAAGGCTGCAGACCACAGTAGTAGTATGCTTCAAACTGTTGAACAAGGATTCATCCTAAAGCATCCGTTTGATACAGTGGATTCCCCTTATATGTGCATGGAAGAATCAATGGGTCTCAAAAGCATTGCTTCTCAAGTACAACAACTTCATGATAAAGATGTTGAGCAAGGAAGGAGTCTCTAAGAGCTCATCGATTTAGTTACAATCTGATTACAAATGCCATCATAAGATAATGAAGACTCTAGTCATCAAGACCATTCCATTAGATCTGAATTGGAGTATATCTCACCATCCTATTCAGACCATCAACTGGATTCACCAGGATTTTTCTGTGAAGACCAACCCACTTGGAGAAGCCCTTCATTCTATCCAGATGACCCAACTGATGAACCAATGGAAGATATGAGTCATAGACATGAATGGGTTGATGATGACAATGATGAAAACTCGAAAAGCCAATCAACCTCATAGCCAGAAGGTTGGTTTGAGGAACCACAGTCAGATATTGAACCAGACCAAAGTGATATCTCTCATATTGAGACTTTTCACTTCGCGTTGAGCAGTACGTCAACCATGGTTTTGAATAATTTGTTCAATGATGATGATGACAACTGCTCGACATGGAGCAGTGAGTATATTGTCGACGACGAGTTGGAACAGCATGAGCCACCATTTACACCCTTACCTTTACAAGGTAGGGTGGACGTCAAGGGGGCAGGAGGGACGATTCACTACAACATGGCTACTGAGCATGAATATACCCTTGACTCCACGCCAGGTGATAAGCTTGGGGTGGTACAAACCGATTCTTTGGGGAGTACTTCTTGTTCAGAGTATGATTGGATGATTCATACTGTATATAGTAGCTTATCTGAGCATCCAACCTCAAGTTTAGAGATGGAGGGAGGAGAAATGGATCCTACCAAAGTCATTCAACCTCTCTCATCCATCTCATCCTGTGTCGACATCCTAGGGCCTTCCTATTTGTATCTTGGAAGGTACCTTGAGGATGATTGGATAAGGAATTCATCCCAGTGCAGTTCAAGTCAATTCCAATACAGTGATGACTTCACTAAGTCGTCAGATTTTACTTTTCTACTTCAGACTTGACAGGGCTCACATCTCCGCCTATTCTACTCTTATTATGTGGTGGAACCCTTTGGCAAGACACATGTGACACTGGTCCTAAAACTTAGGATTTGGGACCACAGTGTCGGTATCATGGGGAAGCCACCCCCTTTTCTCTTACCCACCCTCCCGCCCTTTTTATTACAATCAATTTTGTTTTTCATAACATTGCTTAGATAGTTTTCTTTCCTCTAACTACTTTATTTTTCCTTACATACATGCATCATTTTAGGACGTTAATAATTTTCCCACCCTGTCTTACACGCATTCCTGCCTCACTATTTCAAGTTTAAGTCTTGCTCAAGGACGAGAAAAATTTTAAGCTTGGGGTGGTAGGCTTCACCCTTCTTTCTCTTCACCCTTCTTGCATGCATGTCTATTTCCTGCATTTAGTTTTAAAATTTTCAAAATTTTCAAATTTTTATCTTTGCAATTACGGCCATATGGTGTGAATCTAATGGATAAATGCTTGACTTTATGCCTAGATTCATAGTTTTCATCTTAAAAATTTTGCTTGACTTTTTACTCGACTTGCGCGTTGACTCTTTCCTTGAGTTTGGTAAAAAAAAATCTAAGGTTATGTCCCTCTTTCATATCTTAAAGCTAAATTCCCTTAATCTATGTTTTGAATGGAAAATCCATGGTAAAGGACCATTGGAATGAGCTAAAACACGATTAAAGACTCCTAGCTATGAATTCACAAGCTTGCCTCTATTCATAAGGATCATTGAATCATAATTGCTACTTCTCACACATGTATCAACGAATCAATGATGAGTTTTGAACTATGATCAAGATGAAGTGTTTTCCTTGATGGAATATGTGCCTTCTCACATTAGATTGAGTCACAAAGATGAAAAATATATAAAAATGTGCAAAAGAGGCTTGGCCGCCCATAAAATCCTAAAAATATCTATATAGTTCTCACCCAAGCCTACAAATAGAATGCATATGATAAAAGCCTGAGTGTGAACAATAAATGAGTGTTGTTTCTCTTTTAGGAGAGCTGAGGATGGTGCCCAACTGGTGTATGACTGCACTCATGAACGCAGATATGTCGTTCCTGGTAGTACCACTCTAAAATCTCATTAGAGAGTCGCTAGGAACCCCTCGGTGACCTATGAGATCATCTCAGTAGCAGGGTTGGTTCGAGTGCAGTACGAGGAGTTCATCTCACTACTTTGGGCCAACTGGCTCGGACTACAGGGATTGTTTCTTGTTACATGGACCAACCTAACGTAGATCAAGATCTTTAGAGGTCATTAGAGTCTTTTTACTTTGTTTCTTAAGGACATGAATAAGTGGGAGGCATGTTGTTCTGGATTGGTATGCTTAGATCCATGGTGATGGCTCATTGCTCATCACCCGCATGATCACCAATGTGAAAAATTCTTTCATGTTTAATAATTATGATTCAAACCCTCATGACTATCAGCAGGTTGTAATGAATTCACTTAATCTTGCCTAGAAACTCTTTGATCTTGCTTTGGCAAGACTGTGGTTGATTGGTGGGGGTTTGTTCTGAAATGACATGGATCAAGAGAATTGATGCCTTAAACTATTTTTCTTAACCCTAGCATTTATTGCCAAGCTTAATTTGGATGTTATCCTTTTGTTCTTTGAGCAGAATATTGCTTGAGGACAAGAAGTTTAAGCTTGGGGTAGTTGATAACACCCAAATTTACACATATTCTCTATGCTATTTATCTATGGTTTTGTGTCACTTTGGTCTTAATATGCGCTCCTTTGCTCATGTTTTAGTTCTTTTCTTATTTACTTAGATAAAGTAACTAGCTAGCCAATAAAGTAGCCAATCTAGCCAATTTTTGGGACAAACTGGCATCGAACCATAAAGACATCTTTCCCCAGATTTTCTCCCTCTCTGAGGCCCTTTTAAACTGTATTTTTGATATATCTTCTAATGAAAAATGCATTTTTATCATAGCCTGAGTCACCTTCTTGGGCTCAATCTTGATGTGATTAATTGCTTTCATTGCCTAATTATCTTCATACATCCATGTTCAATCTAATTGATTTAACCTCTATGTTAATTGGATTTGTATCCTTGATATGCAGGTCGAATTCTAGCTATTGGGCCCGATCACCCAGGCCCATGCAACATTGTGGCCATGCCTTGTTGATGCATTGATAGCAGGCTCTCGATCGAGGTGTTGTTCAACCAAACCCGCAGTTCCTACCCCTCTACCCTGATCGTGACCTCCCCTCTCAATCACCGCGGCCGCGGTTCCATTTCCACCCTAAAACTGTGGTTGCGGTTATCCTCTAGACCGAAACCAGCTCCTGCAGCTACCCCAATCACCTGCGATGATGCTCACCTACTCACCCTCACGTTCGTAATTAGCACCTCCACCAGCCCCTGATCTCGGCCTGTGCCTCCAACCATCACCATCACACCATAGACACCTGCTTCTAGATCACGATGTCAGCCTCCAAATGTCACCGCCTCTTTCAGCCTTCACCGCAAAAATGACAACCCATAAACTATGGTCACAGTTTTCTCACTACTAAAAAATTTATTAAAGCCGAAGGTCAAATCCCTGACCAAAACTAACGAATTCCTGACCAATGTCTGATGGCCAGGGTCTATCCCTGACCAACGTACCTTGAGTAAAAGCTTGGTGACCAATACTACTAGGTCAGGTCATATCCCTGACCAATAGATCCATAAGCCTTGAGCATTTAATAGAATAGAAACAAATTTAAATATTCCTAGTCAATACCTTGAACCCAAAGCCCATATTTGTCTAGTATATATGGAAGTCATATGTCTAAAATTTTTGAAGTCATGTAACATCATTATCATATATAAGATACTTGATTTTGAAATTTTATATCACGTGCTTCAAAAAGTTTGTTAAACAAGTAATTTTACTTATAATTAGATGTCATTTACATGGGGAGGACTTTTTGCCATGCCCCTAATTGAAACACAGAACATATATAACATACAAGTTTACCACATCTATTTAATACAACTTTGTGCTTTCAAAATACAAGGTGTTGCCTACATCATACACAAATACTATCAATATATGTTTTTTCTCCTCCACAAAAGTAGGCTGGAAAACACTTGTAATAGTCATTGAGAAGCATTCATCCACCATCGCACAATAAAACATCTGTAAAGCAAAGGAAATCATTAATGAGTTAATATATTACATATATAATCAATGATTAAGTAAAAAGATTTACCATTGTTAGATCAAATAAACCATATTAGTAAGTATCTTGCGTAAGATTCTGCACACATCGTTAACTTCTACATATGAATAATGTATGGACGTTGTGATATCCAAATGATTAATGTACTATATTAAAAAAAAAGCATAGCGTCATATTATTTCAGGTGAACGCTTTCCAGTTTGGTTTAAACGCAGAAGCAAGCTGCTAGCATTCATGATCAGAACTCTAAAACCCTCACAACGCATGTAGTTCTGTCCTAGATCTGAAGCGAGATGAGCTCTGCAGTTTTCCAGTGTGTGTTTCATGGATTAAGTGATAAAAAATCATAAAACGAGTTTGCATACTTCAACACCAGACTAATGATAACTTGTATACCTGAAAATCTTGGCCGATAAGCAGGTGGTGAGCCCCCTTATTCTCTGTGCGGGTATATTTCAAAAGAGAGAGCCTATCCACAATATTGAGAAGGCACCTACCGACGAGACACCTGCACACAGTCACACAAACCATCGACGAATAAGGGATACGAATGAGTGAAGAAGAATCATGCATACACGGCGTAAAGAAAGAGGACATAAACCGCAGAGGCAGGAAGGATTTGATCCAAAATGCTTGATGGTAGAGCTGCGTAGACGCCCATTGCTATTTTCTACGCGATCTTGATGAGCGGAAGGCTGGGAGGCATAGAAGCATCATAGGAGGGATCACTGCTGGAGACCAACGACAAGCGCACAAGAGCAACGAGCGCCGCGCTAGGTTGGCGGAAGATGAGGCGCCGGTAATACCAATGGGAAGTGGGGCGGCGTGAAACTTGGAATAGATTATCGGGGCGCCTCAGGGGTGGGTTCGGTGGAGTGGGGGATATGAACTGGTTATTCTAATAAAATGGAAGCCTTAAGGGGACTAGGGTTTGAGGAGGTTGCCGAAAGAGGCTAATTAATGTTATTAGTTAGGGTTTTGGAACCTATTGTCCACGGATATGCCTTGGGAAAAAAAATAACTTAGTCAAGGATTTTAACCCTGACCAAATAGCCTTTACCTATGTTACATTTTGTTGTAGTGTCTCTTCCGCGACCTCACATATGTGACCTGCTACTTCATCCTGACACCACGCCTCACGCGAAACCACGACCACCTGATGACCAGACCAGACTGCGACTGCGGTGTGAACAACTAAGACCATAGTGTTTTCTCCTCCATTTGCATCTGTGACCACCTCATCTGCTACTCACCAACACCTGCCCGTGACAACTCTTGGATGCTATCCATGCCTCATGCAGAACAACGACCTCGCCCGTAGCCAACATGCGCCTCCATCATTGTCATGGCAGCCTCCACCTACGTCACCATCTTCTGCCCTAATTAGCCTACCTCCCACTACCTCTCTAATGGCGACCTCCCTCACACCGCGATCGCGATGCCCAAGACTGTGACCTATGGTGTACAGGCCACGACCACGACACCATCATCTCCATCACACCAGCCTTGCCTGCACCTTTAGTCACGACCCACATCTCTGCCAACACCATGGTCTCCTTCACCCAAACGTCTCCCCTCCTCCCTACACCTGTGGTTTTGTCACTCAACAAGCTACCTGCGATCCCTTCTACACCTGCCCTAAGTCGCGACCACCTTGACCCATGACCCGCCTCATCATCCACCACGATCGAGCATCGACACCGCCACCGTCTGGCTGTTCCCTTCCACCAATTCTGCTGCCCACCTCCGAAGATCGTGACCCTTCTCTCCACACCGCGGTCACAATTTCTACCTTCCCAAAGGGAATGTGGTCACAATGTCCCTAGACCGCGGTTGCGGGCTCATATATCCAGCCCGCGGTGCAATGCAAAAAGGAGCAGGATCCATTTATTTGGCAGCCACGTGCAAGGCACAAGCCATAGTGCCCAGCCCATGCCTATAAATATAACAACACCCCCAACCATTTTGGCGGCCAGTTCAGATGTTGAGAGGTTGTCAGATTGGAGCCAGAGCCCGATGGGAGCATCCCAAGGTCTAAGAGGACCAAGGCACTCAACCTACGTGTTCCAACAGCCACCAGCCTCCACACTCTCTCTCCTCCATCTCCATATCAGATCTACTCTCTCTAAAGGCGGAGGCTGAGGAGAGAGAAGATCTATGTCACGTTCATCCTCACCACTGATGAGAGAGAAGATCCATTTCATTGACATTCTCTCACCTCCATTCACCCACCGGGCTACTGTTTGGGGCAAATCTAGAGAAAGAGGACCAAGGAGTCCAGATCTGGTCAAGGTGGAGGACCAAAAGACGAGATCCAACCTATAGGGAGGCAAAGGAGTGAGAGCCACCTCTCCTTCACGAGCTAAATCTTATCTTCTTCCCCTTTCTTCTACTATGTTCCTTAGTTTCCTGTACAACGATGTTTTTCCATCTTTTTTCGGTGCTAACTATGCTTGTCTATGGCTATTTAGCTCCTTCTTAGATATATAGCCCGATCTGGGCATGTATATGTACTTTTGCCTTAAGCAAGTAGAATTATTTTAGATCTAGTATGTTGCATGTTCTATTTTCTCTTTCTAAAGTTATGATTGCTAATTTGGTTGATCTCTTACTCACTTGAATTGCTATTTCTACCTATATCGAGAGACCCGTTGTAGGAATAGCTAAGAGATGATAGTATAAGTAGAGGGGTATGGGGGTTTTCTAGATAAGATAATTGCTTATGACAATTTGTTGTCCTCTCTAGTTGAGGTAACCAATAGAGAGTTTGAGCTAGTCCGACCTGATAAAGGGAAGGATAGTAAGGGAGACACAATTATAGGAGAGTGAATAAATCCTAGCAGATTGATGTTTGAAGGGACAACTCCTTCCTATTGGATTTGGTAGATGCGTAGAGTTCCCAATAGTTCATGTGGACTACTCTAGAGGTGGGAGGCCGTTGTCTGCTTCTAGGAGGACACCGTCAGTTGATGTCCATGGTGCTGCACCAGAAGGTCAGTAGAGATGATTGTTTGAGTGTTTCTGCTGAAGGAGTGAGTTGCTACATGAAGAAGAAGAAGTAGAATACTCCTACAAGGATAATGTCACTGGACTTGCACCAGGACCAAGCATAACCATGTAAACCTTCCATCCTAGATATATTATTTTTTATGGGATCTTGTTGTTAATGAGAATCGTCTCTAAATTTTTATTTCCGCTATATATGTCATCCCAATTTACCTATATATATGTATCTAAACATATATATTTCGTTCATCAAAACCAATGTGGGTAGCCTGGATTTCGCTACCTGTCAACCCAAAAAGTAACTATACGGTCAGAAAAGTAACTCACTGGATAAAAAAATAATTATGATGAAAAAAAGTAACTATATGACTAAAAAAGTAAATCTGGGTAGAATACACAACACACACACACACACACACACACACACACACACACACACACACACACACACATATATATATATATATATATATATATATATTTGTTATAGTTGCTGTAAATGTAACTATCTATGCATGAAATGTTACAATTTGAAAGGTAAAGTAATCTTCTACATGTCAAAAGTAAGAAACTCCAAAAAAAGTAACCGAAATAGGGGATGGATAGCTACCCGCACAGATATTAAATACATATATATATATATTTGTGTGTGTATATGTATGTATATATATGTATATATATATATGTTGAGACTAGAGTACACTTAATTGTATATTTGACCCAATACAACTAACTTTTCCATCATTGGATTCTCTACTGGATTTGATGAGCAGAATCTCACTCACAACATGTTTCTCTAGTACTCACATTGTGTAAAACCTCCTCTCTCATGTCCATCATCTCAGCATCGACATATGTTTTGCCTCTAGAGATATTTCCAACTTTTGTAATCTCTCTCCTCTCCCTCTGTTCTACTCTCCTCTCTCCTTTTAGACCAAATCGCCCATCCATTTCATCTTCATGGGACAAGTCCCAACAACTGTCAATCATCGACATCAGTTTTTGACAACCCTAGACCTGAATCTACTATTTCTCTTGGTGAACCGAGCTGCACTTTCTCTTGTTAATAGTGACTTGGACCAGCTATCTCTTATGAGGTAGGACCAGACGATTGAGGCTAGCGACTACAAAATTCTCTACAGCTAGGAGCAGACTATGCCTAGTGTTTATTACTTTATTCTTATCGTGGGGTGGGTGACTTGTCCAATTTTTTTACTAGTGGGCATCTCCTATTTACCTACCATTGAGTAGTGCCATCAAAACCAAATCTTGTACGTGCCAATGTTGGAGGAGAACTAAAACCATCAGTACATGGATATGGAGATCATAAAACATCCATGAGATTAGTCTTGTCTATAGTCACATGCCTACATGTTTGAAGGTGGTCCAGACATCACCAAGAAGAAATTCAATCTATTTGTAGTGCCCATTGGTTTTCAGCAGAGGGTACCTCTATTTATGTTAAGAAGTTTGCTACAGCTAATTAAATGACGAGTATTCTTTTAATTTTTCTCTGTGTGAATGGGCATGGATGAAGATAAATGATAAAATAAAAGAATAGAAAGGCAATGAAACTGATATACAATCAGTTGCCTCTCACCTCACTGTAATAGATTTGCACTTTTAGATATGTTCTCTGCATTTTTGATGAAAAATGAAAAACCATATACTTATTTTGATATATATATAGAGAGAGAGTGTATTGATCCTATGTGAGACTTCCTTACTAACCACTAGTTTGTCTTTGTTTATAATATTCACTAGACAGAAACTCGTGCTATGAACAGACGCTAGAAGAGATTATCTTATAAAAGTATTTTGACTACAAAATCAGTAAAAATACATCTGTCACATCCATACCAATGAGAGTGTCACATTTTTTGTTTCTTCAAATAAAATAATGTGGTCAATCTATACACTAGTTCTTTAAAAAATAAACATAACAACTCAAACTGAACAACGACAAGTTTGAGGTGACCAAAAAGTCATTTGAATAGTTTGCACAAAAATGAATAATTTAGATTTATTGTCAAGCTTCAGAATATTACACACCATTTTATGTATGTATGAATTTCCCTTGACATACATTGTGCATCAAAGTGAAAACAAGCAAGCAAGCACGAGCCAATCGTGTTCATCAATGATGACTTAAGTTGAGCTTCCTTTAATTAGTTATAAATAAAGTCCTCATAAAATTAAAAGCAAAATATCCATGAAATTGTACATGCCACCACATTATATTTTAATTTTACAAATTGTGCAAAGGTGTAGAAGGAGGTACAGATAATTTCCTCCAAAGGACTCGACAAGACTTAGTACAAGAGTACTCTTTCATAAAAGATACAAATACATGGAGATTACATAAAGGAAACCATCAAGTCTGAAAGCCACAAAAAAGAATTCAATTTAGAATAGATCTAGAGATTGGTCTAAACGCATTCCATTGGCGCCAACGTCCAACTGGACATTATTATCATACATAGATGTAGCAGAAAAGCTAAAAAAAATTAAAAAAAAGGGCCTCACCAAGACACGGTCCCAGTAGTCAATGGAACCAATCAATTTCTGCATTTGCATTAGTATATGCAGAGATTTGTTGAATCAAGAAAGCATCATTAGTTGATTTAGTGCAAATAACTTAGAGAGAACCATGAATAATATGCAAAAATTCAAAACTCAGCAGTAATGTAGAGATTTGTCGAATCAAGCAATCATCATTAGTTGATTTAGTGCAAATAACTCAGAGAGAACCATGAACAACATGCACAAAGTCAAAACTCAACAGAACTTCAAGGCTAGCACCTACTATATTTGTTGACGAGGTAGCAGCCAACTCTGTAAATACTTGACAAAACCATTACCTGAAGCATGCATCAAGATACAAATTGCATATGGGTAACTACACACGCATATGAACTGGAGAAAAAACCTACAAAAAATCTCTATCAACCTGTGATGCCCGATGGCGCCACATCAAGATTACTCAAAACAAAGCACAAAATTATTACTAACAAATCACATCACCATAAAACAGGGTAAACTAAAACTGATTCATAATAGTCATCTCGAACATAACTAATTACATTTAGGTCTGAAGCCTATCATCACCTATACCACATATCATGTAACCAAGATGTGTACATCATTATTCGGTAACCCTCACGCCACAACCTGTACAAGAGATACATGCTAATAATTACAAACCAACATATACATTCATGGCATACTTCCAAAACCTTGTATTGATATACAAACATCTACAAAACACCACCAAGGACTTGAGAGTGTAAGGATGACACATATGACTCTACTACAAAATACTAACAACATATCAAACCTTCGACAGCTACTTCTCCTCTTACTGCTCAGCCTCAACCACATGATCTCTACCTCATCGTGCATGACCACCTAAAAGATGTGGAAATACATGGGGTGAGACTTACGTCCCAGTGAGAGATATAACTGCTTATCAGTAGCTATTATTAACACAGACAAGCTTAAAGTAGGAAGGCAACATTATTATCAGGTTGAGCAGATTCAGCTAAATGATATGAGCAAAGAAATTAACAATGTTTAAGCAATTTAGGCATCTACAACTGAGCAGTGGAACATCATACTCCTTAAGAAGGAATATGAAGAACTTGTATAATTGTTATAAATTAATCAGTACAAGAAATAGACATGGGTTCATCCGCGTATTTGACCCTAATAAAATATACTACATGACTGTATTACGCCTTTTAATTGCCTTGGGGATTTAAGTCATACCACTTAAATCCAGCTGACCACTACTAAGTCGATATCAGTGCCATACAAGATCAATGAAAAAGATGGAATCTAATATCTCTCAACACTACTCTCGGTTAGTATGAGAGACAACACGGAGACATAAAAGTTAACTGCCAATAGCGACATATAATTAATCTGAAAAACAACTATCTCATCTTGGTACATGTCACGATGCTAGAGAACAGCCCCACACATGTCTGTTCTATAAGAGGCATACCGCAGCCATCCTTCATCACCTATAATAGTCCATGCAATAATATATACTCAACTTGCACCCCCGCATATTCAACAATACACGCTCCAAGCTTCCTGTAGGAATTACCCGTTTCACCATCCAACAAGTATTGATACTAGAATGGATCTATGGCACAGGGAAACTACATAATTATAATTTCACTTGATTAGTTATGCCAATTGAGTATCCTTCAACATCAATCAAGTTATAATGTATAAACCCTAAACAAACTCTACAAAAGCAAGGGTAGGGTAAACCTCAAAAAGATACAAAATGTATGAGGTACAAATTGTCACATCATCACTTGATAACACTGCCATACAAGGCTATCATCATTAACTCACTGCCACATGATATTAATCCCTCATCACACCACTAGAGGATATCACCTCACATTAGGCATTAAGCCTCCTTTACGTCAATAGACCCAAACAAATATTCCTTCATCACATCATATCTCTATAAGCTCATAAGGCTCATAGTCGTCACCCTGTATCATATACGTCATTCAACCTACATAATTTAGGGCTACACAAAAAGGAGAGAGAAAGGATACTTCATTGCATTTGAGGCACTTCAAACAAGGTAAGTATTACAACATGTGTTCATAATTAGTGTTAGGTTTTACTTATGTGTATTCGATTAGGGTTTCTAGATCCACAAAATATCAAAGCATACTAATCACCATCTTTTCCCATATTCTTAGAACATCTTACTTTTTCATCCACCACCACTATTAGGCCAAGCATACCAACCAAACACATGTCATAACACCTCATCGGTCATAGAGAACTAAAGGCCACTCGCCTTATGCGACTGAAGGGGACACAAGTCATTAAGGTCAAAGACAAATATAAAGTTGTACAAACATAGAAATGACATCACATGTATTTGAATGAAAAGAAATTGTTTCCATGGCTAAAGACCATCAACCATGTGACCAAAGAGAATCACTACACACTTCACCAACCAGAGAAGAACCATGGGTTGAAGGGAACCATGTTGAAGACAAACCAGGTCGAAGGCAAATCTGGTCGAAGACCATTAGGTAAAAACCATATCAGAGACTGAAAAGATCTCAAAATAACTTGGTCAAAGGTGTATTATCAAGGTCAGCGACTAAAGAGATTCTCAACATATCACGGTCAAAGGAGAGATTAAAGCCTACAATCAAAGAAAATCACACCTCCACTCATTGACTGAAAATCAAGGGTAAACTAAGTGATCAAACCAAGGAAAACCATCTCAATGATCAAAAAACCATCACCAATCCTTCAACTACTTAGAAAATAGTATGAAGAATAGCTTAGAGGAAAAAATACTATCAAAGCATGATCTAAATAGGTGGTTAACATCTTGAAAACCAAAACATTAAGGAAAAAATGTCCAAACCTAGAATCAAGTCATCAAATCATAGGGGTAACCAAACCATTATCAAGAGGGAAATATCAATGATCTAAATCATCACATGCATCCGAAAATGTCAGACACTAAGAGAGTGAAACCAATCCATAACTATGATGAGAGACCAACATTCAAAGATGTGTATGTGAAACTAGCACTTCCGTCATCCTAGAATTTTGGGTATAAGAATTAGGGTTAGGTAAAGAAGTAAATGCATGAAAGATCATTATAGGAACTCAAACCTTAAACAAGATATCATCATTAGCAACATGTCATCATGTTTTATAGATAAGTTTCACATGTAGAATTAAAGTGCAATAATAGTAGGGAAAAGAGTTATATAACCCACGTTAAGGTGAAGATCAACTTCCAACATCAAGATCTCCAAGGGAGAGAAACCCTAGCTTTGATCACCACCACGAATAAGCTAGTCACCACCTCAAAAGAGAAGAAAACCCTAGGTCAAAAGGGCAAGAAAAGAGACCCAAATTTTCTAGACCAAAAAAGAAAAGAAAGAGAGAAAGAAGTTCTTGAACCCAACTTGAATACTATTATGAAAAACCATGAATTAGTTTCAAGAGAGTGAAGTTCCTCCACCTCAACACAAAATCCACCTTGGAAACTCCATGGATTCGACCAAGAAGAAGAAAATATGGGTAGCCTTCAAAGAAAATGAGATGAAAAAGATAAATCACTTACCAAGGATCAAAGATCACTAAAGGATCACCAAAGAAGACTAGCTCCGCTCAAGGTCCCCACATGTAAGATGATTGGCCACCAAAGATACATAGATGAGCTTCTTCTCCACCAAGCACAGAAGGGTTGAGCTCAAGGTAAGAGAGAGAGTACAAAAGGATCATATGCATGGAAAAAGAAGGATACATATACTCAAGGGTAGAGAGAGATAAAAGAGCTAGGTGTCATGTACATAAGTGCCATGTGTCCCTCAAAGAACAACCATGCAACCACTAAAACCATGCAAGCCACTAAGGTCATGAAAAAAAGAAGGATCATAGACCTAGCTTGGTCCTAGAGGACCGTTAGTCGAAGAAAAAATTGCCACAAAGGCTCATGGTGGAAGAGAAACCAACGACCAAACTCATGAAACCCTACGATTCCTCTTCGACCAAAGAGAAGGAAAAGCTCTTCGATCGAAGGGACACCACCACCACCACCAAATCCTCTTTGACTTTAGAGGTTAGGACAAGGAAACATCAAGGGTGGTTGAAGGAAACCAACTCAAAGGGTCAACATTCAAACAAGGTCAACCATCAAAGCAAACCCTAGAAACAACACCCAAGTCACTCTTCATCAAAATAAGACATAACAAGGTGCCCTAAACATCATACTCTCTCTCGTGATGTTATAACATGTGAGTTATATTCAAAATGTGACAAATTGCAAGATAAACCCTCAATCATGGGTCAATTGCAATTTGGTCCAAAACAAGCACAACTAGCTCAAACATCAACCAAACATGACTAAACTGAAAACACATGCATTTCACATGTTATTAAGGCATATAAAGAGATTAAATTAAGGTTTTAAGCATCTTATTAAGAAAATAAAACACAATCAAACACTAAGCTAGGTCATGGGCCTTAGAACCATAAACCCCTAACAAGGATTTTGCCCCAGAAATCCTATATGAAAAGAGATGGGTACTTCCACCACATCTCATCTTGAAGCGCGCATGTGGATTCCTCTACAACATGATGATGATAGAAAACCTTAACCAACATGATGTCCTTCTACAGCTTCTTGATCCTCCTATCTAGAATCAACACATGACCTTCTATATATGACATATCTTCCTCTAGATCAACCTCCACGAGTTGCAACACCAACTCTGTATCTGGGTGGCACTTCCTCAACATAGAAACATGAACCACTGGATGCAACCTATGCAGCTTAGGTGAAAATTCCTACTTATAGGCCATCTTTCCAACACGTTCCACCACCGGGTAAGGTCCCATATATCTACGAACCAACTTACCCTTCTTCCCAAACCTCAAAACACCTTTTAAAGGAGAGACCTTGAGGTACACTCTATCTCCCACTTGGAACTCCAACAGCCTCCTAAAATTATCAGTATACGACTTCTGCCTATCATGTGCTATCTTCAGCTGCTACTGAATCACTTTGATCTTTTCTATTATCTACTGAACAAGTTGAGGACCCAAAAGTTGATGCTCGCCCATGTCATACTAGCTCAACAAAGATCTATAACATCTCCCATAGAAATCTTCATAAGGTGCCATATCGATGCTCCTATGATAGAAAACTCTATCAAACTGAGGTGCACATCCCAACTGCCCAAAAACTACAAGACACTAGCTCTCAAGAGATCCTCTAAGATCTGGATCATCCTCTCTGACTGTCCATATGTATGTAGGTGAAACGTAGTGCTGAACCTCAAATGCGTACCCATAGTTGTGTGCAGACTTCCCAAAAATGACTAGTAAACTGAGGAACTCTATCAGACACAATGGTAGTTGGGATATCATGCAAACGTACTATGTCATCAACATATATTTGTGCAAGCTTCTCTAATGTGTATGTTGTCTTTACTGACAAAAAGTGCATTGTCTTAGTCAACCTATAAGCTACCACCCAGATGGAATCATGACCCTTGGCTATTCTAGGCAGACCTACCACAAAGTCCATCATGACATGACCCCACTTCCACTATGGTATGGGCAACGGTTGCAAAGTTCCTGTAGGCTTATGGTGTTCTACTTTAACCTATTGACACACATGAAATCTTTCCACAAACTCATATACATCACGCTTCAATCCTGACTACCAATATAAGTCCTTCCAGTTGTGGTACATATTAGTGTTCCTAGATGCATAGTGTACATTGAGGAGTGATCCTACTCCAAAACCATCTTCCTTAGATCAGCCACATCTAGAATCATTATTCTTCCGTGGTAACACACTGTCCCATCCTCTGATTCGTGGAATACATCATGCTTCTCACTACCAAACTCTAATCATCACCCTTATATTACATTATCTTCATGTTGAACATATCTAATTTTTTCCCTCAACGTAGGCTTCACATGTAATTGTGCCAACAAGCCTGTCAACAAGATGACTTCCAATTTCATGTTCATCTAATGCAAAGATACTAACATGCCTCTCTTATGGCACACCAAGGAACATAATTGTGCCTTGTCAATAGAAGAAGATGATGATGATGATGACGACGAAGACGATGAAGATGATGATGATGACTTCTTACTTAAAGCATTTTCCACCACATTTTCCTTCCTTGGATGGTAATCTATACTACAATCATAATCTTTGAACAAATTCATCCAGCATCATTGCCTCATATTCAACTCTTGCTTAGAGAAGATATACTATAGCTTTCGATGATCCATGAAGATTTGACACTTCTTGTCGTACAGGTAGTGCCTCCAAATCTTCAAAGCGTGAACAACTACAACTAACTCCAGATAATGTGTGGGATAGTTCTCCTCATACTTCTTTAGTTGTCGTGAATAGAAAGAGATCGTGTTCTTATCTTTCATCAACACACAACCTAATCCATTCTTCAAAGCATTACAAAAGACAATGTAGTTTTTTCTTTGTTCTGGAAACACTAGAACTAGAGCACTGGTCAACTTCTCCTTCAAAAGTTGGAATGCATGTTGATACTTGTCGTACTAAATAAAAGACACACCTTTCCTTGTCAACTTCATTAGGGGTAATGACACAACACTGAATTTCTTGATGAACCTCCTATAGTATTCCACCAAACCTATAAAACTATAGACTTCTATTGGCATCTTCGATTGCTCCCATTGTATTATAGACTCAACCTTCTTAGGGTCCTCATAAACACCCTCAAAAGATATCATGTGTCCAAGGAAAGAAACTTCCTTCTACCAATACTCGCATTTGCTGAACTTAGCATACAACTGATGTTGTCTTAACAATGTCAATTCCATACATAGATATTGCTTGTACTACTGACTGTCGTGTGAGTATATCAAGATGTCGTCATTCAACACTGTGACAACTGATCAAGATAATGTTGGAACACTCTATTCTTCAAGTCCATGAATGATGTTGATGCATTGGTTAGCCCAAACGAAATAACCATGAACTCGTAGTGACCATACCTAGTCTAAAAAAATGACTTGGGTATGTCATCCACCTTGATCCACAACTGGTGATGTTCGGACCTCAAATCAATCTTCAAAAACACTATAGCATCTTACAACTGGTCAAATAGATCATCAATATGCAGAAAAGGATACTTACTCTCTATTATTACTTTGTTCAGCTATCGTTAATCTATGCACAATCTCATGGATCCATGATTCTTCTTAACAAATAACACGAGAGAAGCCCAAGGTGAATTACTCAGTGTGATGAAACCTTTCTTAAGAAAATCTTGCAACTACTTCTTCAACTCTTGCATTTCTGTTGGTGCCATTTTGTAAGGTTTATGCGTTATCAGTTGTGTACCATGTACCAAATTGATCTCAAAATCAATCTCTCTAATTGGGGGAATACTAGAAAACTCATAAAGAGATTGATTTTGAGATGTTGGACAACTTGCACCTCCTGGATACCCAGACTCCTCATCTTGGTATCCATATGTGCCAAGAATGCTTCACAACCCTATCTCATCAAGTTCTCTGTCATCATTGATGACACCAAACATGTTAGAAGAATTTTTCTATATCCTTGGAAGGTCCACATCATGTGACCGTCAATCAATATCGCTACCTTGGAACCAAAGTCTAAGACCACCCGATACTTTTCCAAAGAATCTATTCCAAGGATCACATCAAATACATGCATTCCAAGTGGTCTGAGATCCACTCGAATGTTGTGTCATAAAAATATAGAACACATGAAGGAGACACCTCTTACAACTCAGCGGAACCAACCAAAGGGGTTCCTAAATGAAGGTTATCAGTCTACAACTAATAAGAAATGTACAACTAGCAATCACTTGCCTATGATAAAAGAGTGCATCATATCCCAGTCAACCAAAACAGATATAGAGCAAGAAGAAGACAAACCAGAATGAATTAATTTCATTTGACATATCACGACTCATAGGTTGACCATTCCTTTCAGATGACTCATAACTTAGAATCAATCTATTGCTTGTTGTCACTCCCTTCCTTTGTTGGCTTGTTTAGAAGAACCAACCTATGATGCCTAACCATGTCCTCTTCCATGACTAAACTATTTCTGTTGGGAACCTTACTGACTCTGTCTTGGCTGTGGGGTCACCTCTTTATCCTTAATTGGGCAATATGGCCTTGTATGCCTGATATGTCCACATTTAAAACAAGTCTTGCTCTCATACCATGGCCTAGACGGTCCTGTCACTGAAACTTATGTCGTACTATGAGCTGTACAGACTCTGCCTTGGCTTGGTGACCACTAAGACTGTACTCCATGCCTCGTTGTGATGGAAGTTCTGAAATCCTACGCTTCTTCAAGCCTCTATAAGACTATCATTGATATTGTGCAGGTCTCTTCTTGGCATTCACCTCTCATTTCTCGATAGTTGAACACTTTATCCATCTCACTGAATCTACAAAAGTCGCAAATTTCTCTCTATTCTCCAAAGATGACATTGTCACCATCAACTTTGTACTCAAACCCTTCTCAAAACATTTGATCCTCTCTTTACCTATCACAACCATGTACAGGAAAAACCTCAAAAGTTCCATGAACGCTACCTCATGTGTTGATCGACATATATCCCTATCAAATCTTCTCAAATGACATGATCTTCTCATCAAGGTATGTATGCAGGAATTATCAACTGACAATCACCCATCAAAAATCTTCCCAACTGATGACAACACAAGGCCTCTTCTCCTCTTCAATGGCCCATTAGCGTCCAACACTCCCTTTCAATAGGTACATTGCATGCTTTACCTTATCCTCTTTAGGGATGTTTAGAATCTTAAAATCCTTCTCCATCTCTATCAACCATAGATCTGTGTTAGCTGAGCCCGCCATACACGCATACTCAACCTCCCATACACACCTTAACTTCTCAAAGGTCTTCCCAAAACCCTGGGATTCCACATTGGGGATTGCTGCCCTTTCTTGGGGTATGAACATCCTATCCACCATATGCATCATCGTGGCAATGAACTATCCACATGGACTGAAAAGAGGTATTGGTCACCATAGTTGGGTTAAACTGGGGTATCTCAGGGACTCCATCATATTTTATCTGCCTCTTGGAACCACCCCTTGGTTCAACAACACTTCTCTCCACATGTTTTCCATGTATTCTAGAGATATTTTTTCTTCTCTTCTTATTCTTATTTTGCATAAGAAGAAGCTACCATTAAATATGTTGAATGACACTAGATAGACACAAACCCTAGTCATATGTCCCTGTAGACTCAGCAAACCTAGAGCTCTGATTCCAAACCAAATTGTGCGTCCCTACGACACCACATCAAGGTTACTCAAAACAAATCATGGAATTATTACTAAAAAACCAAATCACCACAAAACAAGGTGAATTAAAACCGATTCATGATAGACATCTCAAACGGAACATACTACATTTAGTTATGAAGTCTATCATCACATGTATCGCATATCATGTAACCAAGATGTGTATATCACTATTTAGTGGCCCTCATGCCACAACCTGTATAATAGATACTTGTACATAATTACAAACCAACATATACATTCATGGCATACTTCTAAAACCTCATATCGATACACAAACATATAACAAACACCCCCAAGGACCTGAGAGTACATGGACGACACATAAGACTCTACTACAAAACACTAGCAGCATATCCAACCTTTGACAGCTACTGCTCCTCTTGCTGCTCAGCCTGAGTCACACGATCTCTACCTCATCGTGCACAATCACCTAAAAGATGAGGAAACCCATGGGGTGAGACTAACATCCCAGTGAGAGATATAACTCTTCTCTAGTAAGTAATATAAACACAGATAAGCTTAAAGCAAGAAGGTAACATTATTATTAGGTTGAGAAAATTCAACTAAATGATATGAGCAAAGAAATTAACAATGTTTAAGAAATTTAGGCATATACAACTGAGTAATAGAACATCATACTCTTTATGAAGAAATATGAAGAACATGTATAACGATTATAAACTAATCAGTACAAGAAACAAGCATGGGGTCATCCAATGTGAATCACATTTGACCCTAGGAAAATATATTACATGGTTATATTACGTATTTTAATTGCCCTTAGGATTTGATTGTACCACACAAATCCAACTGACCACTGCTAAGTTGAAATAAGTGCCATACAAGATCAATTGAAGAGCCAGAATCCATGATCTCTCCATTCTAGTCCCGGTTAATACGAGAGACAATGTAGTGACATAAAAGGCAATTGTCAACAATGACATATAGTCAAGCTAAAAACAACTAGCCCACCTTGGTACATGTCACATTTCTAGAGATAAGATCACGCATTGCCGTTCTATAAGAGGCATCCTATAGTTACATTGTTGCCTATCACATATCATACAATACCTGAGGCATCTCCGCATCCATCCTCCATCACCTGTAATTGTGGACGAACAGATATATACTCAACTTGCATCCCTACATATTCAATAATATGCACTCTGAGCTTCCCGTAGGAATTACTCATTTCACCATCCAACAAATACTAACACTGGATGGATCAATGGCACATGGAAACTACATGATTAGGGTTTAACTTGATTAGTTATGCCAATTTAGTGTTTTTTAGCATCAATCAAGTTACAATGTATAAACCCTAAACAAATTCTACAAAAGCAAGGGTAGGTACAACATCAGAAGATATAATACATATAAGGTAAATTTTGTCACATCATCACTAGATAATACTATCATACAAGGATATCTTCATTATCTCACTGCCACAAGATATTAATCCATCATCACATCACTGTAGGGGATAGCACCTCAAATTAGGCATTAAGTCTCTGCTAGGTCATAAGACCCAAACGCATATCCCTACATCACATCATATCTCAATAGGTCTCATAAGGCTCATAATCATTGCCATGTATCATATAATCATCTCCCTAGTAATCACAAGCTGGGATATTCGTTCAACCTGCATGATTTAGGGCTATACAAATAGGAGAGAGAAAGGATACTTCATTGCATGCTAGACACTTCAAACAAGGTACGCATTACATAACGTGTTCATAATCAGGGTAAGGGTTTACTTATGTGTATTCAATTAGGGTTTCTAGATCCACATATTATCAAAGCTTCCTAATCACCATATTTTCCCATATTTTTGGAACATCTTACATTGTCACCCACCACCACTATTAGGTCAAGCATACCAACCAAACACATGTCATAAAACCTCATCGGCCAAAAAGAATTGAAGTACACTCACCTTATGCGACGAAAGGGGACACAAGTCATCAAGGTCAAAGATAAATACAAAGCTCTATAGTCGTAGATATGACATAACATGTCTTCAACCGAAGAGAAAGTGTTGCCATGGTCGAGACCATCAATCACGTGACCAAAGAGAAGCACTACACACTTCATCGACCAAAGAAGAACCCTGAGTCAAAGGGAACTAGGTCGAAGAAAAACCAGGTTGATGAAAAATTGATTCGAAGACCATATCTGTGATCGAAGAGATCTCAAAACAACTTGGTCGAAGGTATATTATCAAGGCTAGCGACAGAAGAGATTCTCAACATATCAAGGTGGAAGGAGAGACCAAATCCTACATTCAAAGAACATCACACCCACACTCATCGACTGAAAATCAAGGGTAAACCAAGTGACCAAACCAAGGAAATCCATCTCAACGACCAAGAAAACATCACCAACCCTTCAACTACTTAGAAAATAGTATGAAGAACAACTTAGAGGAAAAATTACTATCAAACGATGATTAAAAAAAGGTGGTTATCATCTTGAAAATGGAAATTTCACGAAAAGAAGTTCATTAAGGAAAAAAATGTCCAAACCTTAGAATCAAGTCATCAAATCATAGGGGTATCTAAACCATTATCATGAGAGAAGAATCCACGATCCAAATAATCACATGCATCCTAAAATCTCAAACAACAAGAGAGGGAAACTGATCCATAACTATGATAAGAGACCAACATTTAAACATGTGTATGTGAAACTCACACTTCCATCATCCATAAAATTTTAGGTATAAGAATTAGGGTTAGGTAAAGGAACAAATCATGCAAGATAATTATAAGAAGCCAAACCTTAAACAATATATCATCATCAACAATATGTGATGATGTTTTAGAAGTAGGTTTTGCTTGTAGAATTAAAGTGCAATAATAGTAGGGAAAAGATTTATATAACATGCCCTAAGGTGAATATCAACTTCCAACATCAAGAGCTCTAAGGGAGAGAAACCCTAACTTTGATCACCATCACGACCAAGCTATTCACCACCTCAAAATAGAAGAAAACCCTAGATCAAAAGGGCAAGAAAAGAGATCCAAATCTTCTAGGCTGAAAAAGAAAGGAAAGAGAGAAAGAAGTTCCTCAACCCAACTTGAATACTACCATGGAAACTTGTGGATTCAATTCAAGAGAGTAAAATTCCTCCACATCAACACAAAAGACACCATGGAAACTCCATGGATTCAGCCAAGAAGAACAAAAGAGGTATATGATTTCAAATAAAATGAGATGAAAAAGATAGATCACTTACCAAGGATCACCAAAGAAGACTAGCTCCACTCAAGGTCACCACAAGCAAGATGATCGGACACCAAATCTCCAAGGATGAGCTTCTTCTCTACCAAGAACACAAGGGTCGAGCTCAAGGGAAGAGAGAGGGTAGATAGGGTGCAAAAGGATTGTATGTTTGGACAAAGAAGGATACATATATTCAAGGGTAGAGAGAGATAAAAGAGATAGGTGTCATGGACATAAGTGACACATGTCCCTCAAAGAACAACTATGCATCCACTAAAACCATGCAAGAAACTAAGGTCATAAGAAGAAGGATCAACATCCTCACTTGGTCCTAGAGGACCATTGTTCGATGGAAAACATGGCCATAAAGGCTCATGGTTGAAGAGAAGCCAGTGACCAAATTTATGAAACCCTAGGATTCCTCTTCGAACAAAGAGAAGGAAAAGCTCTTTGATCGAAGGGACACCACCACTAACAAAACCTATTCAACCATAGAGGTTAGGAAAAGGAAACATAAAGGGTGGTTGAAGGAAACCAACTCAAAGGGTCAACACTCGAACATGTCAACCATCAAAGCAAATCCTAGAAATAACACCCAAGATGTCACCACTTCCCTCTTCATAAAACCAAGAAAAAAAAGGTGCCCACCAATATCATACTCTCTCTGATGGTTTTAAAACATGTGAGGTACATCCAACATGTGAAAAATTACAAGATAAACCCTCAATCATGGGTAAATTGTAATTTGGTCTAAAATAAGCACAACTAGCTCAAACATCAACCAAACAGGACCAAACTGAAACACATGCATGTCACATGTTATTATAGCATCTCAAGAGATTAAATTAATATTTCAAGAATCTTATTAAGCAAAGGAAACACAATCAAGCACTAATGCTAGGTCAGAGGCCTTACACAACCCATGCATTTATCAAAAGAGAAGAGTGCAACACACAATTTGCATCTCTACCTTCCAACTAGATATACCAATGTGAATCTCATTTGCCAGTTGACCAGAATCAATAAAATGAAAAACAAAAGTAAAACTTGATAATGACTTCAAGATTATGACTTAGCTCAATCGAAAAAGCAAGAAAAGGAACCTATTGAAGCACTGAAAAATGGTGTATGTCCACATTATATAGACACACATTACAAAAAAAAGAAATGACATAAGCAGATATGTCGAGGAGTATATCTCTAAATGCATCCTTTCTCTCCATATGCTTTTAAAGTATTGTCATAGCCCAAGAAATTTGTTTAGAACAAACCCAACGGAACAATACTTAGTAGCATGCTCCTCCACCTTCAAAGATTTCTCATCATGCTTGGCTTCAACAAAAGTATGTTTGCACACATTTTTGCAAAAGGTTTCAAGAAAAATGATGGCAATGCATGGAGTTTTCAACAAAACACAAGCAAAACTAGTTTCCTCGAGTCTACTAATTTATATGACCCATACTTTAAAAAAGAATATGGATAGTTGGTCTATATCTAACAACCATGACTTTTTAAGACAAAGCTCATTGCATATGCAACAAAAGAAGATAAAGTCTGCATGATGATTTAGTATGAAAATATTAGGATGACGATATCCCGAAGATATGAAAGGGTTTTCCCCATTTCCATCATTAATGCGATATTCCATTATCCTGGGACCAACAAAAGAATCAGTAGGACTTGTACCGGGACCGGAGGTGCCGCATACTGCTGGAGCAGAAGCCTGATCTATCACTGTGAAAGAGAACAGAGGGCAAAGCTAGAGGTACAAATATAATATTATCATGAAAAGTGATGGATCAATGAGCCACGGGTTGCACGAGTTTGAAGAGGAAACTAAGAAGTGATGTGAAGCAGAAAAATTGGTGGAGCCGAGATACAAATTGATGGATCGAGGCAAAGATGAATGATAGTTTCGGAACAAAAAAAGCTACCTGTATGTGGTGGACATCGTCGTTAGTGCTTCACTCTCCACACTGTAGATCATCGCCCGAAACCTATAAAGCCAAACGTGAGTACCTAAAGAGGAGAAGTCGGTGATGCGGAAAAGTAATTCTTGACGGACACTTCTTGAAACATAACTATGTGATAATTGTGGACAACCCTCCGGTGGTTTTTTACAAAACAAAGGACTCGTTTATAAATTTTAATTTTTTGACAAAAATTTTGGAAAAAATCCAAAATAAGTTGTATAGATATACTCTATGCCTCATGAAATGAGTTCTATAGAAAACTGGAATCACAATTAACTAAAAAAGTAATCACTTGATCCACTTGTTCGTCCTTCATTCATGTCAAGCAATATAATAATCAAATCAACACTCACCTCATTCACCAGCTTTGACTACTATTTTAAGAAATTGAATCAATGAAATTATATAACTGACTTCCTCCGGTCACACTTGTTTACTGTTTGATTTCTTTTCTTATTTGATTGAAGATTGTCAATATCATTTTCGTTTCTTCTTTTCTCTAGTCATTGTCTCGTTTATCTTCCATATAAGTCATTATCGATTTTTGGTTTATGCAAATGACAAAATAAAACACAGAAATAAGAAAGATTTTCTTCCATCAAGGTACCATAAAATTCCATTATTATGTTTACTATGTATACGTCGGGAGTTAATTGTGCTTGGAAATGAAATTGAAGCGATGGTTCTTACTTTATTCTCTACCATAAACACAAATTTCATCTTGTTTGTACATTAATAAACTTTAGTTTATATAAAAGTAGATATTTATTTATTTCTAACTAAACATCATTAAAAAATCCACCAGCTAAATTAAGTACACAAAAAGTGACTTCCTAAATTACATCAAATTGGGTTTACAAGGCGACATATCAAACAATACAGTTCTAACTCTGGATGTCTTGTTTCTACACCTTGAGAAAATAGAATCCCAGAAAGAGTAAAGATTCTAGAAGAGATGTTCGACATTCCATGGATCATGACTCCAACTTCTAAAATCTTGTGTTGGGGTCTCTATCCACACAAGTGATTCATTGTCCACATGTTAGTCTATGTTGTTAGAAGTTGGTTGACTTCTTGTAGGAATTTAGCCTGACTTGTGGGCCCATCTCGTCAAAACATTTTTATACATTGTTTGTAAAGAGGTGACCTTCCAAATCCTCTCTTTTCTACATTTTATATGCACTCATTTTTTTATATTTCATCACTTATTCAATTTAATGTGTCATTCAACCAAAGTACATCAGAATATATACAAGAGCAGTGTGAATTTCTACATATTAGTTTTTATGATAATAAAGAATATATTATATAGTCATAGAACTAAATGTAGTCAGTTACAGCTTAAAAAAGAACATGGTCTCATAGTCACACTGACATTTTAACCAAAAGTATGATATATCAACTCACCACTTCTAATGATGTAGTGCCACATTGATTTGAGAACTTTGGTCAAAGATGAGAAACTTAGATTTGAACTGGGCTTCAGCTCATTTGAATTTGGGATATAAGACCAATACTTATTGAACCTTTATTCCTATTGATCAAAGATGCAAATTATTTGTTACTGAAATGCATGAAGTCACACTGGCCCCTCATTTTTATTCTACTGCATGGATTCCATCTCCTCAACTCCTCATTTTCTTGTATAATAGTGCCTCATTTTCTATTCATAGTGTCTCATTTTTATACAAGTCACAATGCCTCATATCTGGGGTTTTTGGCACTTTGAGCTCACCTTGGGATGCGTACAGAAAGTTGAAGTTGTAACAACTACGATTGAATCCAAATCAACCTTTCGTCAAGTTATCTCTATGTGTCTGATCTTGGAGGCACCATACTATGTTGGCAATGAATTCAATGATCAATAATAAGATACATAATCAGTTAGCAATCCTAGATACACATCATTTCTATCCAAGTAGTAGGATTAGTCAATATGACTAAACCATCAATGACCAACGATTATCATGTTGTATAATTCTTTTATCATAGATATTCAGATTGAACTAGAGGTATGGACATGTCATATTAGTTACATTCAATTCAAGTTCATTGACCTCCAAGTAGACTAGCCATGTGTTTCTATAATCTCACTTATCAAAAAGCCTTGGATATCACTCCCATTATATGGGAGGCACATATTTCTTCTACATCAATCACAATGTGTAGCATGATTCTCATCACACTCAATAACTATCTTTGAAGTTTGTTGACATCCAAGTAGACTAGTCATGTGTTTCTATAATCTCACTTATCAAGAAGCAATGGATTCAATCCCATTATACGGGATGCACATATTTCTTCTACATCATTCACAATGTGCAGCATGATTCTCATCACACTCAATCACCATTTTTAAGGAAATCTTCTTCAATATCATATTTTGTAGTGTCAAAGAATGATGAGTGTCACTTCAACATTGAAGTAACTTTGAGTCGAAGGATCACAACACTACTATCTCACTTTATAGTTGTGCCACATTGACTAGGTATGTTTTAAGACTATTGTGCTTAGTATACATTTGGATTTTTCAAGTCTTGAACATGAAGTCTAATGTCTTTGAGTCAATTGTTCTAAGGATATACATTATGTACATCAATATTTGTAAACTAATGTCTATCTATAACTAGATTTGTCTTTTTTAATCAAATTAAAATCGAAAGTACAAAAGGGCATAATCCAAATTAGATGTATGTATTTATGTTTACAGTTATATTCTTATATATCTGCATATTGTTGGCGTATATGCCCTAGAAGACCATGGTTATATGACCATTATATGATATCTTTTTATTTTTTAGTAAATCAAGAAGCTATTCTAATCTTGCCTTCTTCATGTTGCCCAATCATTGATTCAAATAACATTAGTTAATTTCATTTTAATTTGAATTTACTTGCACCAATAAGAGAAGATGAATAAGATAGTTTTTCAGCTTCCTATAGTGATTATTTAATGATAGGCTATTGTTGTATATTTACATATAAGTATAAATAGATATAGATACATATGCAAATTTTGTATTATGTCATTTTTCAATGTCTTTTAATCACCTAAGTTTAAAGAGAGATACACATATTACCAAACGGGCAAAAGGAATCTTTAGTGTGGTGTTTAAATTCAAAGTCAAGGACAATAAGAAATAGGGGTAATAATGAAAGAGTCAGAATATAATGGAAAGAAAGGATGTTATAACACTTAGATTATTAGTAATAATGCTAAAGAAAATGAGTTGGATAATCAAGGGTGTGAGTGTATGGCAGCTTGTATGCACCTTGTCTGTTTAGTATAGTAAGGATGAAATTAGTAGGTTGGCGTCTGGATCCTAATGCCTAGGACAGGATACCTTGTGAGTGGCATGTACTACATATACTTTTTTATTATCTATAATACTATAAAAGAGGGATTTTTTTAACTAATTAAAAACATGGGCCACTAAAACCTCTCCAAACAATCATAATCAACTATTTGAAATGAAGCTCTCTCTTTCATTCTCTGTCTTCTCACAATTTTTTGCAACTTTTCTTTTAATTTTATTGCTTTTTTATCTCACACGATCATACAAAAATAAAACCCAACGCCACACCTCGCCTCTCCTCCCCACTCTTTCCATACTAGTGAATACACATGTATACATGTAAATTTGTTGTACATGCACAAATTATATTAGACAATTTATAGAAAAATATGTTTATATATTTGTCAATAAAAAGGAGTTGATATTTTAAGTATATGACCCTTATTTAGAACAACTTATAAAATAGATAGTGCAAAGATGAAAAGTATTTCTTTTCATAAATAGAACAAAAAAATAAAATTCATTTTAGTGTTTTACATAAGATAGTTTAAATTAAGAATTTAAATAAATTAATGTATGCATTTCTAATAAAATATATTTGATGGAAGGTGTTATCATTATGTAGACTAAATCCCCATTTCATATAAAAAAATCAACAATAAAGATTCATGGTTCCCTTGAATAGTTTCAACATTTTCTTCCCACTATGTCATTATTATCAATCAAAGCTAAAATGATCACTAAAAATTGAGGGTGTGACCGTGTATGCAAGTTAAATCATCGTATTCTTGTTTAAAAAATATATTCTTACCAAAGAAGTTCAAGAACAATACACAAATTAAGGTCCTCAAGAAAGTTATCTTGTCCTCCATACCGACATTATTTTCTTGGCTAGCCCTTTAATAGAATATGGAATGAGATGTACTGTACTGTCTTTGGTGTAACAACTTACAATTGCAAAAATTACTCCAAAATATTCATTTTGAAGAAAAAAATAACACAAAATGGACTAAGAATAAAGGATTTTAGGTCTTAAGATATAGAGAGTTTAAAGATAAAAATTGGCTGAATAAAAAACTAAAATAAAAACAAATGTAACGAAATAAAATTGACATAAAATATAATGGTAACGTTGAATTTTAGAGGGCAATTAAAATAGAAATAAAGAAAATTGGAGGGAAAGTATTAGGAAATTAAGGATAAATGTTATAATATAGATGAAACTTGGATGCTTGAATGGAAATATAGTGAAACATGAGATATGAAGAAAATAATTGTATAATAAATAATGAATACAAAAATGAGGCATTGTGGGGGTGTTATTGGTGGAGTCAATAGAGTGGTGGGTGGAGTTGGAAATGTGGAGAATGTGAAAGGATAGGGTGCGAATCTAGGTGATAGTGGAGGCACTAATTGGATGCAACTACAACCAAATATAGGGAAAAAACAAGTAATTATTGGATATCTTAGGAAGATATAGGAGATAGAAAAGTAATAAATAAAAAGTATTCAAAAGATGTGAAAGGAAAGAAGTCTCGCCCTACTAAAGCATATTTTATTTTTGATATAGATATGATAAACTAAAGATGATTATAGTGTGATTAAAATTGAGATAAGAGAGAAGATTCACGACATGTTAGTTAGGAGGTAAGTTATAGGGAAGGTAAGAGAAAGGAACATGTTCAATCTATTTGGTTAGACAAAGTGATGGAGATGAGAAAGTAAGGAGAGCATGAACGAGAAACATTGATGCATACTTTGTACCCCTTATCCTCCCATCAAATCAAAGTAGTGATAAGGAAAAAGAGAAAGACTCTGCATGAACTTATAAGGAATGTTGAAATTAGAAAAAAAATTGGGTGAAAAAAATTGACTGGATAGAAAACTAAAATAAAAACAAAAGTAAAGAAACAAATATGACATGAAGTTTAGTGGTAACGTTGAATTTTAGAGGATAATTTCAATGGAAACAAAGAAATTTGGAGGGAATTTTGGAGGGAAGATATGAGGAAACGAAGCATAAATGCTATAATATATAGAGACTTTTGATGCTTGGTTGGAAAATTTAATGAAATATTAAACATGAAAGAATTGTTATAACACAAGGAATATGAAAAGAAAGTAGTCATTTTTCTAGGTCACATATCATATCTATTTACATTTATTTTGAATGATTAAAGTCTTTTTATTTTTTATACTAACCAAACATGACAAAATAGGTGTCCCTTTCCTTACTCTATACTTTATTAAAGGCACACAAAACATGGAGAGATTAATATTTAAATTGGGAAGTATATGGGGAAGAGATAGTGGATATAGTAATGGCACATAAGGACTTCCATTTTAGAGAACAATATGTTATCGTGCATACAATGAGGACACACATAATGAAAAGGGGAATTTTTGGGGTAACTATGATTGAGGCTAACTAACTATGATTGAGGCTAACTATGATTGAGGTGTTGTCCATTGTGACGTACATCATTTTGAGTCTTGATTTGCTTTCGTTGATGTTGCAACGTCGTCATCAATTCAACTTTTAGAATTATTTTGAACAGTGATCCAATATCCTATGGGACGGTGTCACTAAAATTATGTTCTTATGTTTTGCTTCTTATTTTTCAGTTAGTATTTTGAGCACTTATACGTAGTCTTTGCTGGTTTGGGTTCTGGAAGCAATGTTGTATATTGATAGAAAACTCTGATACAGGTTTGTGGAGATTTTATGTTTAGTCGGCGGGTTGTAAATATGGTGATGAGCGACGGTAGTATCAATCTCCACATCAAATTCATCCCAGCATATATGAACTGATCCTTGAAAGAGTGATGAGTATTGTAGGAGTTGGTACGTGCTGGTGTGTATGTCTCATTGGTAAGTTTAAATCTATCGCCATTATTCGAGAAAGACAATTTTTTATTCTTTCATTTAATTATTTCTATCTTCTAACATTTTATCTTCTTTCCTTTTGCACCTAGAAATGCAAATTTGGTAGTTCACTGGTGAGGAAAACTTCAGTTGAAAATTACATGCGTAAATTTTTACAGTATTTCAGTGTTTGAAATATATGGTTTTTGCATGTTTTTTGTGAGCTTAGATATGCTACCAGCCGTGAGATGTAATTTTCCATTTTAAGGTGAATAATAATTTTTGACTCCAACATATGACTTAAGGACTGAAGGTGTAATGGTACCATATTTCACAGTGATGGAGTCAGCAGATTTTATAGTGATGGAGCAACAACATCAAAACATTCATTAAATATTTCAATCATGCCAATCAGCTCTCCGATGAAGTAAGCTTCCACTAATAAATATCTTTCATGGAGTATATAAATCGATACTTCCATGTACGTGTGCCATTCAAAACCAACATAGAAACATCATCACTCTTCTATCTACTGGCGTGAGCAACCTATTCAACATTGTCATTGCCCGGTAATTGGTCTTTAATTATACAAATTTCTTCTTCCAGCTAAAATAAAAAAAGAAAATGATAATGAATAGTTGACGAATAGCATATTGAAGTGGTTACAGTCTTCTTGAATATAAAATACTTCTCCAACGATAACAAATATGAGACACATAAATTTAGTCTTTAGTAGCCCAACAATTTTATAGTATGTAAGGAACCTTTTCGTGTTCTACCAACGAGCCCCTCTGATTATACACTTAAGTTACATATTCATCTAACTTCACATGCAATAGACTGCATATATGTATGCATTGACGTTGTGGCTGAATACAAATGTAAGTACTTGTAACATGGACATATTTAGACTAACTACATGTTTTTTTATTCCAATTACAGTTAGTTCTTCATAAGTCATTTCACTGTGTCATGTGTTCTAGATGTATCATCATACCAATTGAGATATATCAACTCTATTATCATATTTAGTTTTTATACAAGTATTGCTTGTGCTTTGCACGTGCCTTATATGTACAATAAATAGATGAATTTGTGAGCATATATTGAATATACATTGAAGACTATACGATGAAAAAGAAGGAAATAAACGTTTAGGTATGATAATGTTTTGTTGATTTTTTTTTTCGATTTTCACAAAGCGGTTTACTATTACCTCTAACATGATTTGGTTGCATCTTTACTCTTCTTATTCGGACCATGCATTTTAGTTGACAATTGATATTCTTCCTTATGCTAATAATGATATACATTCTTATAAGTTCTCTTCATATGAATGTTATCATGAAACCTTCAACATTTTGTGTGCATAGTTGATCATATTTGATTTATAGTGAATAATCAACTTAAACTATAAACTATACACATATGTGTAACATCCCTGACGTGGGTTATTCCTTAACCCTAGATGTTTTGCCTAAGAAAGTCATTTATTTTCTTATCCTTATCTCTTGAAAAGTAATTAAGACTCAAGGGGAGCTTATGTTTCAATTTTGAATAATGTTGAAATAAAATTTTACCTATTTTGGACTAAAGTGCAATTTACCCAATTTGATGGGGTCACTTTGCAAATGTTACATGATAAATGTTCCTCAAGTTCTATAGCATCATATGAATGAGAATGATGCTAAGGTATGGCTTGTGGAAGCCTAAGTTCCAAGAGGGATCTTGTTTGAATAATATGTGTGCATTAATTACTAGTTTTGGTGTAATTTGCACCCAAAACCTAGGATTAAATGTGAAAAATACCTCCTCTAGAGAGTCCCTACTATTTCTTCGTATCATTTAGAGAAATTGAAACCCTAATTCATTTTAATGCAAAAATATATATATTAATTGAAGTGCCCATCAACCAAAAATATGATGGTTGAAATCTTATAATGTGAGGACGTCCTAATGCCTTGAGTGGCACTGAAAATATCCTAAGGAGGTGGAGAATCCACTCACATTTCTTAATTAAAAAGAAATGTCCACTAAAATGGATATCATTATTATAATGATTAAGGTGCTTAAATGGATTGCTTTTAATTAAGGATAAAGCAAAAGAAATTGAGGGCAAGGAAGGTGGCTTTGTAAGCAAGGAATGGAGGGGGCATGTGGCAAGCAAAGATGAGGATTTCCTCCTACTTTCTCTCTCCTAGAAAATCAATTATATGTACTTGATTTTCCACCTACTAGAAAGGTTATTTGCAAACCATTTTCTTTCTTTGCTTGGGCCGAAGACTAAGGATATTAGGAGAAAAAGGAGAACATGCCCCAACCTATAGGTAAGCTCCATGATCATCCTCAACCTTGAATTGATGGTTGAAATCGAATTTCAACATTCAATTTCTTCTTTTCTCCATTCAATTTCCAACCTTGGCCATTCTTTTACATACAAATAGTTGGAGACTAACCTTGGATAGTTGAGGAAGCTTCATTCACCATTGAAGACATGAAGATTGAAGCTTTGAATCTACTTTGAAGGTGGGTTATATAACTTGAATCCTTAAATGTTATTATGGAATTCAATTCTTCATTGTATGTTGATCATTTCCTTCTTCTTGAATTTCCTTTTGAATAATTGATGAAATCACTATATGAATGGTAGTAGATTTCAAAGGTATGAAGCTTGATGATTATGACATCATCTTAGCACACACCTCAATAAATATTATAAGCAAACAGTTTTGCTTTTTGGTGATCAAACGATCTCAAGACTGTTTGACGCCAAACGGTCTCAAGACCGTTTGAGGGCAAACGGTCTCAAGACCGTTTGAGGTCAAAAGGACTCAAAACCATTTGAGGTCAAGTGATGTCATGGATGGATGGAGATCCAATGGTTACCATCAATTTAGTCCCAAAGGTTTCAACACTTGATGGTTCTTTGATTGCAAACCCTAAATCGATTAATTGAAGAAAGAAACCCTAATTGGTTCAATCGGTGTCAAAAATGTTTGAGATGAGTGGATCTCAAACCGTTTGGTGGAGATTCGGTTTCAAATCCAATTGGGATGATTCGGTTTCAAAACCGAATGGAAGGATTCGATCTTCAAATCGAATGAAATGATTCGGTTTTAAAACTGAATGGAAGGATTCGATCTTCAAATCAAAAGGAATGATTCGGTTTCCAAACCGAATGGGGTGATTTAGTTTCCAAACTGAATGAGATGATTCGGTTTCAAAACCAAATGGGATGATTTGATTTTTCAAAACCGTTTGAAGGTATATTTTATTCAAGATTGTTTAAAGGTTCAAACGATTTCAAACAATTTAGAGATCAAATAGTCTCAAAGCTATGAAAGATCAAATAACCCTATGATTGTTGATAACGTATCTCAAAGTTGATTACAATGGTTGTACCTCTAAAGTACTTAGGTAATTAGTACCTTTAGAATGGTTAACTTTTGATGCTTATGAAGGTAATAACTCAATACATTATGTTAACCATAGATGTATGTACTTGAATAAAGGGTTGGTTCAATTTGATAAGTATGGAGTAACCAACATCCTAGAGGGGATGAGAGAGATGAATTCATACATGTGTGATAAACATGTAGTGGATAAGCCTTGATACTTTCAATATGAGTAGAATATGAATTTAGGGTTTGATCTTTGGTAATGAGATCATGAAACCCTAATCGAGAAGGTTGATGAACCCTAACCCTAATTTAGGGTGATGCTATGTGAAACCCTAATCTAGGGTGATAGTATAACCCTAATTTAAGGAAATGAAATGAGAAACACTAATCAAGGGTAATATTATGAAAAAACCTAATTTAATAGGATTCTATGTGAAACCCTAACCCTAATTGTTGAGTAATGGGTTGAGAAACCCTAATTGCTGAGAATTGGGATACCCTAACCCTAATTATTGGGAAATTGGGTTGAGAAACCCTAATTGATGTGAAGTGAGAAACCCTAACCCTGATAAGGGAATAGTAGTGTTATCTTTCTATTGCATGGTGTTGATATGTAATTAATATGGTTATTATCATGTGTACTAACCATGCAGGTATCATGAGCTGATGACCATAGCCAGGTATGAGCTATGATGTTTATTTGTTAAGATGTTTAATGGGCTTTGTGAGCCATGTGAGATGCTTGTGTAACAAGTGTCTTGTATACCTTGGTCTGATGACCTGAAGGTATTAGTTACCTGATAAGTGGTAACAATGTTCAATGATGAATCTGAGGGTTTGAATGCCCATATGCAATAATCATAATGATGAGTTTGTTGAGGGATGAGAATTCCCATGATGAGATAAAGGAATTGAGATCCCAATTCTTTATAAAGTTTTGAAGAGTACTGGACGGAAGCATTACACATTCTTTATAGCATTTGTCATAATAAATTGTGTTTGGAAACTTGATTGATGCTAAAAGAAAATGCTAATGCATTTAATTAATCAAATGAAATCATAAAATGTAGTTGCCCTGACCACAGATCCATCAGCGTCAGAATTTGTTGAATGGTGAAATGAGTTAAACTCAGAATGCATATTTTTGAATATGTGGGGGTAATGGGCAAACATATCCTTATGCCCCATAGGAATGGCTACGGGCCATGCCCTATATACGGGATTGGTTACGGACCATACCCTAGTGAGAGTATGGCTACGGGACATGACTCCTCAAAATGATACCAGGCATTGGCTATGGGTCATAATCCTGAAGAGAGTATATGCTATAGGCTATAACTCTATAGCGAAAATGCCAATATACCCTGGCAAGCTAATTGTAGTTTGACATGTGAAGTCTCTACTAAATCCCAGGATTTGAGGCCTCGAATAACATGATCTTAAAAGGAATGATTGGACTACCCATATCACCAAGGTGCACCTCCTTTTCCGGGAGCCCATCACTAAGAACTTCATAGTTAAGCGTGCTCAGCTTGGAGTAGTACTGGGATGGGTGACCTGTCGGGAAGTTGATCCTGACATGCGCGTGAGTGAGGACAGAGCGCGCAGTTAAGGCTAGTGGTGGTATGTGGGAACAGTCGTCATTCCTGAAACTCTACTAGAGCCTTAGGCAGTGGGCCCGGTCATTACACATGGTATCAGAGCCAATTCCCCTCCAGTAGGTGGGGCCCGCATGACCATGGCATGCCAGTCTTGAGTCGTACAGTCCAGACATGTAGGAAAGAGTTGTCCATAGTTGATGTAGCCACCCTTGCGTTGGTATTCTGTGATCAAGAGCTGGGTGTCCATGGGCCATTGTGGGTCTACACTGAAATGGGGAAGAGATTATGAGGCCTTAAAGTTGAGCCTTGATGAGGACGTCAAGAGTCTAAGTCGGGGAGATGGTAACATCCCAGGATTTGAGGCCTCGGATAACATGATCTTAAAAGGAATGATTGGACTACCCATATCACCAAGGTGCACCTCCTTTTCCGGGAGCCCATCACTAAGAACTCTATAATTAAGCGTGCTCAACTTGGAGTAGTACTGGGATGGGTGACCTGTCGGAAAGTTGATCCTGACATGTATGTGTACAGAGCGCGCAGTTAAGGCTAGTGGTGGTATGTGGGGACAGTCGTCATTCCTGAAACTCTACTAGAGCCTTGGGCAGTGGGCCCGGTCATTACACATGGTATCAGAGCCAATTCCCCTCCAGTAGGTGGGGCCCGCATGACCATGGCATGCCAGTCTTGAGTCGTACAGTCTAGACATGTAGGAAAGAGTTGTCCATAGTTGATGTAGCCACCCTTGCGTTGGTATTCTATGATCAGGAGCTGGGTGTCCATGGGCCATTGTGGGTCTACACTGAAATAGGGAAGAGATTATGAGGCCTTAAAGTTGAGCCTTGATGAGGACGTCAAGAGTCTAAGTCGGGGAGATGGTAACATCCCAGGATTTGAGGCCTCGGATAACATGATCTTAAAAGGAATGATTGGACTACCCATATCACCAAGGTGCACCTCCTTTTTCGGGAGCCCATCACTAAGAACTCTATAGTTAAGCGTGCTCAGCTTGGAGTAGTATTGGGATGGGTGACCTGTCGGGAAGTTGATCCTGACATGTGTGTGAGTGAGGACAAAGCGCACAGTTAAGGCTAGTGGTGGTCTGTGGGGACAATCGTCATTCCTGAAACTCTACTAGAGCTTTGGGCAGTGGGCCCAGTCATTACAAGCTAATTGCAGTTTGACATGTGAAGTCTCTGCTAAAAATCTTGTACTGACCGAGAAGGATGAGGTCTTGGAGTCTGGCTCTTCCATTGACCTTGTGTGGTACCGATGTTTTACGTAATCGTGGTCGGTTGGAGTATGAATGGTATACTTCATCTCTTCAGGGCAATAAGTATGATTGAAAAATATAATCAGCCGTGTAGTGTATTTTCTTAAGGATGAAATACAAGAATCATTGGTTGATGTTACATTGCCTTTTGTATCCTAAATGGATAAATATTATACATGTTTTTCATATTCCTGATTAAGTAAATGATATGCTGCTTTATCCATTACAGTTGTGTTTCTTTAAATAAGGATGTTGCTCTATTCTACTCAGACAATGCTCATTCTACTTTTGAACATAAAAGATTTCTATGCTCAGTTTTATTCAATTAAACTGTGATAATAATGTTTTTGGTGGAGAGTTATATCTCTCGCTGGGACATGGGTCTCACTTCATTGGTCACCAACATTTTTAGGTGGACGCGGATGAGGAGGTAGAAACCACATAGCATGGGAAGGACAACAGCAACATGGATAGCAGTAATATCTCAAGTGGAGATACTGACTGTCATGTTATGTAGATAAGAGTCCTATGTGTCATCTTTGTAATCTCAGGTCCTTGAAATTAGTAGTTAGTGGTTTAATGATCGATTTGAGATTTTTGTTTGAATGCCTTGAGGTTTTATGTTGCCTATGTACAGATTTAACAGGGTAACCGTCGTATGTAATCCTTGAGAAGAGATGGTACATAGAATGTAATTTATGAACCAAAATGTACATATAATACTTTGGTTCTTGTTATAAAAGTTTCTTGGAAATAGATCTCATTGTAAATGGTTTTATTTTTTAGTGATTTTCAGTAATCCGTTGTTAATATTTTCTTCCGCATATTTTAATTATGTACTTGTCATCTTTATGATGTCAAGTGTCACAATATGTATACTAAATTGGTTGCAAAGAAATTTTCCTTCATTAATAACCTTAGTGCTTATTTCTTGTATAAACGGATAACGCTAAATCATTGTTGAGCACCAATGATTGACATGACATCATTTAATTGCATTGATATTATCAACTAAGAATAAGCTTGCAGTATATAATTTTTAAATAACAATACATGTCAAAGTGGTTGCCACCCTACAATTACAAAATGACAATGATATTTTTCTAATACAACACTTAACATACAAATAAGCAAATAGAAAGTGTCCCCTTTGATTTGATGTTATTATTGAAGTTGGATGAGTCAGTTGTGAATCCATCACCATAATTTATATTTGTGAAATTTTTCTTACGAACATGTGTATAAAAGGATTCTAGCAGCTGGTTATAATTCCCTCAACAAAATCAAATATTTTTTGTGATTCTTGTCTAGAATAGAAATCAAGTAGTGAGTTTTCATGTATTCTTAGAAAGAAAAGCATCATATCATCTATGTTCCATTTTAAGTTACAATAATAATAAAACCATTTGGGTAATATTTCTAAGTTCAAAAATCTCAATTCACCATAAGTGTTTCCCTTTCATATATGGTACTATCAATCTAAAACTAATGGATATCAAGTAGAGTTGCGTCATTATTTTTTCCAAAATCACTATAATGAAGAAAACAATTCTCATATTGTGGTGAGACCTTTTACTTCATATGATGATGAGGCAAATCATCATAATAATAAAAATAAATGAAGTATATCCTATTAAATGCAAACTAAGAATATTGATAGTGAAAATATATGGTACTCCTTAATTTATAGTTACATAGTTCTTAAATGGGAAAAAGAATGAAATTCGATGAATATGAAAAATATATATTATTCTTATATTATATTTTTTTTTCAAATTATTAAGATTTTATCATTCAAATTTTTTTTGATTATACACATAAGTGTGGCCAGCAACACCATGATGCCAATATATAGTTAGCATTGAATCCTAGCAACATAATTTTACAGTTCCAAAACATTTATACACAATAAAATTAAAGTAAAGCAACCCATGTGATGGAATTATGAGTCAAATTATCACTTTTGTGAATATGTTCTTTTAAATAACAATAAAAATAACAATGATAAAATGTGGATTATGAAAATATATAGTATAACTCAATCAAATTGTATTAACCTATGTCTTTGTTTTGACAACACAATCAATAAATATCAAAACTCCATTTCATTGATGGATTAATGTTGTCTAAAATCTCCAAACTGGTCTTGAGCACATAATATGAAGTTCAAATACTTATATAACCACAACATAGTTCTGATGTAACTTATGATAAGTCCATGCATAATTATCAAATGATGACATATAAATACAAATCATATGTATAATTTCATCATCGTAAATGTAATATTACATCACATATTGTATTAAACAAGTTCTATAGTTCCTTTTTTCTTGTACTCTATGATTTCTATATAAAATTTCCTTATTATTATATGCATTAATTAAAAATTTATATTGTAGTTTCTTCTTTCAAATATTATTAATTGTATCAACTTCATGTCCCAAATTTATTTTGAAAATTCTTTTACAATAGTTAAGAAAACCACAATGCGACACTTGTACTTATCATGATGAAAATAATATTGAATTTATCATTATTATGGTTTCTCTAATAGTAATAACTTATCTTACCATGGTCAATGAAAGATGTGTATCTAAAATGGATTTTAAGGTATCAAAACAAACACGACATGTTACCTAATTAACTTATAAGAGATGCTCATAACATAAGCAACCATAATTTAATAAAATAGTATAGTCATTGTCCTTTATATATATAAGTACTTGACATAAGGCATAAACATAAGTTCCATAGTTCTTTCTTGTCTTACAATAAGAATATATATATTTCTTGTAGTGAAGTTATATCTCTATAGCAAACTTTTCTTCAGGCCTATTTGTCCTTACAAGCTTCATGTTCTTTATCATGTCTTACAATTAAAAGTCATTTGTTCATAGTCCATAAAGAGTAAAGGAAATTACCTTAGTCATGGTCTAGGATATAACAATTAATCTCGATAAGAATATCAACAACTTCATATAGACTAATTCATTTTAGCGCTCTATAAGTAATATTGCACACATATGTTTCCATCTATGGCATGACAAAAATAAAATAAAATACCATATGATAAATGTTAAAAGATCTTCCAATTTTTGACATAATCACTAAAGATAATTAGGTAAGGGAGAAATTGATCCTTGGGAAGACACAACTTTGGTGTAGACTTCATTGAAATAAATTTCCAATCAAGTTTACAAAATTGTGAACCAAACCAAAACTTATATATTATATACCATATTTGGAATAGAGCCCTCAATAATGAGGCATAGAATCAACATAAATATGTAAATTGTATTCATGCCTAACTTTTACTAATCAACAAGGCATAGAATATGTATACTCATAATCATTAATTAGCTAATTTATTATTATTTCTCTCTTAAGTATATAACACGTTCTTGTATCATATGCTCATTGATGGCACTTTTTCCCAAGATCATAGTTACATATTTAGATAATGTTCTACATGGGAGAGGGGGAGAGAATGCCTCTCTTAATCACATATTTAGATAGTGTGGATTCACACATGTGAGAAAACTCTATCTCTACATGGAGATTATTCACATGTTTACCATAAAATAATGATATTTGTAAGTGAAGAAATATTATATCATCGGCATATAAATTTCACATCACGTATGCATAGAACTCTAATGAGATACAAATAAAATGATATATTTATTCATATAGATTTTATATGGGGTATAGTAACTATTTGTTGATACATATTGCAATTTAATGCATTCTGAGTCTTTCTATATATTTTCATCTATACTCTTACGTTATTATTCATATACCATTCATATCATAGAATTGAATAAGTATTGGATTGAATGAAATAGTTGTTCCAAATTTCTATGCATATAACTAAGAGTGGATATATAAAGGTTTCTTACTCTAGTAAATTGTAAGCTTGATCCTCTACCTCACATATTTTGGTGATATGAACATATTTTATTACAATTCTTAGTATACGCCTTAGAGACGAGATATAACACGATTGAAAAAATTTAGTCCATCACAAAATTCATGTTCACATGTATCATTTCAAATTTCCACAACATTTAATAGGTGAAAGGTATGTATATTGTTGGTTGGCTAAGTTCAAATTTATGTTTTTCATTTATAAAAACTAATTCTAGTGAGCATTTCCCTAATGTAAATATGAACTTGGTTGTTGAGGATGGTAGGATACATGAGGTTGTCTATATGAAATTTGGTGGTTTGAAGATTGAGTCAGTAAATGAAATACTTCATGTTCAACATTGTTCAATAATCCAAATCAATCTAACAATAAATTATAAATATAGTGCTACAAATTCTAGAAGAATAGGTTCTTCTGTAAAGGACTAATATTAGGTACTACATTTGAAGATTTAGAGATAGATATAATTACAAAAAAGGTCCTAGGAACTTCTTGTTTTATCCTCCTAGTTTAGTGAGATAGTGAGTCTCATTTTGTGAATTGTTTTTAGCATTATTCAAGGGCACATGTGGATTATACACATTCCACCATTGTAATATCTATAACATGATCAATTTCCTTCCTTTTTGTTTCAAATTACTCACATTTACATTATTTGTTAGAGGTGATGTTTATCTTAGCTATTAGTTGATCATGTTGTCAAAAAGTTGAATAAATACTCTACAATTTAAAATATGAAAGTTAAGTATTAAAACAAATATTAGTGATATGGTTTCCAGTTGTATCTTTGAGTAATACAAATAAAAGACCAAAAGAAAAAGGTAGGGAAGGGGCAAAAACAATTCATAGTCTATTGTGAAACAATGTTAGGTAGATTAAAAGAGAAAGCAAAAAGGTTTCGGTACTTTGTTTGATAAATTTTTTCATAAACCTCTTCTGAGAATGAGTGTATGGAACAAAGACAAATATATTTCTTTCTTAGAAAAAGATGTAGTGAACATACAATTATTTTCTAGTGGAAGTTGTAACTTTATATTCTTTTATGAAAAACTTTGATTGTAAGTATTACATTGTCAACTAATTTATAATAATAAAAAACTTTATGATTGTGAGTATCAAACGATTAACCAATACTTTTTTCTAAATAAGATCATTTCATGCAATCTATAACATTTCTATATACTTATATTAAGCTATATTTTATTCCTAGGTATTTTAGTTATTGATCACTTCGACAATTTTATGTATGCTTATTTTGTCCAATTAAATGTTTGAACCATTTTAAAAGATAATTAAAGGGATGGTTGTGTTCTTCCTTTGAGAGTAAGTTACTATTAAAGGTCAAATATTGATATATTTGTATGTTTGTACATTTTATATTTGTATATAAATGTGTGTATATAGGTATATATTGCATAGTTATTCTGTATATGTGTATATATTTAAATAAAAAAACATGTACACTAAATTTTTATGATGTATGTGGGTACTTGAGGATTGTGTACCATTTTGAAGAACACCCATCTGAATCCTTATTCAAGTTGTAGAGGCAGAGGAAAAGTTGGAGTAATTAGCTAAGAACGAAGTAATGGGGGAAGAGTATTTTATAATTTCTTGATGAGGGAAGAGTATTTTATATTTTTCATGGAAATGACTCTTTTGTGTGAGTATCTAATGTGCATGCTACTGCTCTTGCAGGTCATTTGGAAGCAATGGTGGTCTTGTGGTAGTACAACATCATGAAATATTTCTCAACCGTACACAATGAGTTATAAGGTGAAAGTGTTGTTTACCCTACCCTTCTTGACATGACTGCTAACGGAGTAGGGACTCAAGAGTGACATTAAGAATTAGGTGGAAGCTAGTCGGAACTACATGAATTTAGAAATGATATCATGCTTATAAATGACTTTTCAATTTTAGAAGACTTGAAAGCACAACATATTCGAAGTTTCATTCACTTGATGTTTATGGTATATCTGACAAGTGGAACAGAAAAACAAGTTTAACAGATAAAAAATGATGTATGTACTACTAAATAGAATGTTACTTGATGCAAATATAATCTTACAATTACAATACTGAAGTTTCCTTTCTTCCTAGGTAGGATGCCAACAATTGTAAATGTACAATTACTCCTAGTTCTTTTTTATTTTTCATTTTATTAAGGTGTATATATTATTATTGATGCCTTTTATGAAGCTACAAGTTGTAGGTTACATTAGTTCTACATTGTATGATACATATGAAGAATAGAACAATACACTTGCAATTTTAGAAATCGACAAATTAAAGAACCAAGAGGAATAATGTGTCATAAAAAGAAAATGTGATTTTTTTAGATATTGAAAAATAAAGTCTTACATGTGAATTTACAAAATATGGTTTAGAGACATCAAATACATTTGAAAAAAGTTACATATAACTAAACTCCACTTGCTAAGCGAAGAGAAAGTAAGTTTGGGCTAAACTCAAACAAAACTTGAAAATCATAGAGAATATGTTTATTAGCCTGAAATTTGCATACGAAACAAAGATCTCTTATATTTTCTCACCATTAAATTTAGACAAATTTTTCATTAAATAGAAAAAATAATAATATAACAAATGCTCTAGTCTACCTCATTTAAAAAAATGATAATTCATTTATCCATGTTGTCAGGGGGTTTCAAACTCCTAACCTCTTGGTAATACAACATCAACTTTACCACTCAGGTGCCAGTACATTGGCTCTACTCTACCTCTTTGAATATACAAATAATCTAGAAAAAATAAGGTCAAGATTTTTGTACCAAGAAACTTGAAATATATGACTTAGTGGTAGATGTCAAAATATAAAGATGAATACTTGATAAGAAAAGAGACCTTATATAAGAATACCAATAATCAATATATGTCAAAGCACAAAAGCATAATAAGATACATAAAAATAAAAAATAAAAAAGAAAGCATATATCAGATTAGATGTGCTTGTACGACACATACAACAAAGAATGTGTGTGACCCAATATGGGTTTGTGATTGAGTGGTTCAGATGTGTCTACATGAAGTACATAGATGGTAACATATATCAATTTCATCACCTCCAAATGTACTAATATATTGATAGTAAGTTAACGATATAGTGATAACATTGTTGATTACTAAAATTGAATATTTAATATAATTCAAGTGAAATAAAATAAATATGGAAATATACTAAAAAAAGACATTATCAGACTCAAAATTGTTATATAGTATATAAACTCGTTAAGAGAAAAAGTTGATAACTCATAAATATGATTTCTTTTTAACCCACTTGATGATCATGTGCACCGAAAGTGGAAGGAGCATCATACCAAGAACACGTTGTATTCCACTTGTATTGTCTATGCTTGTGTAGATAAGAAAAAAATAAATAGCAAGGAAAAAAATTTAAAACTTAGATTAAGCATATAATCATGAACATAATATGGTATTGAGATGAAGACACGATACTATCATTCATAGACTAACAATACTGAACTGAAATGGTAATAATTGTCAAACGATCCCATGCAGATGCAAAAGGTAACTATATGTTTGCAATAATCATGAAGGAATGTGTACACCTTCCCACATATCATGGAATGAAAAATTGAAAGTCAAACAATAATTGACAAAATGTTTCTTGGATTACAACAATGAAATGCAAAAAATATCAACTTTACAACTTTTATAGGGTCTCAATATATAGGTTCAGGTCAATTTAAGATTGAACAACAGTATGTTCACGGACCAGATTGTTATGGGGTGGTATACTCGGAACAGGACCCACATTCATAATATTTAGCCGGAAAGTATATTTAAATTGTATAATTTTCTTAGTTATTAATGTTCCATAATAATTTATACCATTTGAGAAATTGACTTGTTTGAATTTGTCAACCAGGTTCAACTCGGTCGAGAAAAGTCACCATCTAGAACCAATCCAAATTAAATGCAAACATCTACGTTCAACATAGAACCAACCCTGATAGACAAAATTCATATCCCAATCAATTTAGATAGAATTTGATAGCATGAATATTTTATCCATACTACCCTATTATCCCTAAAGATACATGATGGTAACAGGCTATAAAAATATATGTTATACTCATAAACAGTGGCGTAGCCAGGAAATTTGGGCTGGAAGGGCACCATTATATACATAGCCATTTGCAGCCGAATAGGGTAGGACATAATGGATATTTTTTACTAAATTCCAAATCAAATAGAGATCAAATAGTCTGAAAATATAGATCCTGGGTAGGGCACTTGCCCACCCAGGTCTTTATGTGGCTGTCCCATTTCGATATAGTTAATAAAGTGTCTGTCTGGGCTACCAACATCTTCTTCATGTCGTTGATATTGTCATTATTGATATTCAAATGATCTTATAGCAGCACATCTTAATCATTGTTGCAGGTTCGGATAAGGAATTTATGATACTAATGCATGGCATGACAAGGCTTTGGTATTTTTTCTTCCTTACTCCTTGCATTAAATTTCTTCATTGACGCTTTAATGATTTTGTCCCCACCTTCCTTCCTCGTCGATTTCACGCTGAACCGACACAAAAAATAGGGGGTTTGGATTGTTGTTCTAGATATTAAGCAAAGATAGAATTTGTGTGAAGCTGTCCTAAATAAAATAACAAATCAGATTTTCACTAACCGGCAAAACATATTCCAGATTACTAAAAGTCTGTGCTAAGTAACATGAAAAGAGAACAACTTTGCGTATCACTTCTTACACATCTATATTTTATTAGAAAAATGAAGAGCTTCCATACGTATACTAATGGTCTAAGGCCCATGCCTTTGTGGATTGCCCTTGAGACTTGAGAGTACGATAATCTTTGTCCATCGACGGTGCACCGCTACGTAGATGCCGGAGCTTGTCATTCGTAGTAATTGTCTGAATCGCCAACAGCTTCTTCAAGTTTCAGATGGTCGCTTCTTGCCGCTGCTGGAGTTAAAAATATACAACTGACAATCAGCTTGTTCAATTCAACGTTCAAATGTCTTCTCCTCATTATATTGTTCGTGCTTACCGTTCTGTCCTCACGTTTCTCATCCAATTGCTCTTCTATCTTGCTACTTGAGGCAATTGCTCTTTTTGCCGCGTAGACACTAAATCTAAGCAGAACATGCGTTCCCCGCTTCAAAAAAAATTATTTTTCTTGTTACCTGCCGATTGCGATGGAGATGCGGGACATAGAAGGTCGGAAGAGTACGGAATAGGGTATAGGTGGATCGTGGACTTTATGTGACCAGATTGCAAAGAAGAACGCATATAAAGAGATAGGGATTCTGGGGGACGGAGTAGGAAGTTCACAAGACAGGGGACAGGGATTACATCAAGAAAGAGTCCAGCTTTTGTGGGTAATAAGAACAAGGAACACCGAATCAGGAAGTCTAGTTTATGTTAGGAACAATAAGGACGGAAACGAGAGATCGTGCTTAGTACAGTAGAATAGTAGATTATTGTAATACACATTTTATGTATGGTAATTCGACTCTTTCTACATACTACAAATGTTCTTTATTGACAAAAATACACATTCTATAATCACTACGCTACTTATATCAAGTGCACAATTAGTGGCATAATTTTCTGTAGGTGAAGTTTTAGAAGTGATATTTGCTGGAACTATTGCCACTAGGGATTTTATCTAAAGTTATATAATAACTTTGGGGCACTTCATACTTATTCATTTCCTCTTAAAGAAAATAGCATTTCATTTAGAACGCTTCCCTCCATTCCTACGATTTTGATTGGTCATTATTTATTATTAGTTGTGAATATATATATAAACTTTTTTGTCATGAGCTTTAGTTGGAAACATGACATTCTCAAATTGTAAATAGTTTGAAACTTACATTTTTCAAGTCCTCATTATGAAGTCTTATATCGTTATATCTTATTACAATAAAAGAACATATTTTTTGGTACAACACTTTTATTTTTATTAGCTTGATTTTTTTTTACATCTTATCAAAGTAGAAGCAATCAAATTTTCTGCTTCCTATTTGACTCTCTCTTTGATGAATTTTTCTTTCATTTTTCAAAATTTACTTTTCTCCCAACTTGGAAAACTACCTCACAATAAACCACGTCAACAACCTCACGAGTGTATGTTGTTAACAATCCTTTCTATTGAAAATCAAATCCATTAACGTTTTCTATCTTCTCATTTTCTTCCTTATTATAACAACTCATTACGGTTACTATGGCAGCCACGATCGCAATATCCTCTCTCATTATCAAGTCCTTTATCCTATGTATATTATTTCTATCCTCGCTACAATGACCCACCAATTTTATCCTACAACCTTGGACTCGGACCGTTTTCGGAAGGTAACATGGCCATACATTTATACAAAACATATACCTTGAGCACACGAAACGGAGCCTTAGACATGAAATCCAATCAAAACGGTCGCCAACAACTACTTGCTCATAGGAAACTTGAGGGCTTCATTTGTACTTTTGATGACTCCCCACCTCGCTATAGACGACGCAACCCACACCACAGGAGCCCGCAGAGGCCTAGGCCTAAGGTATGGAACGACATTCATTTGGTGGTAGATCCTTTTCTGGGGATGATGGGAGGTCATCAGATGATGATACACCAAGCAGGTACCGCGATAGTGTTTATGAGTATGATGATCAATATGATAGTGTACCGGAGGGACGTAGAAGCCATAGGAAGAAAAGAAACAACTTTTGATTTTGTCATCTGTTGTTGATGATAGGGTGTTTGCTCTTACTTGAGGTTTTGGCTTTGTTGTTGAATTTTTTTTTGGGGGGGGCTCTCCTTTCTGTTGTTTCAGGTGGTAGAACCTAAGTTTGTTCCTTGGAGGACTGGTGGTGGCAGTTCTGTGGGATCTGTGTCGGAAAGATTGGTGGTTGCGTAGCTTGTGCCGAAAAGGTTGGTGGTTGCATAGCTTGGATAAAGTTGATAACTTCTTTCTTTTCTTGTATGATGGTCTATTTTTGTACCTACATGAGGGTGTGGGATGAATATGAATGACCCTTCTTAATAATTTAAAAAAAATGGCCACCAATCTAATGAATTGAAAATGATTCCAAAAATTGCTTAATTATATCCCCACAACTATTCGCCTATTTCTCGATAACTCTCTCCTGTCTCTTTCTTTCTGTAATTAAATGTCGGCACTTTTTTTTTAGAGGGAATGCTGGCATAATTCCTTTACTGTGATTGTTCGTCCATTTTCCCATTCCAATAATACTTCATCTTCTTCTAGGCCACTCTGTGCACTCTCTCTTCCATCGGTCCCTCATGACGACTTATTGTTTTCCCACATCTCTTCGAACATCTCTTCCATAACACTTCCTTCCGTTCAATGGTTTAGATTGGTCATGTTTTTTATTAATTACGAATATATATGAATTGTTTTGTCATTGGAAACATGACATGCTCGAGTTAGAAATAGTTTGAAACTTACAATTTTCAAGTCCTCATTATTAAGTGTAATATATTGTTAAATCTGTTATGATATAAAAAACATATTTTTAGTACTACACTTTTGTTTTTATTCGCTAGAAAAATATTTGTAGCCAGTCAAAATAGAAGCAATCAAAATTCTTGCATTCTATTTGACTCTCTCTCCAAAGATTTTTTTTCATTTTTTATTTTTTTTCTCACCTTAGAAAAGTACCTCACAGTAGACCACATGCACTATTTCATCTCCTCCAACAACCTCTCGAGAGTATGTGTCAATGATCTTCTATTGAAAATCAAGTTAATCAACGCTTCAATCTTCTCTTCTTAGTTGTTAATCTAATCAATTTTTCCTTATTGTAACAGTCCATTATGGTTATTATGGTGGTCACGATCCCAATATCCTATCATTATCAAGTCCTTTATCTAATCTATAATAGTGACCCACAAATGGAAAGAATTTAAAACAATTCCAAAATTTTCTTGATTATATCCCCACAATTATTTGTTTATTCTTCAATATCTTTGTCCAGTCTCTTTCTTCCTGTTATTAAATGTCGGGTTAATTACTTTATTGTGATTGTTCATCCATTTCCCCATTCCTAGTAAGGCTTCATTTTTCTCCAGGCCGTACTAGTACAGAAATGGGTTATAACGTCACTACATGTAGGGTCGGTTTTACCAAATAACCGACTTTATATGTCTAAAAAAATACGGGCACCACTTAAGACCTCTTAGGTCGTTTTTTTTAAATAAACCGACCTTGTAGTGTAACTCTATAGGGTCGGTTTTCCAAATAACTGACCTTATATGTTTATAAAAAACGCGGGCACCACTTAAGACCTCTTGGGTCGCTTTTCTTAAAATAACCGACCTTGTAGTGTATCTCTATAGGGTCGATTTTCCAAATAACCGACCTTATATGTCTATAAAAATCGCGGGCACCACTTATGACCTTTTGAGTCGTTTTTTTTTAAATAACCGACCTTGTAGTACATCTCTATAGGGTCGGTTTTTCTAAAATAAGCGACTTTATAGACAATTTTTCCCGCGGCAAAAATTTGGTTTCGCGTCTCGATCTCTAGCGTCGGTTTTACCTTATAACCGACCCTAAAGGGCACCTCGGTCGACAAATTTGTCGACCGAAAACGAGCTGAATTTCACGTATATAAGCACCTATAGGGTCGGTTTTTTCTTTATAACCGACCTTACAGTCCTCCTCGGTTCAGCACCTCTAAGGTCGGTTATTTCTACAAAACCGACCTTAAATGCGTCCTCGGTCGACAAATTTGTCGACCGATATTTATTCTGGATCAAGGTTCACGCATGTATAAGCACATCTAGCGTCGTATTTGTACTTAAAACCGACCTTAGAGCTTCCTCGGTCGACCAATATTTCGACCGATATACTTGGTCAACAAATTCGTCGACCGATATCTATTATGGATCCAGATAATTCATGCATGTATAAGCACCTCTAGCGTCAGATTTGCACTTATAACCGACCTTAGATCATTTCTCGGTCGACAAATTTGTCGACCGATAAGGAGTCAGTTTTCAAGTGTATAAGCAACTTTTAGGGTCGGTATTTTCTTTATAACCGACCTTAGAAGCACATTCGGTCGACAATATTGTCGACCGAGATAAACTAGGATCCAGTTTAGTATTTCACACATGAATAAGTACCTGTAGGGTCGGTTTTAACCTAAAAACCGACCATATAATTACTTAAGCGAATGAATTCTGGCTCAATCTCGGTCGACGAATCGTCGACCGAATCATATCGGTCGACTAATTTGTCGACCGAATAACGTCTAGAAAAACCAACCGTCACAACGGCTAGAAAATCAACCGTCGTAACGGCTAAAAAAATCAACCGTCATAACGGCTAGAATTTCAACCGTCGTAACGGCCATAAATACGACCGTTGGGCGACCAGGAGAACGGTCCAGAAAATGACTGTTGGGGGCGTCGGTCGACAAATTGTCGACCGAAATGGGGTCTGTTTTGCTATAAATAGCACCCAAAACGATCCATTTCTTCACACCTTCACATTCTCACTTCTCTAGCTCCTCTCTAGTGTATTCTTGTAAAAATCTTCAGCTTCTTTACATCCAATTCTTGCTTGCTATTTCTCCATTTCAAAGCAACGAAATGGCTTCATCATCTGCGCGCGGAAAGAAGCAAGTTGTAGGTAGGAAAGGAAGGACAACCCCTTCAACGTTGTCGTTCATCAACAACGTCCCTTTCATCAATGCAGCTGTAGACGACCGCTACCTCAGGCTATCGGCAAAAGCTCCTCTTCCACGACGGCCGGTCGACGTCATGGACTTCCAAAGCATTGTCGATTTGGAGGAACTTTTCGAGGTGCAACATTTGACTGATTTTCTAAATCCCTCCTTCTCTTCCTACTCCTCCAAAGTAGTTAATGAATTCTATGCCAATTTAGCCGAACATCCTGACCATGATTCCTTCTCCTCTATGGTTGGTGGGTATGGATTCCATTTCACTGAGGAGGGTATTCTTGATATTCTTGACATAGATATAGAAGAATATAAAAATTTTATTGATCTCACTAGAGGAACTCCACTCAATAAACTCTCCCAAGATAACACTGCAATTAGCCTTAGTGATGTCAAAACAACCATCTTTCAATCCAATACGACTTGTCATGAAGATAGGGGTACCTATTATGCAATAAATTTAAAACCTGAAGCTAAGATCATAAATCTCATTGTTGCCACCAATATCCATCCTAGAGCAAACAAATCTGAGGTACCCATCTTTCGTATGTACCTTATCTATGCCATTCTCAAAAGTATTCCCATAAACTTTATTCGTATCATCATTAAGAATATGTTTGAGTTTTCTGGCAATCCACCATATGCTGACTTTGTATGCCAAATCACTCAACATTTTCTTAAGAAGAATATTGAGGACGACTTAGGTTACACATGGGATAGAAAACCCCAAAAAATAACTAAAAATACGGTGGAAAAGATGGGAATCAACTTTGGCCACAAAAGGGCTAGGACTGAAGGGGAGACATCCACCCAAGACATACCTCCACCACCTCCTCCTACCAACCTACCCCATGATCCTATTACAAACACCTTGACATACATTGCTGGATCCCAATATCACCTAAGTAGGCAATTGGATTATAATCACCATGGCATGACTTATTAAAACCAAAGGATGCAAGCTCTCTCTCCTTACCAACCTGATGAATATCCCTATTCCCTTAATCCTGGCATGATAAATCCATACAATCCTTCCTACAACTACTATCAAATTCCACCTCCACCATCTCCTGATCTCACACATACTCAGTTTTCCCCAATTCAACTTCAAGACATTGCTGCCCACTTTCGCTTTGATCGTGTTCCCACCTTCTTGGAGGCTTATGCCTTAACCAAGATAGGTGCCTTGGAGTGGCAGACACTGGTCAATTATTATGGAGCTGAGCCCTTTCTTGGAAAAGATCCAGACATTGATGTAATCCTTCGGTCTTTTCAGTGAGATTATGAGATATCTTTGTAATGATGTAATGTTTATCTTTTTATAAAGCAAGTATGTCATGTTTCATCTTATAAAGTGTATGGGCATTAAATTGTTATGAATAAAAGTGTTTTCCATGGATTCATTTGGACATATACATGTTATATAAGAATATTGTTATTTCAAATGATTGAAAAATAAATTATGGCTAAATTTGACAAAGCATCACTTGGTTAATCTCATACACACACACTTGATACTTAATTTAAAACATTAAAACAGGGTTAATTTCGGTCGAAAATATTATCGACCGAGACAAATCGGTCGACAATATTGTCGATCGAGGATGACTTTAGAGCTCTTTCGTTCAACAAATAGTCGACCGAGGATGACTTCAGAGCTTTTTCGTTTGACAAATAGTCGACCGACATAATTTTTGAATAGAGTTTAATATTTTTCAAAACGTTATAAAGCATTGGGATCTCAATCTTTTGTCTCATTGTTGGGAATTCACATCCCTCAATACCACCATCATCACATTTGCTGATTCTGGGTATTTAAACCCTTAGTTCATCACTAAACATGGTTATCACTTATCAGGTAACTATTACCTTCAGGTCATCTGACCAAGGTATTCAGAATATTTGTTACACAATCATCTCAATTTCATATCAACCATATCAATTTCATATCAACATCATGCAATACAAAAATAACATCTCTATTCCCTCATTAGGGTTAGAGTTTCCATCTTTATCAATTAAGGTTTCACATATCAGCATCCCATATTGAAAATTTCAAATAACATTATCCCATATTAGGGTTTTTACACAACACCACCCTATATTAAGGTTTCACATAACATTTCCATGTTAGGGTTTCACATAACATCATTCCATATAAGGGTTTCACATAACATTATCCCATATTAGGGTTTCATACGACATCACCATATATTAAAGTTTCACATAACATCATTGTTAGGGTTGTGGAAGCACTTTAGAGCTCCTCGGTCGACGAATTTGTCGACCGAGTTAGAGTCAGATTTCACGTGTATAAGCACCTATAGGGTCGGTTTTTCCTTTATAACCGACTCTAGAATAATACCTGGTCGACAATTTGTCGACCGAAATGAATTTTCGATCCAGTTTTCACACATCTTTGGTCGACGAATCTGTCGACCGAATGAAGCCAGATTTCTTTCTTAGAAGCACCTCTAGGGTCGGTTTTTTTAATAACCGACCCTATAAGGGTCTCGATCAACAATATTGTCGACCGACAATATCCAGTTTAGTTTTTCACACATGTATAAGCACCTTTAGGGTCGGTTATACGAAAAAACCGACCCTAGAGGTGCTTGTACGAAGGAAGTCTTTCTCCTTTTTGGTCGACAAATCGTCGACCGAAACCAGCCAGATTTCTTCATATTAGCACTTGTAGCGTCGGTTTTACATAATAACCGACCCTATAGATCATTTCGGTCGACAAATTCGTCGACCGAGTTTGTGATTGATTGTTATTAAACAACCCGACACGGGCACCATTTATATGTAGAGTCGGGTTTTGGTTGTTAACCGACGCTAGAGGTTTTCGCTCCGTGTAAAAAGTCAAAATTTTAGTCTTTCTTCCTCCAGCGAAACCCTTTTCTCTTTTCTAATCTCTCTCCCGTGGCGTCGCGAAACCTCTTTTTCCGCCGTTGCCGCCTCTCCACGCCGCCAAGAGGATTGTGAAGCTCGTCGGCACCGTGAAGAAGATCGTGAAGCTCATCGTCACCGCCTTCCACTCTTACTCCACAAAGCCCGTCGTTGCCGTGAAGCTCTCTTCCTTGTCGTGAAGCTTTTCGTTGTCGTGAAGCTCGTCGTCGCCGCCTTCCACTCTTCCACGAAGGTCGCCGCCTCTCTGTGAAGTTCGTCTCTTCCTCCACGAAGCTCGCTGCCATTTCCAAGTAAGTTCGAGCTTCCTTCTCCTTGTTCCCTTCATTCCGCCCGCCGCCATTGCTGCTTCCAGGTCCATCTCGGTCGACAATTAGTCGACCGAGAGCCCACCTGCGCGCAGCATCCAGGTCCACTCTCGGTCGACAATTTGTCGACCGAGAGTGGACCTGGACGCTGCGCGCAGGTGGGCTCTCGGTTGACTAATTGCCGACCGAGATGGACCTGAAACTTATTTATGTTGGAGCTATAAATGTTTTAATCATATTTGCTGTAATGTTCACAAATAGTTCTGAATATTATAATGATTTCAATCTTTGGACTGTTGGAAACGACCTTACTTTTCTAATTTGTACAAGTAATCAAAACATGCATGTCTTTTTTCATATGTAATCATTATATAAATTTTAGAAATTAATACTAGATTAGACATGTGTACTCCTAGATTGACATTTTAGGGTTGATGCATGATGTTTAACTTAATATATAAATATGAAAATAATGCATTTATATATTAACTTAGAAACCCGTTCAAAATTTACTCATTAGGAGTAAACTTTGAATAGTCCCCGGTTTGGGATTGTTTTTGGATATTTTAATCTCACTTAGGATGTACCTGTATAATTTATGTTTAGTTTTGTAGATTATTTCAATAGGATTTCTCCATTTGTTCTCTGGGTACATATGTGAGTGGTTATTTTCCATTTACATCGGTGTACTTGGAGAACTTAGGGGAAATGCTGCTGAAATTTTCTTCAAAACTAAACATACATTATACAGTTACTAGTGAGATTAAATATTCAAAAATGGGATAGGTGGTACACTTTCTATCAATAAAAACTTACAGATTATTATAGTATCAATATTAAACTGTTAGTTTTATAATTAATTTTAATGTGATATAGAAAATGGATCAAAGTTGGATGTCTATCAAGAACCGTTGCAGTCCAGAGTTTGCCAAAGGTCTTGATGAATTTATCAGATTTGCTGAGGAACATAGGAAACTACCTACATATAGGCTATATTGTCCATGTAGAAATTGTTGTAACAATTTGAAAGTTGATACTGGTGAGGAAATTAAGAATCATGTCATATGCAATGGGATCATACAAGGTTATAATGAATAGTATTGGCATGGAGAGAAATTGAATTATGGAGCAGAAAATGTCGATACTAATAGTTGTGGCATAGAAGATATAGATAATGATGATAATGTTAATGATGAACCGATTGAAGATGACCAGATTTAGGATGATATGATTGATGAGAAGCTACGTAGTTGTCGGGACAATGTCATTGATCCACCTTCTTTATTTGCAAATATTGTCCATGATGCTGAAAAACCATTATATAAGGGTTGTACTAAGTTCACGAGGTTGAGTGATGTGATGTGATTATACACTCTTAAAGCTCAAAACTGGTGGAGCGATAAGAGTTTCACTTCACTGTTGTCTTTGTTAAAGGAAATTCTTCCTGAAGGCAACGAGCTTCCAATTTCAACATATCAAGCAAAGAAAATAATGTGCCCAATGGAAATGGAGGCTAAGAAGATCCATGCATGTCCAAATGATTGCGTGTTATTTTAGAAGGACTATAGTAATTTGATAAATTGTCCAAAATGTGGTGCGTCAAGGTATAAGACTACAAATTCAGCTAAGGCTACAAATGGCTCTCCTGCCAAGGTGATGTGGTATCTACCAATAATACCACAATTTCAACGCTTATTTGCTAATACAGAAGATGTGCAAAATTTGTCTTGGCATGGGGAGTTAAAGGTCAATGATGATGGCGTCCTACGACATGCATCTGATTCACCACAATGGAAGAAAATTGATTTATTATACCCTCGATTTGGTAAAGAACCAAGAAACCTAAGACTTGGACTCTGTACAGATGGAATGAATCCCTATGGTACATTAAGCAGCCAACATAGCACGTGGCCTGTTATGATTGTTATATACAATCTTCCTCCTTGGTTGTGTATGAAAAATAAGTATGTGATGTTGTCAACATTGATATCAGGGCCCAAGCAACCTGGAAATGATATTGATGTTTACCTTCAACCTCTAATTGATGACCTAATGAAAATATGGGAAGAAGGTATTATGACATATGATGCTTCACGTAAAGAGATCTTCAGTTTGTGTGCTATGTTATTTTGCACGATTAATGACTTTCCAGCTTATGGAAATTTTTCTGGATATAGCATAAAAGGATACAAAGCATGTCCTGTTTGTGAGGAAAATACTGATTCAATCAGACTGAAACATGGTGGTAAAATCATATATCTTGGTCATCAGAGATTTCTCCCACCAGTGCATCCTTATCGAAGGCAATGCAAAACCTTTAATGGGTCAACTGAGGAATGAAGTGCTCCTAAACCTATACCAGGACATGTTGTATATGATAGGGTGAAACATATTGTTAATGAATTTGGAAAGAGTTCAAGTAGTCATACACTCGCATGTGACAAATCTCTATACAAGAAGAGGTCAATATTCTGGGATCTTCCTTATTGGAGATCTTTGGCAATTAGACACTGCATTAACGTCATGCATGTTAAAAAAAATATTTGTGATAGCATCATCGGTACGCTATTGAACATACCAGGAAAGACTAAAGATGGCATCAAATCTAGAAAAGATTTAGAATTAATGGGTATTAGAAAAGAATTATCAGTGGAGATCAGGGGTCGCCGCACATATTTGCCACCGGCTTGTTACACTTTGTCAAAGAAAGAGAAAAAGACTTTCTGTGAGTGCTTGTATAATATTAAGGTTCCACAAGGATACTCTTCTAATATTCATAGATTGGTATCAATGAAGGATCTGAAACTGATAGGTCTCAAATCTCACGATTGTCACACCTTAATGCAACAAATTTTACCTGTGGCTATTCGATCTATATTGCCGAAGCATGTAAGGTTTGCAATCACAAGACTATGTTTCTTCTTCAATGAAATATGCAACAAAGTGATACATCCTGATACTCTCGATAAATTACAGAAAGATGTAATTGTTACCATGTGTCAGCTTGAAATGTACTTTCCTCCTTCATTTTTTGATATCATGGTTCATCTTGTAGTACATATTACAAGGGAGGTGAAGATGTTGGGTCCAATTTTCTTACATTGGATGTATCCATTTGAACGCTACATGAGTGTTTTTAAAGGTGATGTTCGGAATCGTTATCGTCCTGAAGGGAGTATTGTTGAGGGTTACGTGGCTAGGGAGGTGATGGATTTTTGTAATGATTTTTTGAATTGCAATGAAACTTATAGCGATCAAAAAAATTCGCATCACACTGGATCTTATTGTGGCAAAGGAATTCTGGGAGGACGAGTGAAAGGAATCAGTCGTGAGTTGTGGGAACAAGCGCATTTGTATATTTTATACAACATCGATGAAGTTAGTAGCTACATCACAGAACACAATGATCTTATCAAGAGAAATCATCCGCGATCCAGTTCAATGTGGCTTGCAAGAGAGCATAATCGAACATTTATTAGGTGGTTTGAAGAGAAAGTATTTAATCAACTATCTGAATCGCCAAATAATGTTGCTAAGAACATAAAATGGCTCGCCTTTAAGCCAAAAATGGATGTCATGTCATATGAAGGTTATGACATTAACGGATTTTCATACTACACAAAGCGTCAAGATGAAAGTAGTGTAGTTCAAAATAGTGGGGTCACTGTTAAAGCTTGTTCATTGTATTTTTCTAGTGCCAAAGATAAAAGACCACGCGAAGCTGAGATGTCATATTACGGCGTCATTGAGGACATATGGGAAATGGACTATACAAATTTTTGAGTTCCTATATTTAGGTGTAATTGGGTTGACAACAATAAAGGAGTTTTAGTGGATGAGTTGGGTTTCAAATTGGTGAATTTTGAAAAGATTGGTTTCAAAGATGAGCCATTCATCATGGCAAACCAAGCAAAACAAGTATTCTATATTGATGACCCGGCAAATAAAAATTGGTCTGTCGTTCTTAATGGAAAAAGACAATTTACTGTAGATCCTATAAATGAAGAAGAATACTACAAAAAGTATGATGATTCTAGTCCATTCTTAGTTGGTTTGCCAAGTGTAAATGTTGAAGATAACACCGATGAATATTATAAATGTCAAGACCATGCTGAAGGAATTTTCCTTGACTAACAACTCAACCAATACTAAAGGCATGTATTCTTTGAATTATTTATTTTATTATCATGTATACCTTATCACTTGTGCTTTTATTATCACTTTTTTTTATCATGTATACTTGCAGGTTCTAAAATGGTGAGTGAAGATGAATATTTTGAGCATGAGCACCATGAAGATGAACATTCTGAGCATGAGCACCATGAGGATGGTAGTGGTGATGCTAAGAACAGTAGAGGTCCTACATTGATGCGTAGGCTGCAGGAGCTCAGGGCTAAAGGGGATAAATTGCCAATCCAATTTGATATGACAGGAGCACCTGTTGGGGAACATGCTAGTGCTTTCAAGCATTATGTAGGGGCGACCACGCGCAGTAAGGTGCCAATAGATATAGAAAATTGGCATGATGTTCCTAATGCCAAAAAAGACCTCATATGGAAAGATATATCTGTGAGTGGAAGTGATATCATTTTAATATGTTTTTTATCTATTGATTCTAATTTTGTTTGCTTGGAATTAATTCCTTTTCAAAACAACATTATTAATTGCTTCTTTTGTATGTATAGGGTGTTTTTCATCTAAATGAAAAAGATCACAAGAAAAGAGTGCTACAACATTGTGGTGTACGATGGAGGGGTTTTAAGACATATCTTGTAAGGGAATTTATAAATAATCCTAAACAAAAGAAGAAAGCTACAGATGTATATATTTTTATTGATCCTGAGGTGTGGGAAAGATTTGTTGAAGCTAGGAGATCGGAAGAGTTTCAGGTAATAAAGATTGTGATGTATTGTATGAATATTTTATACAATTAAGGAGGTGAATATTTTTATACATGTTTGCCAAGTCTAAATTGCAATACCTCATTTTAAATGATCAGGCTATTCACCAGGCTCAAAAGGAAAGACGGGCGAAAAATGTGCATGACCATCACTTGGGGCCCAGTGGTTATGCCTTCCGCTGCCAACTACAAGAGAAGCAATCATCTTCTGGAGAAGAATCTAGTACAACTCAAGTTGAGAGACCACCCCGACACATGGCATGGATTGATGCTAGAAAGAATCAAGCCGGTGAAATTGTCAACCCTGCAACTAAGGAGGTGGCACAAAATATGGTAGGTTTATCCCAACTAAGTAAAGAGTAACTTCCACAAACTTAGATTTATTTATATCTAATTGATATTGTGATTTAATATTTTTATTAACTATGAATAGATTGATCTCTACGAGCAAAGGAAGGAAGGAAGGAAAGTTCATCCCAACTGGCTACATGGATGAACTAGTAGTTGCTCTTGGTACGAAGGAGCATCCTGGCCGTGTTAGGGGATTAGGAGCTAGCATAGGATTCAAGTCTTATTTTGGCCCTTCGCAATCTAAAAGAGGTCGTGTAGGAGGTCTTACACAAGAGGATATTGAAGCATTAGTAGCGCAGAAAGTAAAAGAAATAATGTCTACATATCAGCCTACTCAACCTTCTCAACCTATTCATATCGGCACGTCTCTCAAGTGATGAGGTACAAGCCCATGCTACAGTTGTAGAAGGTCATGGGAGCACTCCCGATGAACCACCACAACAATCTGTAGTAAGTTTTTGTTCTATTATGTTGTGTTATTAATATGATAAATATATTGATAATATATATAGTTGTAACATGTATCTGTTCTACTGTTTCTTATATAACTTATATTATTTCAATCTAGGTTGGTATGAACTGTAAACTTGCAGTGGAGGTTCCAGAATATAATGTTGTGGCAGCGGGCAAAGTGTACAACCTTGGTGGTACATTGCATTGCCAACAAATTACTGATGACATCTGCCGTGTGTCCATCCATCTTGTGTATGACGGAATGGGGGACAAACCACTAACCATACCTAATGTTGAATATAGTACAGTTGAAGAAGCTGAGGGTGCTATGGTGGGTTGGCCTAGACACTTGGTTATCAATGACAAGGTATACCTTATTTCTATCGTATTTTTCATATTTGACTACATATATGAACTCATGTAATATAAGTATGTAATTTAATTAACAAGTTTGTAAACCGAAAAGTAAAACTTCTGCTAGTCGTCCTCCTGTGCCCAAGCCATCTTTCATTCTCGAAACTACATTTGACGAATTGGGAAGCAAATCTAAAGGTTTGTGTCGATACTTAGCCAACCCAAAATCGGGATCAAATATGATGGTCAAGTTAACAGAAGATGCAGTTGGGAGGAACTTTGAGAATTTTATTTTTCTTGATGATATTATAGAGTTGTTCCGGTATGATTGGCTGAACACTTCGATAATAGAAGTATGGATAAGGTAAGGATATATCAATAATATACAGAAAATTCCAATACACATTTTAGCTTATTTCTACATATGAATATAATTACAAATGTTTAACATCCATTTATATACCGAGGTCACCAACTTTGATATAAAGAATATTGCATTCTTAGTTCCTTTGGTCACTAGTCAGGTGGAGACAAATATTGAGAATGTGAATGAGTACTTCTATGATGCATTCAAATATTTTGCTAGTGAGGGGAAGGAAATTATCCTAATTCCTTTTAACATCCAGTAAGTATTATTATTCAATATAATTTTAATAAAGAATGAAGCTATTTATTTTAATGTTTGTTTTACTCTTACTCAGAGCTAGACATTGGGAATTACTGGTGATTGTCCCAAAATTGATGACTCTTTATTATCTTGACCCAATGGGTAAAACAACAAGGAGTCACAAACTGAAATTGTCAGCTATGGAGTAAGCATAAATTTAATCAATTGCTTCAACATGATATTTTTATTTAGAATTTCTATTTTACCAACTATCGTTTAATTAATAGGGGTATAAAGGCTTTTCGTGAAGCTGGAGGAAAAATACCCACAAAATTAAAGACATTGACTTTGAAAAATGTCAAGGTAGCTACTTTGACAACTGCTTACTCTTTATGTATTAATTTTCAACTGTAATATGTCAACTCTTATACTCTTATCTCAATTGTTGTTTATAGTAGTTTACTAACATTAAGTATAATTTATTATTTGTAGTGTCCTATGCAAAATAATGACTGGGCTTGTGGCTACTATGTAATGAAATACATGCAAGCTATTGTCAAACAAACATCACATGACATTCAGACTATAAGTCAAGTAATAAAGAATAACATCATAAATTTACAAGTGATTGTAGTCATTTTTATAAAATATTAACATGTGCATTTTCTATTACAGATCTTTACAACTCAGCCTTACACACATGTGGACTTGAATGAATTCCGAGAAGAGTGGTCAGAGTGTTTTATAAGTGAAGTCGAAATAGTATTGGATTAAATATGTCGGCTCCATTTATGTATGTGGTTTGAGTACGTACTCTTTCATATTTTTACTTTTGTAATATGTCATCTCAGACTTGCACTCTATCATTTTGTAAATTATGATATTGATTATCATTTTTGTTATGAATGTGTGGTTTTGAATGGTGACGGTTGAGCATCAATGCTCCCCTCTCCCAGAATATATGAATCTTCTTGTTCTTCTGCTCTATATCAATTTCTGCAGAAATTTTTAAAAAAAAAATCGTAACTTCTAGCGTCGGTTTTTTAATTAACCGACCCTAGAGATTGTACACTCTTCGGTCGAACAATTTTCGACCGAAATAGAACTTCTAGCGTCGGGTTTTGTAAAAAAACTGAGTCTATAATGTCCTCTATAAGGTCGGTTTTTTGAAATAACCGACCCTATAGATTGATTAAAACATTTCAGTGTAGGACTCGGTCGACAACATTCTCGACTGAATATCTATCGGTCGACAAACTTGTCGATCGAATGTTACACTGAACTTCTAGCGTCGGGTTTTGGAAAAAACCGAGTCTATAGTGTCCTCTATAAGGTCGATTTTTTGAAATAACCGACCCTATAGATTGATTAAAACATTTCAGTGTAGGACTCGGTCGACAACATTCTCGACCGAATATCTATCGGTCGACAAACTTGTCGACCGAATGTTACACTGAAATGTTTTATTCAATCTTTAGGGTCGGTTATTTTTAAAAAAACCGACCTTATAGAGGGTTCTCGGTCGAGACCGAAATACTTTCAGTCGACAATTTTCTCGATCGAGAGTTAGCACTGAAATGTTATTCAATCTTTAGGGTTGGTTATTTCATAAAAACCGACCCTGTAAACGTTCTCGGTCGACAATTTTATCGATCGAGAGTTACCACTAAAATGTTATTCAATCTTTAGGGTCGGTTATTTCATAAAAACCGACCATGTAAACATTCTCGGTCGACAATTTTCTCGACCGAGAACGTTTACAGGGTCGGTTTTATGAAATAACCGACCTTACAGGCTCCTTTTTTCTCGCCTAGGTCAGCATTTTTTCAACCTTTTCCGTCGGTTTTTACTCTGTAAGGTCGGTTTTATTTGGTTAAATAATCCTACACTATAGACCAAATTCTGTAGCGACGGCCACCTAGGCGTCGGTCAAAAAGTGACGCTGCAGGCTTTAAAAAACTGACGCTACAGACCCTTTCTGTACTAGTGCCGCTTCCATGGGTCTGTAATGATGGCATAATTATTTGCCCACAACTGTTACGTGTATCTTTCCAATCTCCTAATTACTACAACACTTTTCACCATCAATTCTAATGATCTTACGATTCTTTTCCAATCCAAATTGACACTTCTCTCTAGGGCTGCACATATATCAGTCTAGAGCGATTATTCGGATCGAACCAATAAAATGCCTCAAATAGAGGCGCAAAACCATGTCCCCCATCTCTAGGTGCACAATAGTTTTTCAAGTAACACATGTAGTTGTCTTCTTCAACCCCTGTGAAGGACAAGAATGACAGCCCAACCACTACTACAATGGTTCAAAATGGCCACCTCTCTTAGTTTGAGAGTGACTCTTCCATTTAAGGATTTTGTTATATGTACTAGAAAGGGTAACCAATTTTGGGCCCTTTTTCTCCTTATCTTTGAATAAGAACAAAGCTAGTGAGGCAAGTATGATACTTCCTTTATTAATTTTGTTTTTATGCATACATAAAGAGAAAAAGAGTCCCAAATTTGGTACCACTTTTCGCCAACATATCATATTCTTTCTATAAACTAGGCATATATTATTGTTGAGATCATCCTGTTACTCAACATCCTCATGGTCCTCTCAGAATCCTTTTTCATGTTAGACCACAATAGTAGATGCGTAGAAGGGTGCTCCCTTCACAGTAATACCTAAAAGCACAAGTATATAGAATTACAACATCACACTCATTAAGAATCACATTCTCAAGCGATTTAGAGTGAGTTTGTTTTTCTTTGTATTCCTTCACCTTAAACTTATCTATTTTGATTATGATCATTTATTTCCATTGCCCTCTTAGTTATATCATGTATAGAGCCTTTTTTGTAGAAAATACATGATTGAACCTTATAATTTATATTATAACAAAAGAGATTAGCAACATATTAACACATCCATCTCATTTTGATGAATTTGTATCCATCAATTAATTAAGATATTGACTTTTGTAAATATACTCTTCTTAATGTGAAGATCAACTAATGGCACCTCAATATTAGATGGGAAATAATTCTTCTCTCATAACATACTTTAATAAAATATTTAGTAATCATGAACATTTTCATACAACATAGATTTATGTCTATCATTTATACTTTCATATCAAAATAATTTAATACCTTATCAATTATGTTATGTTCCATGTAGTTCTACGATCACAATATGATATTTAGTGAATTATATGGAAGTGGCGTAAAAAAAAATTTGCCATTTTTTGTTTCCCCAATTTTATTTTGTAGAACAAAATAGTAAGTTTGATATAAGACATTAACTTGAATTGAAATCAAATTCTTCAAAATATGTACACAATTTTCAAACTTATCTAATGTAAGTTTAACATGTTTAATATAGCACATGCATGGGCACGTGTGAGGTCACTAGTGTGTGTGTGTGTCTATATATATATATATATAGAGAGAGAGAGAGAGAGAGAGAGAGAGAGATGCACACACACATACTAGAATGAAACTAGAAATGCTAATCATGACATGAACGAAGAATGAAACCAGAAATGCTTGAGAACAGGAGGGACAACTATGGAGATGAAAGAACTGGGTTAGTAAAGGAGAGAGAGTGTGAGGGTGGGAGTTATTGGTCGTGGGAAGAGAATTGTGACTTCGTGGTTAATACCACAATTGAGGGAGATAATGGCAGAGATAACTTTGTCATTCAGTTGAAGGGAGTAAGAAAAAGTGAAGAATGTGGGTGCTATTGAGGGTATGGGGTAGGGAGTGGATGAAAGGATCAATTGCTTTGGGCAGGGGAGAGAGAAAAAAAAGGATGGACATCATCAGAGTTACATGTAGAGGGCAGTGCATAGAGAGGGTGGTGGGGGCCATTTTTGTAATAAAAATGTATGAATAGAAGTAAAAAAATCTAGAAAAAAAGAGAGAAGACGTTATAGTTAATGGGGGAAATGTGAGAAGAAAAAGGGAAGAGTCATGAAAGGAGTCAAAAGAAATGATTTTGTTTGTTTTAGGAGGGAGGAAGAGAGAGAGAATGGAAGATTGTAGAAATTACTGGAAGAAAGAGGGGTGGAGAGTGTGTAACATATTGAATCTTAGATGTAATCTCTATATAATCCTTTTTTCCAATTTTCTCTTTCATTTGTGTCCTTTATGCCATTGATGTTTAATTTGTGGAAATTATAGTGGTTTGGTGAACATTTATTTACTATTTGTACCAATAAAAGGGTTTATGCACAAATACCAAAGTGAAGTATATTTAAGGACCTTAGTTAGGTGTTCTAAACCTTAATATACCTTTGTGATGTGTTTTTAAATCGTTAAATGAGTCTAATTTTAAAATTTGGTTCAATTTGGATGTTGTTTGTGCAAGTTATGCAATTTTAGGTACATTCTGGACTTCTATGTAATTTACCCAATTGGGAGGTTTTCTTTGCAAATTATCACATGCATTATAATACTTAGATATTCCTTTACCATTGTCGAGGTTTTGAACCATGGGGCACTTAGTTGCACCTTGGTTTGAAGGTGTTTCTCTTCGAGGGCATTTTAGGGATTATTCTCTTTATGGAGACTTCTAGGCCATCCCCACCATCCTCCAATCAAAGAAATAACTCCATTGGTTGGTAGCTTTTAAAGATAAGCTCATTTATATAGAGGGTAATCCCTAAAATGCCCTTGGAGAGAAACACCTTCAAACTAAGGTACAACTAGGTGCCCCATGGTTCAAAATCTTGAGAATGGTAAGGGAATATCTAAGGATTGTAATGCATGTGATAATATGCTAAGAAAACTTCCCAATTGGGTAAATTGCATAAAGATCCAGAATGTACCTAAAACTGCATAACTTGCACAAACAACATCCAAATTAAACCAAATTTAAAACTTAAGATCATTTCATGATTTGAAAACGCATCACAAAGTTATATTAAATTTTAGAACACCTAACTAAGGCCCTTAATTAGACTTCACTAAGATATTTGCGCATAAACTCTTTAATTGGTACAAATAGTGAATAAATGTTCACCAAACCACATAAATTCCACTAATTATAAATCAAGGACATAAAGGATAGAAATGAAAGAGAAACTTGGGAAAAAGGATTATATAGAGATTACATCTAAAATTAAGTATGTTATAGAGTGGGCAAGGATGTGTTGAGACGTGCAACGTGAAAGAAAAAAGACAATAAAAATATAAGAAAAATTGAGAAAAATTGTGAGAAGAGAGTGAGTTAAGGAGAGTGCAACAATTAAAAATGATGTGTTGTGATTGGTTGAGGGGGTTCAAAGGGCATGTGCTTATAATTTTTTGAAAAACTCTCTCTTTTTATAGTAGTATAGATAAAAGTCACAACACCCACAATCCGTACTTACAATGACTTTTTCAATTATATCTACGTAAATATATTCATCATGCATTGGCAACCAAGAAGTCATATTATGAGAAAAAAGTTGAAATAAAAGATCCATGCATGTCATGACAGTAGAATAAATTAAAATCATATTTTCTTTCTTGGTAGTTGTCTTTGTTACACTTTATTTGAAACATAGTTGACAATATTGCAGAATATAAAGACACTTACTATTAGAAAAAATCACCATTAAATACTACGTATGAGGGAAAGGAAGGTATAAGAATCCTAGATTTATGAATCTTTAAACTGAAGTAGTGAATTACCTTGATGTTATAGTTTTTATTAATTGATGCATGGATGTAGTTTAGTCTTGAAAAAGAAGTACGAAAGGGCTACTATCTACCAATTTCCCCTACTTTCTTATTAATTTTTCCTACTTTAGCGTTTTGATAGCATATGTTTTTAGGCATGTGGTTCATATTTTTTTTCTATTATCAATATAATAAGAACCTATAAAAGTCATGCATATAATGTTACTTTTAGTTAGAGTTGTTCTTCCTGGTGCTTGAAAGTGATGGCCCCCAAACAAGCGATCTTATAATCTACCTGTCAGATGCAAGCATACAAGAAGACATGATAATCCCCCTAATGGCATTATTGAAGAATGAGATTGGAAACACTCACAAAACATGGAGGGATTATTAAGCAAATTGGAAAGTAAATAAGAAGAGATAGTGAATATAATAATGGCACGTTATGATATCCATTTTAGATTACAATATGTTATTAGTGCATACAATGAGGAAGGAAAAGTGATGTCTCATTAAGATTATTTTATTATTGAGGAAAAAAAATTATAGAGAAGAATATGGCATGCAGTTAGACAAAAATAGAACATGAAAGAGTTCTTACATAAATGCTTGATATCTTGATATCTTCAAATTTAAGGATTCTCTTCTAGGAAGACTAAGTTGTTGACCCGAGTCTCTTCATCGACAAAGGAATATGCAAGTTTCAAAAGAGCAATATGTTATTAGAGCATGCAATAATTTTCCAGCTATCTCCGCATAAACACATCCACCATGCTTTGACATCTAAGAGGTTGACACCAATGAAAAAATCCAAAATAAAATATTGATGTGTGTCACAATAGAAGAATATATATATATATATATATATATATATATATATATATATATATATATATATATATATAGTCAGGCTAGAATATACTCGAGTGTATAGATTACGCCATACACCTCAATAGTGTTTGCCTATCTAGACCTTGTCTTTCCAAAATCCAATCCATTGATTTTCATGGTTACAATAATAATAGGCCATATATAAAATTTGAGCTTATTTGGATGATTGTAAGTCACTCATCCGAGGACAACAAAATCAATGCACAAAACTAATTTGAAATGCATGATTCTTGCCCCCTTTAGATGCACGACCTATAAGTATCGAAATGAGCTAAAATTTATTATATAGTATGTTCTTAAGATATTTAATAAGATCAACGGTTTAGAATTTTCAAAAAATTACCGCATCTTTAAAAATGACTTAGGTGTACGATGCCTCCGGTACACTCGAGTGTACACTAGACTCTCTCTCTCTCTCTCTCTATATATATATATATATATATATATATATATATATATTTATATTTATATATATATATATATATATTTATATATATATATATATATATATATATATACGGGAATGAAATTGGAAATGTTAATCATGGTATGAATGAAGAATGAAACCAGAAACGCGTGAGAACGTGAGGGATAATTGTGGAGACAAAAAAATAATGTAGAAGAGAGAGTGTGAGGGGAGGAGTTATTGGCTGTGGAAAGATAATAATGACTTGGCGGTTAAGGCCACAATTGAGAGAGATGATGGCGGAGATAACTATGTTGTTCCATTATTGAGTGAGGGGAGCGAGGAAAAGTGAAGAATGTGGGAGTTATTGAGGGAGTGGGGTAGGAAGGGGTGGAAGGATCGGTTGCCTTGGGCAGGGAGAGAGAGAAAAAGGATGGATATTATCGGAGTTACACCTAGAGGATGGGACTGAGAGATGGTGGTGGGGGCCGTTTTTGTGATGAAAATGTATGAATAGAAGTAATAAAATTTTAAAAAGAAAACAAGCGAGAAGATGTTATTGTTAAAGGAGGGAAATGTGAGAAGAAAGAGGGCAGAGTCATGGAAGGAGTTAAAAGAAACAATTTTGTTGGTTTGAGGAGGCTGGAAGAGAGAGAAAAGAATAGAACATGGTAGAAAATATAAAGAGAAAGTGGGGTGGAGAGTGGGTGAGGATGTGTTAAGATATGCATCATGAAAGAAAAAAGGCAATAAAAATATAAGAAAAGCTGAGAAAATTTGAGAGAAGAGAGTGAGTTAAGAAGAGTGTAACAATTCAAAATATTGTGGTGTGATTAGTTGAGGGGGTTCAAAGGGCATGTGTTTGTAATTAGTTGAAAAAACTCTTTTTATAGTAGTACATGAGAGAGAGTGTGAGGGTGGGAGTTATCCGTAGTGGGAAGATAATTATGACTTGGTGGTTAAGACCACAATTGAGGGAGATGACTACGGAGATAACTTTGTCATTCCGTTATAGAGTGAGGGGAGCGAGGGAAAGTGAAGAATGTGGGAGTTATTGAGGGAGTGGGGCAGGGAGAGGATGAAAGGATTGGTTTCTTTGAGTAGAGAAAGAGAAAAAGATGATAGACATTATCGGAGTTACATGTAGAGGGTGGGGCAGAGAGAGGGTGGTGGGGGCCATTTTTGTTAAGAAAATGTATAAATGGAAGTAATAAAATTCTTTAAAAAAAAGAGAGAAGATGTTATTGTTAAAAGGGGGATATGTGAGAAGAAAGAGGGCAAGTCATGGAAGGAGTCAACAGAAACGATTTTATTGGTTTGAGGGTGTAATAGAGAGAAAGAATGAAAGATGGTAGAAATTGGGGTAGAGAGTGGGTGAGGATGTGTTAAGACATGCAACATGAAAGAAAAAAGACAATAAAAATATAAGAAAAACTGAAAAAAGTTGCATGGAGTGAGTTAAGGGGAATGCAACAATTCAAAATAGTGTGTTGTGATTGGGCATGTGCTTATAATTAATTAGAAAAACTCTCTTTTTATAATAGTACGGATGATCCTCAATTCCTTCTTCGTTCCTTCATCCCGTTCAAGACCGTTCGAGACAGTTCCTCGACTCTCTCTCGCACGTTGCTATTAATTATCTCCCAATTATCTTAACTCCTCATGTTTGATATCTTTCTCTCTCTCCCCTCGATTTCACGCATGAGGAAGCAACTAAAAGAACGTGGGTTAGTTGCTATGTTATTTATACTGGCCTCCAACTCCTATGTTTCTAAATACGCCACCCAATGAGCCGTCAACTCTTACTCAAATTCTCTCCCTCTTAGAGAATTCACACTCTTTATTTCCATATTGATATGGACTACCTACACTCCCTTAACCTTTTTTTAATGTTGTTATTCCTATTTATACCTTAATGACTATGAGTCTTTCCATATTTGCTCCCCACTCTCTCTCCAATTATCTCACTTTTGTATTCACAAGTCAGCAAGATGAAAAGTAATATCCTAGTAACACAACACTCTACCACACTCCCTCTCTATGCGATCTTTCATAACATTAACAATTTTCCCTCTTCAACCAGAGAGCCAAATACAATCTTATTGATTTGTGTTACATATACAAAGGAAAAATCGTCGTCTTAATTATTTGAGAGGTACAAAGATTATGACATTGATTATATATAAGTATCATTAAAAATAATTTATAATAAAAATATATCAAATTTTTATTGCCACTTGTGTGTGTACGTGTGTTAACTAGTAAACCAGAATAACTGGAAAATTACGTATACCTTTGCACGAAAAGACAAGTTTAAAGGTGTCGAACCTTGCCTTGCTCGCGAGGACAAATTTTTGTTGTCGCGGAGGACAGTTGGGTTCTTTGTAGCATTGATATGCGAGCAGCGCACGAGCATACGAACGTCAACTCTTCGCTGCTCAGTCTGCTTTTCCTGCGCACGCAATGGGCATCTTCGCGGGTACATAAAGAACTAGAATTTTTTTAAACTAATGTCATGGTTTGTCTTTGTATGCTCTCTCCTTATCCGGTCCATCTCCTACACTAAAAACACCAAATTTGTCCAATCATTCACACATGATTTGTTGCGCTATTAATTTTTGCGTCCGTTCTGATGCTTTAACCTGCCGTTTGCATTTAACAATATTAATTCTGCATATACTACATCAAAAAATTGGCGCTGTTATGATGGTTTTATTATTTGATATAGTTGATCGATCGATCTACCTTTGATAAGTTCTGCGTTTGATAAGTAACATTTACGCAAAAGAATGTATTGATGAGATTGTGTCCATATATTCACCGCCTACATTTTCTTTATTTGTGTTTTTATACGACATGGAAATGTAAACAAGAACATGTTATGTGCATAGTCCCTGTAATAGTGACGGAGACCAAAAGGGGTGACAAAAATACCTCACTTTACCTTACTCGGCCGACCCAACTTGATCCGATTTGAAAAGTTGAATTTGTTTTGGGCCTATCTAGTTTTCATGTCGTGTTGCATCGGGTCTTATCTAATTTAGGTAATGTTGATTTCGGTGGACTTTTAGTTTTCAAATTTGTTGCTAATATTTGAAGTACTATATTTTTTATGATTTTACGGTCTACTCAGGTGCGGCTGGTTTCAAGTCCGGGTCTACCGGGATCCATTCGGGTCCCAAATCATTTGGGGTTTGGGTTCAGGTCCATTAGATCCATTTGGGTTCGAAATCATTTCAGATTGGGTCTGTCCGGGTAGGATCCATTTCAGATCAGGGTTGTTTGAATTAGGTCCAATAAAACCTGAGTCATTGTCTAGTCTAAACCTAATCATGATCATGAGAGATTTTTTTTTTATTTGACATTGTTTGTTGTAATGTCTCATGACTGTAATGTTATAACGTCTCACGACTCATGGCCGTAATGTCTCACGGCTATAGTTTTTTATTTGACATTAATAAACTCTATTCATCTCTTCTATTTGAGTAAAATATGGGTTTAAAAAATATATTTGTTGACAACATTATAGTTGCTGAGATATTACAACAAACTAATATCAAATAAGAAAAATATATCATGATCATCATTCGATTTAGAGTTGACAATGAGTCGGGTTTTGTTGGACCTGACCCAAACAAACTTGTTCTTAAATGGACCCATACTCACAGTAACCTGATCTGAAATGGTCTCGGACTCGAATGGATTCGAGTGGACCCATACCGGAACCCAAGATGGCCTCGGACCCAAATTGATCAGAGTGTATCCGGATTCAAAACCAGACGGACCTGAGTGGATCTTAAAATCATAAAAATACTTTACTACACATATTGGCAAAGGAAATTAAAAACGAAAAGTCCCACTGAAATCAACATTACTCAAAGTAGATAAGACTTGACCCGACGGCATGGAAACGGGGCAGATCCAAAACAGATAAAAAAAAATCAAGTCAGATCACGTTAGGTCGAGTCGAGTTGGGTAAGGTAAGGTATTTTTTGCCACCCCTAAATTTCTGGTCTTCGTCACTATTGCATGGAATATGCACATAGCATGTTCTTGTTTACATTGCCAAGTTGCATTTAAAAACACAATTTAAAAAATATAGGTGGTGAGCATGGATACAATCCCATAGATACGTTCTTTTAGGTTAACACTACTTGTCAAACAATGAACAATTGATCAACTGTATGGAATAATAAAGCCATCAAAGCCATCAGAACGGCGTCAAAACAATTCATCAACTGTATGGAATAATAAAGTCATCAGAACATCGTCAATTTTCTTAAAGAAAATGATGTAGCATGTAGAATTAATATTGTTAAATGCAAGCCACATGTTAAAACATCGGAATAGATGCAAGAATTTATGGTGCAGAAAATTGTGTGTGAATGATTGGACACGTTTTGGTGTTTTTATAGTGTAGGAGAGAGACTGGACAAAGAGAGAGTATACAACGACATGCCACTAATTAGTTCATTAATTCTTCATGTACTTGCCAAGATACCCATTACGTGTGCAGGAAAAGCAGAAATGAGCGGTGGGCATTTGATGCTTGTATGCTCACACAAAAGAAATGCTCGCATAAGTTCCCTACCCTATATATATATATATATATATATATATATATATATATATATATATATATATATAGTGTGTGTGTGTGTGTGTGTATTGGTGAGTGATAACACATTGGAGAATCCAGGAGTTTTCAATGAAGAGATCAGGATTTGAACCACTAGACAAGTATTTCTTAATTTAATATTCTCTAGGCATCTAATTTTTTCCACACATTGTGCGAGTGGGGAAGTAAATATCTTTCTTTCTTAATCTTATATATATATATATATATATATATATATATATATATATATATATATATATATATATATATATAGAGAGAGAGAGAGAGAGAGAGAGAGAGAGTCAAAATTGAATGCACTCAAGTATACAACATTCCAATGGTGTTTTCCTATCTATAATAATTTTTATTCAAATTATAAACCATTGACCTCCATTGTTAAAATAATATTAGGTCACATACAAAATTTAAGCTCATTTGGATGAGTGTAAACCACAATTTTAAGGACAACAAAAATCAACGTACATAACTAATTTGAAATATATGATTTCTTCTTCCTTTAGATGTATGGCCTATAAGTGTTCAAATATGCTCAAAAATTTTATATAGTATGCTCTTACGATATTTAAGATGATCAACGGTTTGGACTTTCAAAATAATTATAGCATGATTGAAAACTACTGAGGTGCATTGCGTCTCCAGTACATTCGAATGTATTCCAGCTTAACAATATGTCATTATGGTTACTTGAACTATTATGGTGGTCTTAACATCCTCTTGTGATGGTCCAAAACGCCCCCATTTTTTCTGCATGGCAGTCATCTTTTTGTATTTAGGTCTTCCTCTGGGATCATTCAAAACATGACCAATAACTTGGTGGACTTATCTTGTTTAGGAATGAACATAACAAATCTGATCATGATTACTAGAAACATTATTATACGGATTATTTTCTTTTGTAATTATCATGTTTACCCAACTTAATAAGTTACATTATTTGTGTTCACCATTTTAGGTATGTGAAGTTATATCTCAAATCTTATTTTAATAGTGTAAGTAATAGTAGAGTTGGTCAAGCAACAAATCTTACTCTTTAACCCTAGTTAGGTGGTATCTATGTTTCTTTGTATTACTACTAGGAGTTATCCAAGAAATGATTATTGCAACTATTATTAATTTCAACTATCACAAAAGATATTCTACGCTTCTAATTAATAAAGCTTACAAGATTCCACCCTAAAAAGGATTAATATATAACTTAACTAATCATATGAAAAGGCAACGAGGGTGGATCAACTAGGTCTTACATATCCAAAACTTCTTCTTGTTATGTACATCTCACCTAGGCTTAGAGTCTTGGGGTTGATCTAGCTAGTCAGGGTTCTTTATTAAAGGGTTTCTCTACAACTCAAACTTCCTTGTGGTAGTGACGTGGTTCCAAAAAAATAATAAAATATAATAGCTTGCATTTCTATCCATATTACTTAATAATGAAAATAATTTAAACGATATAATCTTTGCAACATAAATCTAAAATTATCTCCAAAATATATCTAAGAACCAAGTTAACCACTTTCTACTACTTCATCATCACTTCATTCCACCAGAAGATTCTAATCCTTAAACAATCTGAAAGGTCATCATAAAACATTTCACCCTAAGAACCAGGAAAAGGTTCCTTATTACACACAATCAAGTTCTGTCATACCCTTATAATGCATGACATCCACCATATTCCTCACCTTACCCTAACTATGACTTAGACTTTATCAACTTAAGACATAGTGTTGTTATATGAACATCCAACTCTAAGAAGGAATTAAGGTTTTCACATCACTTTATAGTTTATAAAAATAGTGTCACCACAAGAGAAGGTAACTATATAATCAAATCACCATCATCCCATTTACTAGGTAACCCTATTATGGTGTGGAGATGAGAGAGGAAAGTTCCTAAGGGTATTTATGAAAAATCCTTCTCTTAATTATCCTCATACATGAAGTATATAAAAATCAATGAATATTCTATCTAGCCCTTAGATAGATGCATATCGACATATTTATATTGAGATACCCCATGAATGTTGTAGATGCTTAACAATAGATGATATAATTCATATGATGATTTAATGCCAAGGGAATCAACTCAATTCTAAAACTTATGAAAGATTGTTTATTTGTCATTCATGCATCCTCATTGGCTAAAGTGGACATATGTGAGACATACTAGAAAAATAGAAAAGGAAAGGTTTTTAAGGTGAGAACTAGGATTAAGCCTAGACATATGTATTCAAGTTAGCTTACACCTCATAATGCTCAATCCAACTACATACAATATAGGAGATAGTATTCAAACACTACAAAAGTCAACTCCTAGGTGGTGATACCTCCATAAAGATGCTAGGGGTGGTCACGGTTACTCGAGACTGAGTATCAACCACTTAGGTAGTTTGTGAAGTGGAAATGTCCAATTTAGTTAGGGATTTCAACCCTAGTTGGTATTAACCAACTCATGGATAGACATTTCAACAATCTATATATGTTTACTTCACTACATAATTAAGATGTAATACAAGATAGCTTGAAGTAGTCAAGTCATCAATTGTTTAGGCTCTAATATCATATTCTAAATAGAGGGACCCAAGAGGGAATCCACTCAAATGGTATGATACAAAGAGCCATGAAATGATAAAGCAGCAAAAAATATATTGTAAAGTTACATGATGATGATTCATATACAATTGTTCCTTGCCATTAAAGGTAGTATATCAAAGTAAAAAGGTATATTTCTAACAAATCTAACAATAGGCAAGGCCTGTTGTAGAGGGCATACCATCCATTACAAGTTATATCAAAGCTAAACTCTTGAATATAGTCTTCTTGAGTCATTATCTTGTAATGTGCCTACACTCGGTTGGAAGGGGCAAATCACCTAGAAATACAAAACAAATACATGTATCAATAGATAATGAGCATGCACATATAAAAAAACATTTAGGCATTGGATTGCACAAAAGGATGTTCCCATGAAAAAGGATTCATATAAAGACAGGTAAACAAGAGTCAAATTAAGATATTAAGGCATAATATTTATAGAGAGAAATAATTAGAACACAAAATTCCATGCCATAATAGACATTCACAATTTCCAAATAAATAATATTTTTGCATGTGTAAACAATGTATACTAAATATATCTAAAACAGGGCCATAACACCATAGGATCACAGACTAAAACTAAGGGTGGAAACACATATCTCAGGTGTATACTAACAACCTTTATAGGTATGGTTGCACATAAATACCACTATTTTGGATATTCTAGTCAAACATTTAGTATGCACAAATGGAGTGGCAAGAATAGAATTCCAATCATAATTCACATCACATGTTAAAAGCATAGAAAGAGGGTTGAAATGACCCATTTAACAAAAAAAATTAATGTCTAAAAGAAATCATAAGATTTCAAATCATTAAATATGGATGTTCAAGTATGGATTTCTTAAAAAAGGATAGTAGTCAAATAATTGGATCGATATAGAAATCTAGGTAATAGTCATGAAAATGTCCATAAATGAAGAAGGGATTTCACATATTTGATCTTCACAACTAGTGATTAACTCAAAAGGTATAATTTGTCCCCAAATTTGAGTATTCATCCTAGGAAAACATTAGGTATGTTATTAAAGCAAAAGACACATGTGTGTCATTCCTAGTATAGCTATATAAAACCCCTAACCTAATTTTGATCACCTAATGGTATATTAGAGTTTGCATCTTATTAAGTGAACATATGATTCATTAGACATCTATATCAATTCTGATATCCATATTTGACATAAGTTGAAGTATGTATGAGTGACATATATGTGTGGGTAATAATATGCATTCTTTCAATTTAGGTCTTACAGTGTCATTCTCTCTCATCATCTCATATTGCTCAATTTGGTCATCAAAGGTAAAGGATATGTGTTTTATGACATATTGGTATCAAAATACCATGATTAGAGAAATTTAGGGTTTGAAAATACTTCCATACATGTATGAACATTAATAATATACTAATAAGTATATCTTAAGTATGTATATATATGAGAGTATGTATTTACTATTTATTTTGATGTAGCAGATGTCATAACTTCACATAGGCTTGGAATATGGTGTTCCCTAAATTTATAACAGAAACCCAATCAATCCATATTTGGATCTGTAAACCATTTGCCCAATATTTTTTTGTATTCTAAAGGTACATTGAAATTAGCAAAGTCCAACTTAAAAATTAGAGTGTCTATTATACCATTATATGGAAAAAGTCAAGCTATCCAATACATTACTCCATATTTTATCACTAAAATGCTCGAAACGTTTATTTACTAATAGAGTATGCCTATATAGTCATAATTATATAACAAACCATTAATCCATATATATTCACTTTTATATACAATTTCTCCAATTAGTATTGACTCTCCTTCCCATTACATACTTATCTCCTAATATATTGTACATAGGTCATTTGGTTGTCTGAAAATATCGATTCACCCTGATAATTATCCATTATGATGTAATATATTGCTACTAGATAACATTCTGACATAATGATTCGGGAATGAACTGAGGACTAAGAGACTTACAAGTTGCATGAGTTACATTGATATCTGATGATTTGTCTTGTGATTAGTAAGGTTGAGTCTCAAATCTTATGTTGTTCTATCAGATTAGATCCAAACACACCCAAACACACCATTTTTTTCAAATTTTATTCCTCCTATAGATGAAACACAACATGAAGCACGAAATGATGTTGAGTTTTTAAGGGGTTGCACCTCTTATCTGTTGGTGGTTGTATCAGGCAACTAGAGAAGGATTCTTTGAAGATTTTTCTTGTGTTAAGATTGATAGATTGTTGGTGTATAAGGTTCCTACCATGTTTAGAAAGAAGGGAGGTTATACATGCATCATGGATATACTTTTGTTTTATAGGAAGCTATGGTAAATGAGGAGGGAATGTTGTTATGAAAATCATAAGGAGGTACTTTTTCATAAGAGGAGGAGTCAATTACGTTGCAAAAGAGCTGGAGTTGGTGGTGTTGCAGAAGAGAAAGAGTTTGCAACGACTGCAGAAGAGAATTATTTGTTGGTGGTTGTTAACGAGACATTATTTTAGGAGGCTAGGGCTCTCTTAGGCATGGAATGGAGAGGGGGTGATGTTTGTGGAGGTTCCTATTGTCATGATGTTTAGGTGCAATGCAAGGAGTTTGGTATAGGATTCAACAACTGGTTCTCATCCTACTGGTTGCGAGTGACAATGGAGGTACCAAAAGATCCCCTTCCGATCATTGTAGCAGGAGATGGTTGTATTCTTTCTACCCTAGACGCTACGTGTAGGTCAATGAGAAAATTGATAGTTAGGTTAAGGTGAGGAAGGACAAGAAAAGAGGAAATAGGAAAAGGTGTTTGGGATGGTTCATGTGATGGCATCAGTCATAGTTTTGAGAGAGGGAATTCCATCGCCCAAGTCGATGTTGCAATACTCACTACAACTTGCAAATGTTGTAAATTTCCTTCTCTAAAAAGCCGCATGGATCTAGGTGAGGAGAAACTATGTCATCTTGGGTTCTTGAGAGAGGTTGAGGAATATGCTAATAGGGGTAGGCAAGGAAGAGAAGAAGGGAGGAGATCATCAATCAAAGAGGACTCGATTATTGTTGCCATTTGTGGAGAGGATAAAGCTCATAGGAGGGATTAAGAAGGAGTCACACATGTATTGGATAGTTAAAATGGGTCTGGCTCAAGTACAGATCGGTCTTCTCTCTAGTCAAAAAGAAACAAATATCAATTAGTAAGTTTGCTAACATGGACTCCTTCAATTGGTCTAGTTATATTCTTTATGTGAAAATCATAACTAAATATTAGTAACTCGTATTACAGTGAACCTACATACCAAATCGATTACAAAAATGAGAACAATGTAAATAAAATAGTTTCATGGCGTAAATATGATCCTATTCTAAAAGTGTAGCTAGTACATGGATCTAATGTGTTTATCTTATTGAAACCCTAGATCTGAGAGATGATATGCTAAGTACATTGAATATTGTTATTTCCTGAACTAATCAAACATTGTGAAATATGATGTTGATCTAGGTTCTAAATCGTATATGATTAATAATGATGATCTCTAATGCTTTTTAAGTCATTAATAAATATTATTAGTTACAAATGATTATACATCTTAATATGTATAGATCTTAAAACCACATGATTCGATTTATTGGAATCATAATGTGATAATCGACCTATAATGATGTAACATCCCAGGATTTGAGACCTCAGATAACATGATCTTAAAAGGAATGATTGGACTACCCATATCACCAAGGTGCACCTCCTTTTCCGGGATCCCATCACTAAAGAACTCCATAGTTAAACGTGCTCAGCTTGGAGTAGTACTAGGATGGGTGACCTGTTGGGAAGTTGATCTTGGCATGCGCGTGAGTGAGGACAAAGCGCGCAGTTAAGGCTAGTGGTGGTCTGTGGGGACAGTCGTCATTCTTGAAACTCTACTAGAGCCATGAGTAGTGGGCTCAGGCATTACAAATGGTATCAGAGCCAATTCCCCTCCAGTAGGTGGGGCCCACATGGGCATGACATGCCAGTCTTGAGCCGTGCGGTCCAGGCATGTAGGAAAGGGTTGTCCATGGTTGACGTAGCCATCCTTGCGCTGGTATTCTGTGATCGGGAGCTGGGTGTCCATGGGCCATTGTGGGTCTGCACTGAAATGGGGTCAGATTATGAGGCCATATAGTTGAGCCTTGACGAGGACGCCAAGAGTCTAAGTGGTGGAGATTGTAACATCCCAGGATTTGAGACCTCGGATAACATAATCTTAAAAGGAATGATTGGACTACCCATATCACCAAGGTGCACCTCCTTTTCCGGGAGCCCATCACTAAAGAACTCCATAGTTAAGTGTGCTCAACTTAGAGTAGTACTAGGATGGGTGACCAGTCGGGAAGTTGATCCTGGCTTGCGCGTCAGTGTGGACAAAGTGCGCAGTTAAGGCTAGTGGTGGTTTGTGGGGCCAGTCGTCATTCCTGAAACTCTACTAGAGCCATGAGTAGTGGACCCAGGCATTATAAATGATGTTTAGGGTTTTACCTAAGGTTTGAATAGGACTTATAACCCTTAAGAACCATGATGTTGTGGGATTAGGGTATGATACCCTTATTCCTAACATAAACCTCATATAACCCTATACCCCAGTCTAACACCTAGGTTAGGTCCCTTTCGTATGTTATGATTGTATGGTGACACTTTAAGGTTGTATACAATTACATATCATGTTGATTGAGTGGGTGTACGCTTTCTTGTTGACTATACTTCATGATTGGATTGCATAAAGTACACTTGAAATATTTTGCATGCCAAAGGTATGTGGTTACAATTATGACTACTCGGAATATGTTTTTGACGTTTTCCAAATGATTTTTGAGGATTGATTTGATAAATAAACTATTGGTTATTTATTTAATTCATGTTCAACTATAATGCCAATATGAGTATCACATAAGTAACTCATAATATTATAAACACTTGGCATACATCAAGGGATCATGCTCATGAGCCCTGGAGGGGACAGTGATCACGCCCAAGATAATATATCTAGTAAGGGTTATAATATGTAAAGAATATGCTAGTTCTTATGTGCAATACTTGATGCTTGTATGTGATTATCTTAGTTGCACACATTATGGTCACACTCCACGTACACTGTATAACTTTTTATACTAATTCACATTTTGTTTGTCAGCATTTTAGGTACATGGTAATTATGAAGATGTCAACATGTGATAAACCAGATGGAAATTACATGAAATAATTAACTATAAGTTTAAGGAGGATTAGGTAGATAGTTACTTCTTCTCAATAGGTATTAGTTTTATGAGGAATATCATTGTATAATTTGTAACAATATTTGGAATTAATGAAATTGTTTTCTATTATTTATTATTTGCTAAATTTGGATCCTTGAAAAAAAATTATAGGTAATGGTTCTCATCTTTTGGCCTTCCTTAATAGGGAGTTTCTGAAAGTGAGGTCATTAGATTTGTTATCAGAGTGCCATATTTTATCAAGTAATATTTAATAGTTTGTAATTCAAGTAATCTATAGAAATATGAGGGAATTATTAGGACATTCTCTAAAGACAATGCCTTTTAGAAGGGACCATGACCAGGGGATGGCAACAAATTCCTCCGCACTTCTAGTAAGCTTATGAGGACTCCTGAACCTATGCATCCTACTTGGCTAAAGTTAGAAGTCTTTGCCCAAATTAAAACACCTTTAGGGTCCCTTCTCATCTTGATTCATCCACTTCTCATACTCTTGCTTAATAAAACCTAAAAGAAACTTCCATCCTCATCTCAGTTTAGGGTTTTTGAGAAGAAGTAGTATTAAGACATCATCCTCCAACTAATGTACATATAATGTGAAATGATAATGTACATGCAATGTGAAAATGGTAAAGTACATGTAGCATGGAAATAATGATAATGTAGAGAATATTTTATGGGTTTTCCTTGTATAGGTAACCCTAGATAGAACTAGGGTTGGTTTGGGAAAACCCTAGTGAGTCATGGGATATAGAAAACCTAAGAGGTAGGGTATAGTCTCTATCCTTACATAAAACTCTAATCCTAGAAAATGGGAGTAGAATGGGTAAGATGGAAACCCTACCCATATGAACCCTAATTAGGGTAAGAGTAATGTGAGTTAAAGAAAATGTAAATAAGTCTATGTGACATATATTTCCATGTATGAATGTGGATAAATGCACACATGATGCATATGAAAAAAAAAGATTTGAATATGCATGGGAAACATAAATAACTAGGGGTTAAACATGAAAATGAAAACATGAATATAACTCTTTCACTACCCTAAGGTCATGTTTGGTTCAACAGATACAGTGAATGATAGCATTCTAATTCCTCCCATCATCCTTTTCCTATGTTTGGTTTTGACTGAAATGTTATAGGATTAAAATCCTCCCGGTAGTCACATCCCGCATATCTAGCATTAAGCAAACCCGCATGGGGGGTCAGGTTTCGTTAATCCCGCGGGTTCTCGATCTCAAGGTTTCTCACAGGCGACGGCCGTAGTAGCTAGTTGAACCTTGGTCTCGTTCTCTGTTCCTTGTCTCTCTCTCTCCCATGATACCACGGCTCTGATTGATTACAAACTGTTTCACCCCGGCACGGCCGCCGCAGTCAATCTAGACCTCTCTCACATAGCACTGATGCTTCCTCAGCATGTCTTCTCATGCAACACCTTCTGTCTGGAAAATCTTAGGCTCTCTAACACGGCAATCTGCTTCTTCTCGGTCTCTGCCGGTGATCATTCCCTTCTTACATGACACCTACAATCTGAGGCTTTCTCTGGATGATCCCGACATGACACCAGAATACTAGGGGAACGATTCTTTGCTTTGGGGGATGGAGACTTCCACGGGGTTGCAGTCACAAACCAAAAGTTGGTTGGACTGCTGGTTATCGACACTCATGTATGCTCATGGATCTGTTGTTAGAATTCTTGCTACTGCTACATCACAATCACATAGTTGTTAAGTTGGCAAACATTGCTCGAGTTCTTCTCTACCATCAGCGATAAAAGGCCTGGTGGGATGATCGACATTAAGAACTTTGGAAAATAGTGTTCGATCTGTGCAGTGATGAAGGGGTGCACGACTTAGTCAACAAGTCATCTATGATTTAATGCAATCGCTTTCCAAACATAGGATGGGATGACTTATATCCTTTCATCATTCATTTCCCACTGAAACTGACACTTCAATCAATCCTATCCACTTGTCATCTGGTGAACCAAACATGCCCTAAGGCTATCTCTGGAGGAATGAATGGATAAATAATATCCCAGTGGTGGGTATGAATGGCTCAGAGAGTGGGTAGATCATTGAGAATATATACTCCCAGTGAGTGAGTTTGAATACCCCAATGAATGAGTATACCACAGAGTTTGGTCAAATAAAGGTTGAGAAGTTATAATATAAAATGTATAAATGAGTTAGGTGACCCAGTCCATGAATATGAGTTTGTGGAACAAGGCATTTATGAAAAAAGTTATAAGAAACATAAGAAACCTATAAATATGCATTTATGGATGTAACCTGCTTAAACCCTATATCGATCTCTGGTGAGTTAAAGAACATGGGGTGAATAAATTCATTCTAAAAATGACTATGAACCTAGCCCATATGGGAAGCTTTCTAAGGGACCAATCCCAGATGGGATGGCCATATGAGGTGTCTAGAACAGATGGGAAGACCAGACAAATACCAAGCCCATACGAGATGGTATGAATATCCACTAGGACTAAAACCCTAAGGAGAGGGTTCCTCATAAAAAGGCTCCCCTAAAGCGAGAGCACACCATTGAGAAAAGAGGATAAGGATGGCAAGGTTAAAATAGGAAATTCTTACTTAGCATAAAAATATGATAATATGAAGAAAAAGGACAAATCTGAATATAACATGCTTGAACCCCCATGCTATCTCTAGAAGTTCGAATATGGAACAAAAATCATGACCAAGCCCAAGAGGGGAAGGTTAGCAATGATCAAGCCCTAGAGGGGAAGGTCAAGAAAGGTCAAGCCCATGGATGGGAAGGCTGACATGGAACCAAGACCTATGTAGGGAAGGTGACCTCAGTCTGCAGTGTAGACGACCAAGCCCCATATAGGGAAAGTCACAAAAGGCCAAGTCTTGGATTCGGAAGGCCGGTGAGGCACCAAGCCCTGAAGGGGAAGGTGGACCAAGTCCACTATAGGGACAAAACCCCATGAGAGGGTACCGTAGAGATTGAGTTAAATAAGGGTTGAGATGTTATGATAAAACCAATGCATAAATATGAAACCTTTAGGGATAGTGTACCAACCCAGGGTGGGTCAACCCAAGAGTGGGAGGATGACCTATGGGGGAGGAAAAACCTTAGACCTTGGGGTCAGGTTGTGGATAGGGAGCCTAACTTCCTCCTATGAGCTAAGAGGGCACCCTAGGTTAGGACCTTCCCTAGAAAGGTAGGTTGACTAAATCAATTTAAAGATTGAAATAACCTTAAATGTCACTTGAAGTGTAAATAAATAAGGATAGAAAAGATAAAAGCACATATATTGAGTATGATTCTTTGAACCCCAGTACGCCATCTTTGAGGGACATGAAGAAAAGTCACTATGGATGTGATTATCGGTATGAGATCGAGCCCGGATAAGAAATTTGCGATGAGTCCATTAAGGGGACATAAAATGAATAATGAACATTTTAAGAGATGAAGGAAATTTAGTTTGAAGAATTTTGTACAAAAATAATATGCTTGAAAATGGTTAAAGTTGTGACATCTCAAAAACCCTTGGGAAGGGTAGAGTCCTAAGTCAGTCCTAAGGTCAAGTAGGGTGCATTAAAGGTACATATGACCAATAGGGTTAGGAGATGTTTGTGCAATGAATGCATAAGACCATGTGGTTAGGAGATAACATGTAGGTTTGCCCAAGAACCGTGACTCAGGAGATTATCTGCCTTCATGATGATCATGAAGCCTAACGGGTGACTTTGAGAGGCAGATGAATAGGGATGAGATCACTCCAAAAAAAGCACTTGTATCCCTAGAGACCTCAAGGAAGTGGCTAAGGCTCATAATACACAAGGTGTAAATATAAAAGATATAAAGAAGTCATGAAAACTTGAGAGAAGTTGTGCCCAAACTTAAGAGTGAGAAAGGGGCACTTAACTTCATGAAATATAAGAATATTGTGGAATTAAAAATATTTTATGGTTTAAAGTCATGTTGATTATGAGTCAACCTAAAATGTGAAATTGAAAGATAAAGGGTGGATATACCATCTCTACTCCTGGATGGGATGAACTTTGTATTTGGGCTATAGTCAAGTGCTTATTTCATCTTATTATGAGTCAAAGAAGTTGGGTAGACACATGTTTTGCTTAAAAAAATTGGCATATGAGAATGAATACCTTAAGTTGAGTTTAATGACATGATCTATGGGTTGGAGGTGTTACTTCACCCTTATGAGAAAACAATGAATAATAGGTTGGAAACCTAGGTGAAAAGATAGTCACCAAGTGAAGTTGAGATCACATATCAAAACTATAAATCACTAAGAGATGGTATCATGAATACTAAGAATGTGGATGTACCATGAATTGAAATCAAGCACCAATCTTAGCGATAATGTAAGGAATGTGCATATCAATAAAAGATGCTAAGGATACCCAAGAAGGGTTTCTAACCCTAAGGTTGAGAATTAAGATGAGTTATCATTCACCTTAAGCTTACTAGGTTTGAATTTTGGGTACAAAATTCCTTTTAAGGAGGGGTGAAAGTTACATCCTTAATTTCGGTAAAGTTGAATGATATAAATATGAAACATGTTTTGTTTTTCCACAACTATATAATTATGGAATTATAATGTCCTTTTTGCACCAGTTAAAGAAATAAAAGGAATTTTATGTGTTCTATGGTTTGCAAATATTTTTGGACAAATGAACGAATGGAAAACCCAATAATGAAGGGATTACTAAAGGTAATGGGTAATTAACATGGAATCGTGTGGAATGCTCTAGAAGAGAAATTTTTTGGACATAAATAAAGAATGATGACTCTGTTAATTAATGGATAACTGAAATATAAGATGATATGCAAGTTACCAAAAGAAATAAGATTTATGGTGTTTTAGATAATTAAAAGATAATTATCTAGCCAAGATTGGCAACATCATGCTTAAGGAATCAAAGATGGATATTTTGATATGACTTTTCATATACTTGAAAAGATAAATGAAATGGGGAGAATAGTAGAATTGAGGGAAAAGGATATACTATGGTATTGTTTTTAAAGAGGAATTAGTTTGGTATGAGAAAGATATTCCTTTAAATCCCAATTAAGGTGACTTGGGAAAGGATATTAGTGAGTTTTATAGAAAAGGAATAACTGATTTAGGAGGAGATAGATAATAGTCTAGAATCAAGTTATCAATTATGAGCCAGATAAGGGTGTGCCTTCCTTTATGGCTTTTTGGGTGTCAACTGAGAATTATGGTTAAAGGATTTAGGAAATATAATTATAAGAGATAAAGAAAGGAAAACATTGGGGTTTTGTGTCATGGACATCATTGTGACTCTCCCCCTTACAAAACAACAATTGTAATATGGAAAAGGAAAGGTAATATGATTTAAGAATTTACCTTGTAATCCTTGGTAATCAGCTTATGGAAAGTCTAGTCTTATAATATATGGCCAATAGAAATATACGTGAGAAAAACTCAAGCCTTTTCTCAGTGTGTCTCTCTCTTACTTTCCTTCTATGTGGTGACATTTAGGGATTCCCTTGGGTATATGTATATATATGGATACCCCATGTTCTCTCATATCCATCAAGACACTCATGCCTAATTGGGAGGAGGAGGTCCTTAGATCGTGTTGCTTAGAAAATTTCTAGAGGTTTCCTCTTCCTTGGCCTACAATGGTTGCAAGACTCCAAACTGTCATCTTCCTCTAGGGGAAGACCCTGACAACACTGAGGTATGAAATTAGAGATCATGTCGGGCACCTCAATAGACCACTCATGATGCCAAGTTCACCCTAAAGCCCTATCTGTGTGTAACCCTAAACAGCTCAGTAGTGGGCTTTGTCTAACCACCTTCGACCATCGACCATGTGACCAGTGGTTGGATGACTCCGGCGGGACCTGGGGGAGATGTCCCACCCTCTTGTGGTTGTTGAGGGTCGATATTAGTAGTGACAGACGTACATCATGCCAAGCAGTGGCATCGCCAGAGAACTGACAAGGAAGGATGATGCTTTGGCGGGATGATGGCAAACTACCGATAGGGTGATGGAAGATAGTATCTTGGAAGGAGGAGATAGGGGCGGAAGGTATGGATGGTATCAGTAGTTAGGAGTGGGCTTCGGTAGGGGGCGACTCTAGGGGGCAGTATCCTCGACTGCTGGAAGGTGCTCGATTAGAGAGCATGTGTGGTCTATGGTACGGCTGGCAAAACAAGACCTGACCTGATCGACCCAACCCGAACATGAAATTTTAAGCAAATTTAGGGTCTAAGGTTTTTTTGACCTGACCCAAAATTGACCCGAACCTGAAAAACCCAAAATTAATTTAGGGTCGGGTCCATGTTTGGACTTTAGACCCAAATTGACCCAACATACCCAAATTTTAGAATTATATTTTCAAATAAAATTATAGATACTATACTTTAAGACACCGGATGACCCACTAATTTACTAATCCATCAATCATGAAGTTTATTTTGTCAATTCTACATGGTTTTGTATTGATTTGTATGATTTATTATACTAATATATAAGGAATTTGTGTTTAAAAGTCTTAAACAAACTATAATAGGCTTTATATGTGTTTCTCAATCACATTGTAAGTTTATCACAATGAAATTTGTTAATTACACTTGGGAATTATCAATGACTAGACAAATTATAGCAATTTTTTAAAACTATTGTTTTGGTGTTGTATTTATGGCTCAGACCCAATAGACCCAAAATTATTTGCGGTTCGGGTTAGGGTTAAGGGTTTTGACCTGAAAATCCATCTTTTGCAAGTTAAGGTCTAACCAAAAAATGTTGACCCGAAATGACCCAAAATAAAACTCGCTCAACCCGAACCCAACTGCCACCCCTAGTCTGCGACATCATCCTTCACATGAAGGGGATGACCTATGTGCATGAGGAAAAGCCTAGACCAGTCGACCTTGGACCAGTTGGATCAAGTACAGATCGATCCACCCTCTGGTCAAAAGGAAACAAATATCAATTAGTAAGCTTGCTAACATAGCCTCCTTCGATTGGTCCAGTTATATTCTTTTTGTGAAAATCATAACTAAGTGTTGGTAACTCATATTATAGAGAACCTGAATACCAAATTGATTGAAAAAATGGGAGAAATGTAATTAAATAGTTCCATGGTCTAAATATGTTCCTGTTCTAAAAGTATATCTAGTACATGGATCTAATGTGTTTATCTTATCGAAAACCTAGATCTGAGAGATAATATGCTAAGTGCATTGAATAATGTTATATCCTGACCTAATCTAATATTGTGAAATATGATGTTGATCTAGTTTTTGAATTATATATGATTAATAATGATGATCACTAATGCTTTTTAATTCATTAATAAAGATGATTAGGGTTAAATGATGATTCATCTTGATATGTATAAATCTTAAAACCACATGATTCAGTTTATTTGAATCATAATGTATAAATTTTTGGGGAGGAGCGGTTCAGGTGGTTTGACACGGTGTCTCCTCATGAAGGGACCCAGGTTCGAAACCCAGCGGCCACCTTTGAAATGGTATCTATCGTGCAGGTCAGCCAACTGTATGCTTTAACTAATTCTCGAGTGTGTGGGGCGCTTGGGGCTCAAGAGTTTTATGCTATCTGGGGGGTCACAAAAGTGGCGCTTCTACAGGGATGGTTCTCTTGATAATAAAAAAATCAGCTTATAATGATGTTAAGGGTTTTACTTAAGGCTCGAATAGGGCTTATAACCCTTAGGAACCATGATGTTGTGTGATTAGGGTTTGATATCCTTATTCCTAACCTAAACCTCATATAACCCTAAACCCCAGTCTAAGACCTAGGTTAGGTCCCTTTAGTATGTTATGATTATATGGTGACACTTTAAGGTTGTATATAATTACAGATCATGTTGATTGAGTGGATGTATGCTTACTTGTTGACTATACTTGATGATTGGATTGCATAATGTACACCTGAAATATTCTGCATGGAAAAGGTACATGGTTACGATTATGACTACTCAGAATATAGTTTGTTGATATTTTCTGAATGATTTTTGAGGATTTATTTAATAACTAAACTATTTGTTTTTTTATATAATTCATGTTCAACTATAATGCCAATATGAGTATCACATAAGTAAATGATAATATTCTAAACCCCAAGATAATATATCCAGTAAGGGTTAGAATATGTAAAGAATATGCTTGTTATTATGTGCAATACTTGATGCTTGTATGTGATTATCTTAGTTGCACACATTATCGTTGCACCCCATGTACAAAGTATAACTTTTTATGTTGATTCACATTCTTTTGTCGGTGTTTTTGGTATATGCTAATTATGAAGAGGTCAAAATGTGATAAACCAGATGGAAATTAGCATTAAAGATAAGTTAATGGAGGATTAGATAGCCAATTACTTCTTCCCGACATGTATTAGTTTTATGAGAAATATCATTGTATAATTTGTAACAATATTTGGAATAAATTAAATTGTTTTCTATTATTTATTATTTGCTAAATATGGATCCTTAAAAAAATGTAGGTAATGGCTCTCATCTTTTGGCCTTCCTTAATTGGGGCTTGTTGAAAGTGAGGTCGTTACATTGGTTTCATACATTCACATGATATCATGGTAGCATGGTAGTGCTAAACTAACTTGTGAGTGTCTCATCAAACATATATATCAGCTCAATGGGGGTTTCCTTTAACCCAAAACTTGAGGGGTGTGTCATGCTTATTCCCTCAATTTCAATGCAGACCAATCATTACCATGTACACACAACTCCTGATCACGGCTACCAGTACAGGGGTGGCTCCATCAACTCGGATAGCCCTTTCCAACATGCATGGACAATACCATTGCAAGGGCAGCTCCATCAAATTAGATAGCCCTTTCAAACATGCATGAACCACACGAATCAAAAATTGGCATGCCACAGGCCTATGTGGGCTCCACCTTCCGGAGGAGAATTGGCATTGATACCATTTGTAACACTCGAGCCCACTTCCCAAGGCTCTAGTAGAGTTTCAAGAATAATGAATGGCTCCACAGACCACCACTAGCTTTAATTGTGTTCTTTTTCCTCACTCACGTGCAAGTTAGGATCAACTTTTTGATTGGTCTCCCATCCTAGTACTACTCCATGATGAGCACTCTTAACTATGGAGTTCTTTAGTGATGGGGTCCTAGGAAAGGAGATGCACCTTGGTGATATAGGTAGTCCAATCATTCCTTTTAAGATAATTTTATCTGAGACCTCAAATCCTGGGATGTTACAATTATTTTCTTATACCTCTTTATAGTATTGGGTGTAGCTATCCAAGAAGTAGACCGACTCAAATGGAGAGGCCCCCCTCATAGTGTATTACACATGAAAATCAAAATGGGCATTTCTAACATGGAGTTATCATACCTTCTGCCACATCAATTAGGGATCTAGCGGTGGCAAGGAAAGGTCTTTAAAAGATCATTGGACACCTTAAATCGTCAACTGTGTCAATCACCACTATGTCACATGGAATGAAGAATCATCCTATGTGAATCAGGACGTCTTCCACTACTCATATCGGCTTCACAAAAGTGTGATCAGCCAATTGAATTCTCATGTGTCAATAAGTCCAAGCCATTGAGCTAGTATCAGTGGCATGAGGATGAAGCTCGCTCCCGAATCTACTAGTTCATTCCTTTCCACATTATCTTGGACATTGAAGGGAATGGTAAATGCCCCCAGATCTTGCTTCTTTGTGGGCATTTTGTCCAGAACAAATGCACTTGACATTTTGTCTAGTTGCACTTTCTCGATGTGTTCTCCTCTTCTTCTTTTCATGATGAGGTCCTTGAAGAACTTAGCATAGGTAGGCATTTCTTCGATGGTGTCTAGGAAAGGATTATCTAGGTGTAGTTTCATTAAGGCTTCCATAAACTTCTCATACCTCTTCTTGAGATAGGCTTTGATTAACTTGTACATAAACTCTTGTAGAATAAGAATCTCTTTGGGAGAAGACTTCTTCAACTGGGTTTGAATTTTTTGTCTTTGCACCTTTCCTCCCCTTACCTTCTTCTTTATTCTTGTTCTTATTTGTGTACTCTTCCTTCTCAGATTCATCTACTACTGTAATGGGTTTATATCATAGCTTAGCATCAGTGTCTTCTTCAAAATGACTCTCATGTTATTGCTTTTCTACAACCCTTCATGAATAGAGAGTGACCATCTTATAGACTCTATGTTAGAGGGAATCTTTCCCTGAGGGTTCTTTATCATCTCAGATAGTTGTGCCAGTTGTTGGTCAATTTGTCTTTGATGTGTATGCATATCAACCATCTGGGTTTGCATCATTGTTAACACACCTGAATTGGTGATGGCACTTTGGGTCAGTTTGTCATTCACCGAGACTTGCCTTTTTGTGAAATTAAACAGTTGGGCCATCATGTCAGATGATTATTGCTTTTAGGTTTGCCTTCATCTTGATTTTTTAAGTTCGTGTTCTTCCTTGTCATTGGTAACTATGTTTATTTTGTCGGTAGTTTGTAGTCTTGGCAAACTGAGCATGTCCACCTTCTCTTCCAAATCCTGGTGGTGGTTTATATGTTTCACTTAGTTGGTGGTAGTTTTCCGCGACATCTTCATTTCCATAATTGAAACTAGGGAAATCTAGCCTTTAAAATTAACATAAGAGACATTCTTTGTCTCTTGTTCTTTCTCACTTTTGTCATCATCCTTCAGTTGAGTGTAGATACAATGATCTACACCATGTCCTCGTTCACTACAGGTGACACATTTTGTAACCTTATCGGTCTTAGCCTTTCCCTTTCCCCCAGTGTCCTTCAACTATTTAACATCCATGGCAATCTTTTGGATTTAGGAAGTTATATTTTCCAGAGCCTTGGCCTTGACAGATGGTCCTTCAAATTTAGACCTCTTTGCTGAGCCCCTATCACTTATCTCACCATGCCTTCTTGTAACACAGTCATGTTATCAATGATCATCATAGTCTTCTTTGGTTTCTTACAAGGAAATCACTTCCGTCAACGAAATTCAATGAAGTCCGTTTTGCAGATGTTAACCCATTGTAGAATGTTGTCACAAGAAAACCCGTATTGTAATTATGATGAGGAAAGTCCCTCTGGTATTCTTAGAATCGTTCCCATACTTCATGAAGATTCTCTCTAGGCTTCTGTAAGAATCCAGTGATCTTGTGCATATTTCTGATGGTTTGGGGTAGAACTTTGTGACAAAAGCATCGGCTAAGGGCCCTCATCCATCATTAGATCAGTGACTTAGCCTAAGATATTATGATAGAGATTTGTCCTCCAAAGAGAAGACGAATCCCTTGCAATATATAACTTCTTGTTGCACCCTCTTCATCTTAATAGTGTCAAAAATGTTCTTAAATGAGTTAAGATGATGATAAGGATTCTCATTTTTTGAGTTACCTCTAAAAGTTTGTTTTGGATCATGGAGATGACTGTAGGTTTCAGCTCAAAATTCACAGCATCAGACCTTGGGATAATGATGGGCACCTAGATTCATTAGCTCTTGTTACGGCCAAATCCCTAAGGGAGCAACCTTCCTCTTCTTCTTCATCTTCCTCATCTTCTTCATTTTTGTTATTGTTATTTTTATTATTGTTCCTTCCATTCCTTATTACCCTATGGAAGTAACCTTCATCATGTTGTTGTTTCCCATTCTCCTCTTCACTTGGAAGTGGAGGAGACATTGCACTGGTAGGGATGCCATCTATTGGTTGTTCATGCTTGTAGTCCTCCCATTCAATTTTGTAGTCTTGTCATCTTGTGGAGGTATAATGACCCTTGCATTTCGTTTACCTCTGACTTGGCGCCCTCTCCTGTGAGGTGGCATAATGACAACAAGGTGGGTGGTTGGTCTTTCTCAGATACCTAAAACAGTTTGCACACTCAAGTTAGAAACTAGACATGTTTAATGAAGTATTCAAGATAATAATGATATGGTGGATCAAAATTTGAGCAGTCAAGCCTATTGCTAGACTTGAGGAATAGGTGTATGGTGAGTAGAATCATGTTCTTAATAGTATCATTTTGCCTTGTTGTTCCTTCCATTCCTTATTACCCTATGGAAGTAACCTTCATCATGTTGTTGTTTCCCATTCTCCTCTTCACTTGGAAGTGGAGGAGACATTGCACTGGTAGGGATGCCACCTATTGGTTGTTCATGCCTGTAGTCCTCCCATTCAATTTTGTAGTCTTGTCATCTTGTGGAGGTATAATGACCCTTGCATTTCGTTTACCTCTGACTTGGCGCCCTCTCCTGTGAGGTGGCATAATGACAACACGGTGGGTGGTTGGTCTTGCTCAGATACCTAAAACAGTTTGCACACTCAAGTTAGAAACTAGACATGTTTAATGAAGTATTCAAGATAATAATGATATGGTGGATCAAAATTTGAGCAGTCAAGCCTATTGCTAGACTTGAGGAATGGGTGTATGGTGAGTAGAATCATGTTCTTAATAGTATCATTTTGCCTTGTACCTAACAATAGTGTAAAATAATTGACCGGCTTAAATCACACGTCCAAAATAGATCAGATCTAGAGTAGTCAAAATCTTGAATTGATAACTTGACACTCAGGCCCCAACAACTATCATACAAGGTCCGATGCAATAGATCAAGGTCGAACCACAAAGATAAGGAAAGGTGAGTAATAAGAACGTAGGACCCTTGACTCAGATACACCAAACAAAAGGGTAGCTTAAGACGATGTTCCTTATGGAACGATGTTACTCCTAACATGCAAAACAAGTAAGGGAGAATAATGATGCAAAACAAGAGAATAAAAGTAAACAAGCATGTGATAAGAAAATATGATGGGAACTTACATTGGGTTTCACCTACTAAGATCTCTCACCAACATGTAATACTAACATTGTTCATATACCTTAGCAATATTACAAGTAATCACCATATATGTCTATTCCCTCCTCTCTTGAGCTTAGGATAGATCTAGATTATAAGGTTGTCTCTCTCTCTATGGCAAAAAAACAATCACAATTACAACCATATGAATATTAGCTTAAGAATTCCAACATATTTATGCATTCATGTAACTCCAAAACAATTACAAAAGATTAGTGTTGCTCATTCAAGGAACTAACAATCTAACATCACGATATGGTAGCTAATCGTACAAGTGAAGCATTAAGACCAAGTGCATGGAGATAATCCTTTCTAAGAGCATATGTATTCAAATGGATGTAAGTATAACATGTTGGGAGATCCTTAGTGTCTACTCACAACCAAGCAATGAGATTAGCCACTCATGTTTTTTAGTAGAATTATGGATTTACAAATAAACAAGGACATAGAGTATTTTTGGAAGAAGGAGTTTAGAAAAGGGTAACATGAGAAGTATGAAAGCAGGGGAAACAGGGGATACATCGACTGTGATTGGGCAGTGGTCACAATCAATGGTATGGGCCTCTTACTCGGTGTCTTGGTGTACCAACGGTGAAGAACGGGCCTTGTCCTCCTTCGTTTAAGGGAGGATTTTGGATAGAAATGGCGGATGAGATGGGAGCAGGCCTCGAAGATCTCTCATCCTCCTTTTCTATCAACTGATGTCGACAGTGATATAAGGTGGCAAGATTCTTCTCTGGAAGTGTCATTGTGTCCTTGGCATAGCGTGACCCCTTAGACATTACTGGGGGTCCTCTATATATAGGTGCTAGCACAAGGTTCTTTACTTGCACCCCAAGCATCTCAGGGATCTTCCTCGGGACACATGCTTAATAGATTTGAGTGACAATTCTGTCATGGCTGCCATCAGTTGGTGCCATCGAGTAATCATGAACATAGAGCACTGATAGATGGGCTTGCTGGCCCATCAGTTGGTCAAGCAAACATGCCATCGGTTGGTTAAGGAAATAGGACATCGGTTGGTCGAGCAAATGTGCCATCAGTTGGTGAGGTCTATGTGACCATCGGCTAATTCATCTGCTTGACCATCGACTAACGATGTGGGTAGGCCATTGGTTGATCAGCCTATTGAGCCACCACTTGATGGATCAATGAAACCATAAGTTGGTAGGCCTATAGTCTGTCCACCGATAGACAAAAGGCAGTGATGACCAATGGGAGCATAGAACCATCTGATGTCAAATGATGGAGATGTAGACTCATCCATGGGACCATCGGCTGAGGTCCAATGTTCGCTTTGTTGCTATCCCTACACCGACCATTGGTTGTGGAAAGTGATGGGGGTTTTATCCTTTGATCAAATCTACATGAAAATGTTCCCATTACCTTAAAGTGGGTAAAGAGATATTGTGTTCAAGGTAGAAGAGAAGTGAATATAATTTTTCATAATAGGAGAGAAATAGGGACAAAATAAGTCCTATAATAATCAACAAAATTGGATGTTATCTGTGACAACCTACCATCAGACCGACAGCTAAATTGCCACCAGGAATTATGCAAAATAACCATTAGCAGTGGATTAACAAAAATCACTAAAAATTAAAACCATTTTGCAAAGAGATCCATTTCCCGAAAACTCTTAAAGAAAGAACCAAAACAATATATACATCATGGTTCACATTGTACATACATTGTACCATCTCATCTCGAGGATTTCATATACTAGTTGCTTTGCCGAAACATATACATAAGCAACATAAAACCTCGAGGCCTACAAGCCAAAATCTTATATCATTTATAAAACCATTATGTACTAACTTCTAAGGACCCGAGAGTATAGAGGCGACACATAGGATTTCTATCTACAAGACATGACAGACAACACACTCAACCTGAGTTGTTATTGTTGTCCCTGTTGATGTTCTTCTCCCTCTGCAATTGGTCTCTACCTCCTCGTCCACGTCCACCTAAAAAATTGTGGAACCCATGGGGTGAGACAATTGCCCCACCAAGAGATATAACTCTCCGCCAACAATATTATTATCATAGGTAAACAGTATAAAACTGAGCAGAGGATCTTTTATGTAAATAAGCATGTTTAATCATTATTTAATTGTAGCACAAAGCAATAACATTGTTTAAATAGTTTTACTATCCATAACAGAGCTATAGGTCATATGTTTGCTTTATAAGGAATATGAAGAACATGTATAACATCTATCTATTCAAGATGTATAAAAGTAATGTAACATCAACCAATGTTTATGTATTAAATCCTTAAGCATATACGCTACATGGCTGATTACACATGTACAATCACACTTATGCACTGAGGAAATGAGGTATACTGCTCATGCTCTAACCGACCACAACTACGTAAAGCATCAATACCATACAAGGTCAATGGAAGAGTCGGCTACCATGACCTCACCCGTATCGGTCAGTAAGAGACCACTGGAAGTGACCACATGTCAAACTACAACTAGCTTGCTGGGGTATAATGGCATCTTCACAAAAGAGCTACAGCCACATCATGCACTCTCTTCGAGGAGATATCACATCAATCCTTAGTACATTTTCATTAGGGTGATCACATGGAAACCCTGGCATTCATTGGGGAGATAATACAACAATATCGTCTGGATGTAAGGATATGTTTGTCCATCACCCCCACATATTCAAAAATATTCTCTCTGAGTTAAACTCATTTCACCATTCAACAAATCCTGACACCGAATAGATCTATGGCCTGGGTAAGAACATGATAAGATTTCACTTCATTAATTAGGTGTATTATAGTATCTTTTCAAATTAATCAAGTTACAAGAAAGAATTATAACATATGCTACAAAGAAAGGTGTAATACATTTATCAAGTACTTTTATAATCTTTGGAACACATTGAATGCATAACACTATGGATCGCTGTCCCTTATCACATTACAGAGATTTGTCATCCCTTAACATTATCATCATCATGATTGCTAGATCTAGGTATTCAAACCCTTAGTTCATCACTGAACATAGTTACCTCTCATCAAGTAACTATTACCTCTAGGTCCTCATACCAGGTATACATTATACTTATTGCACAAGTATTTCACTTGGATCACAAGGACCATTAATCGGTATCATATGAAACATCATAGCTCATACCTGGCTATGCTCATCATCTCATAATACATGCATGGTTAGTATTTCATGATAGAAGTAATTTCAAGTACATAACATCACCATGAAATACATGGGAAATACAACCTTCCCATTATTAGGGTTAGGGTTTCCCTTTCAAACCAATTAGGGTTTCAAGCCGATTAGGGTTTCAAGTTCATATTATTAAGAATCAAAACCCTGATTCATAGCTCTGCATATATTAGGAGCATCAATGTATGCTCATATCAATGTATGCTCATTAAATGATTATCACACGAAGTATGAGTTTCTCTCTCATTCTTACTAGGATATTGATTACATCATACTGTATTAAGTTGGCTCAACCCTTTCCTCAAGGTACATTGTCTTACACTTATCAAAATGCATTAAAATATGTAGATCTTAAGGCATCATTTGACATAACACACTTCATGTGTTACTCAATCAAGTATATAATATTTGAGGTTCTTACCTCCACATTAGCTTTAAGGTTCTTCCACCATACCAGGCAAAGAGGTGTGTGCGCGCTTCACACCATATCGGGCAAAGAGGGGTGTGTGTGCTTCACATCGTATCGGGAAAAGAGGTGTGTGTGTGTTTCACACCATATCGGGAAAAGAGGTGTGTGTGTGCTTCACACCATATCGGGCAAAGAGGTGTTTGTGTGCTTCACACCATATCGGGAAAAGAGGTGTGTGTCACTCATGTTGGGTTGCTCAAAATTAGGGTTTGCATATCAAGTTAGACCCTTATGCTAATACCTCTTCAAACCTTCATGGTATTGACCTACCCTTCACCATGGGTTATGTGATAGCCTAGACAACAAGTTATTCTAAACTAAACCAAGTGTACAAACTATTAGGGGTGTGGGGTTCCAACGTATATCGGGTATCATCTCACCATGTTGGGCTTCATTACCGTATCGAGTTAGAGGTGCTTCAACCCGATATCGGGCAAGAGTTGTACCATGATTATGTCATCATCATCAAGCTCTAGACTTCATTCCTTATTGTTCTAGTTCATGTACAATAGGTCTATGCAACTATTAGAACTCATGGATTCATCAATTATATAAGAAAACTCAAAATTGAAAGTAGATCATCAAATATGGCAAGATTGAAGGTGAATAATAACATGATTGGGTCCAAATTATATAGCCTGCCTCAAGAACAACTTTAAAGCTCCAAGATCACAAGATTCACGTTCCCAAGGTTGAATATGAACTTATCATAGATCCAAACTCGTTCACAACTCTTCTACATTCAAGGAATCACCATAGTTAAGACCTTGGTGAAGAAGAAAAGAAAGGAAGAATCACAACCTGAGATTCATGCTTCAACCAAGGTTGAAGATTGCCATAGCTTCACCTTAGGCTTAATGGTTCGAGCTTCTCCTTGATCCTCAACTATATGCATGATATCTAATAGAAATAGGGTGATAAGGTTCGAAAAAATTCACTAGTAGGTGAAAGGAGTGGTATATATAATTGAGGCTCATGAGAGAGTGTGTATAAGAGGTGTCATCATTTTACACTACTAGGTACCACGTGTCCATGCATGATTGACACGTGCCCATGCATGCATATTTATATTGACATGCAAAATTCTTTAGGATAATCTAGGGATAATATTTTGTCCCTTAGTTATCTTGTTGAGCAAGATATTTCAACTCAACATCACTTTATTCACAAACTGATACACTTTTTCTAAGGAAAGTTCTAAACCGATATCCATCACCTTCTTGAGGTGCTTAACCCATAATGGTCTTTTCTAAGAGTTAACAAAATTATATGGGACCTACTGTATGGCTCATTGGCCGACAGGTACTCTCACATCAACTCTACAACTCGATACAACCAATATAAAGGCTTCAACTATACATATTTTCTTTGTCTTTTCATCTCTAAGAATGCTACCACTCAAATATGATTTGAACATGGTGCCTCCTTATTTATATATCCTATATATGATGCTAAGAGAGAGTAGGGACACTTTATATGTGTTATTTTCATATTAACCCTATATTTTGGGTAAATTGCAAATTGCACCAAAATTAGTACACAAGGCACAAGCATTATTCAAACAAGCTCTAACTTGAAGCTTAGTCTCTCCACAAGCCACATATTAGCATAATTATCTCTCTTATGATGTTAAGACACTTGGAGCACGTTCAAAATGTGACATATTGCAATATAACCCCTCATCTTGGGTAAATTATAGTTTACACCTAAACTATCATATAATGCACAAACTAGTTTGCAAATAGCTCAAACTTGAAAATTTAACTCAAGGAGAGTCTTAATTACTTTTAAAAAGATTAAAACAAGTTTATAAATAACTTACTTAAGAAAACTTCTAGGTTTATGGCATAACCTAGGTTAGGGATGTTACAATCATCAACCTCTAAAAGGGATTTCGTCCCTAAAATCTCAAGAGAAAAGAGAAGGGTACTTCCTCCTCATTTCTTCCTCCATCTCACATGTGGCTTCTTTAATGCCATGGTGATGCCAGAGAGCTTTCACAAGAACTATGTCTTTCTTTTTCAACTTGTTGATTATTCTGTCAAGAATCATCATTGGACCTTCCACATAGGATATATCTTCATTCAATTCTACCTCTATAGGTTGCAACACCAACTCTGTATCGAGATGATACTTTCTTAGCATAGATATATTGAATATTGGATGTAGTCTATGTATCTTAGGTGGCAACTCCAACCTATAGGCTACTTTTCCAATTCATGTTGTCACTGGGTAAGGTCCCATAAATCTAGGAGCTAACTTACCCTTTTTCCCAAATCTGAGAATACCTTTCCAAGGAGAGACCTTGAGATACACTCTATCTCCAACTTAGAATTCTAAAGGTCTACGTCATTTATCAGCATATGACTTCTATCTATCCTATGCAACCTTCAACTGCTGTTATATTACTTTAATCTTTTCAGTTGACTATTGCACTAATTCAGGACCCAGAAGTTGATATTCTCCAGTCGCATACCAGCATAATGGAGATCTATAATGTCTACCATATAATGATTTATATGGTGCCATATCAATACTATAGTCTGATAACTATTGTTGTAGGCAAACTCTATTAAGCTCAAGTGTAAGTCCCAACTTCCTACAAACTGAAGAACACATGCCCTAAGAAAGTCCTTCAAAGTCTGTATAGTCCTTTCAGATTGTCCATCTGTCTGAGGGTGAAAAGTTTTGCTAAACTATAACTGTGTACCCAAGGCTTTATGTAGTCATTCCCAAAAATAACTTGTAAACTGGGGACCTCTATCAGACATAATTGTAGCTGGAACTTTGAGTAACTGGACTATCTCATCTATGTAGATCTGTGTAAGTTTTTCAGTAGTATAGGTTGTTTTAATGGGAAGAAAATGTGTTGACTTAGTCAACCTATCAATTATCACCCAAATGGAATCATGACTTTTGGCTAATCTGGGTAGACCAACCACAAAGTCCATTATCATGTAATTCCATTTCCACTGTGGTATAGGTAAGGGTTGCAATGTTCATGTAGGCTTGTGGTGTTCTGCTTTAACTTGCTGACACACTAGACATCGCATAACAAACTCAATTACATCCTTATTCAAACCAGACCACCAATATATATCTTTTAAGTTAAGATACATTTTAGTACTCCCTGGATGCATTGAATACATGGATGAATGAGCTTCCTCCAAATTATCTTTCTTAAGTCATTGGCATCAAGAACTACCATCCTACCATGGTAACAGACTACTTCATCGTTTGACTCATGGAAATCGTCCCATTTCTCACTACCATACTCTGACCTGATTTACTGAATCACAATGTTAGAACCCGTTACACTAAACAAGATTACTCAAAACATAAAACACAATAAATCACTAATTAATCAGATATCCAAAAATATGGGTAAATTAAAATCAGTTTCAACATCAACACCCACTCAAAAATGTTTGAATAGGATCCCAACATCTTTCTTATATCCATACTATGTCAAGAATTTGATACAAATTTTTCTATCTCCTTAGCCACAACATATATACACAGGAGAATAGTATTCATATATGCCATACAAACAAGCATTATCATGCTAACAAAAGTTCGATTTGTTTGAAACACCATATACAAACTTTTCCTTCCCAGACTTGAGAGTACAGGGACGACTCTAGGACACACTAGACATCTAACAAACTTTCTCAAAGATTTATTACATGGTATTATTCACTTGCCATTCATGAGACTACACTAATCATCATACTATCACAAGATATAAATCATTTTCACAATATCATAGGGTATCAACCCTTATCAACACAAAATGATTACACCTCATTCGAGGCTCAACCATGCCCAAAGGTCATTAAGACCATCATTATATCACAGGATATAAATCTTTTTCACAATATCACAGGGTATCAACCCTTATCAACACAAAAGGATTACACCTCGTTCAGGGCTCAACCATGCCCAAAGGTCATTAAGACCTTCATAATATTCCATGCAAGATCATCATTATCTTTGCATGCCTTATAACAAGGCTCAACAACTTCACTTATATATAATACACTGGATCAGCACAATATTGCATTTATGAGCTAGGAGATATTCATAAACAATCATAGCAGGGTTATATCAACATTAAGAACATTACTTTAATTCATCAACATGCAAGGAATCTAGATATGATTACCCTCATCATATTCATAATGCACATGTTTAGCATAACAAAGTATCAACCATGTGGCTATGATAACCACCAATTAACACATTAAGGTTATGATCATGTTAAGGAGGTTATTCCACCATCATTCCATCGTATAAGAATGTTAAACATGAATACTCATCTTTATCTAATTTCATTAGAGTTAGGTTCAACATCATAAATTATATCAATGTTATTAATCAGCACTTATACCCAAACCCTAACTCACGGCATCCCCATTGGATCATGGATGCATAAGGTTAAGCATCACCATCACATTCCATACTATTCTCAAGTATGAACCCACACATAAATCAAGGTTTAACCATTATGTTATAGAATACTAGGGTTTTAATAATATTAACATAGTACTTCATGATTGTATTAGTCATTCTAGGACTATTCATACCCAATTACCATCATTTAGTTATATTAAAGCTAGGTATAACAAGCTATACCTCATTAGGGTTACATATCAACACAATATGCTTATCATCCCTTCTATTCATATGAGTGAATAGGTAAGACTACCTTATTAAGGGTAACCCTCCATTTGTTCCATCATCATTCAACTCATATCACTATATCACAAAGTCATCCAGAACCATTGGATGTTTAAAAGGTAAGACCATTGGTTGTTTACATAAGTAAACACATTGGATAAACCACCTATGAAGTCCTCGATTTGTGCTTTATAAAGAGTCACCATTTAACCCTAGACATCCCTTAATTAACAACACAAAAAGTTCCATTGAGAGTAGGGTAAAATCCACAATCGACTGTTTATTTAAAATAGGCCATCCATTGTCAACGAATAAGCTCCTTAAGTTGATCATATAAAGGAAACCATCTAAATCACATTATTAGGACCAAAATATTACATTAGCCATAATTCCACTTTATTGGAGGAATAAACATTAGATCTTGACCATTGGGTCAAGTTCATATGTTAAAACCATCAATTACAGTATAGGTTCGACCATTGCAACAAGTGGCCCAAGAAACCATTGGTATAAGGCTTAATTGATGATACAAATATAATGATTAACTCAAAATAGGTTGTAGATACCTAATCCACCACCATTAGTGATCATGAAATCACCATAGGTTGTTATATCAACACTATATTCATTAATCAGTATCAAATATTAAGCTAATGTCAACATTGATTGATAACATCAGTAGGGTACTTAATGGTTGATCATTAAACTTCTAATTGATCCAAAACCTGATCTAAGGGGTGACCATAGGTTGTCACCATAATATGACACCTTTTATCATGACCATCAGTTGTCATGAAGACAACACCATAGGGTTGTTACAATGGTACCATCATCGGATCATGGTTTATAGAAGAAATCAGCTTTAAACCCTAAAATTGACCATTGTTTGATAGGTGCTTAGCACCATAGGTTGTCAAACCAACCTGATCCAAGTCATATTTTACCTTAGGAATAACATACAAATGATAATAGGTTCATCTAGAACTGAAATATGAATAGGGAACATTAAAAAAATCGAAATCTAAGTCAAGCATTAGCTTTTTAGTGCATGAATCATGATTTTCAAGCAAGAACATGATCTAGAAAGTTATGATAAGCAATAAATGTGGTGCAAGTTATTAAACTTGACTCTAATGAGAATATGGAACCCCACAAAAAAGAATTATTGAGTAGGTAGGGCATAAAATCCAAGAATAAGCTATGAATTCGTCCATCTAGCACCTTTCTTCATCAAATGAGCAAACCCTAAGCATAAGCAGCAAGAAAGGTAGGGTTTTAGAGATTTAGAGCAATTTCTACCATGGAACAGCATAGTTTCGACCAGAAGAAAGCTATGAAGAAGGATAAAAAAGAAATAGATGGAGGAAAGAAGGGAATTCTTATACTTTTAGGTCAAGATCACTAGAAGGAAGCTTTTTCAACCCTAAAATGAAGTCAATTTCAACCTTAGAGCTTTTCTCCAAGAAGATCCCCACTTTCTTCTTCCTTGGGCAGAAAAATTTGCAGCTGAATAGAGGGAGAACGAGGTTGGTAGAAGGAGGGAGGTGGTGGAGAGAAATGGCTCATTTTGGTGCTTGGGGATAAGTATATGACACTTTAAGATAAAGAAAAAGAAAAAGTTGAAGTTCTAGTATCTATCCAAGTGTCCATGGCCTTAATTTATTAAGAATATACAAGCACACACAAAAGCAGATCCCCCATCATGTGTATAGACCTGATTATCTTGCCTTTGTTGAATTTCCCAACCAATCAAATAATTCATTAGTTGATAGCTACTAAAGGTAGCTCATCTGTGAAGGGGAAAACCCTAAAATACCCTTAAAGCAAACACCTTCAAACCAAGGTTTAAATAGACACCCCATGGCTCAAAAAGCTCAAGAATGATGAGAGAATATCCAAGGAACATAATGAAAGTGATAAATTGCAAAGAAAACCTCTCAGTTGGGTAAATTGCATAAAAGTCCAAAATGTGCATAAAATTACATAACTTGCTCAAACAGTGTCCAAATTGGAGCAAATTTGAAACTTAATATTGTCTTATGATTTCAAAGAATATCACAAGGTTATATTATGGTTATAAGTATTTAGTTTTTGTAATTAAGTTTATTCAACTCATTAAGCAAGTTTAGGGGCCTTACACACAGTATCAGCCTGTTGTGCCTCTTTAATATGTTGTCTCATGGTAGGTTTCACATGCATCTCGACCAGAAATCTGACTAACAAAGATACTTTTAATTGTACATTTATTTATATCAAAGAGACAAACATGTCCTATTTAAATCAAATTAAAGAATTCAACTGTGCTTTATCTATGGGTGGAGATGAAGATTTTGTACTTAGTGCATCTGCCACTACATTAGCTTTTCTTGGATGATAATCAAATTTAAAATCATAGTCCTTGATTAATTCCATCCAGTGAGATTGTCTCATGTTGTGAGAAGATGTACTTTAAGTTTTTGTGGTCTATGAAAATCTGACATGTTTCTCCATAGAGATAATGTCTCTAGATCTTTAATGTGTGAACCACTGCAGCTAATTCTAGATCATGCATCGAATAATTCTCCTTGTGTTTCTTAAGCTTTCAGGAAGCAAAAGAAACTACATGATCATTCTGCATCAGCACACATCCTAGACCATTCTTAGAGGTGCCACAGAAAATAATGTATCCCTTTCCCTTCTCAGGTAAAGCCAATACGTGTGCACTAGTCAACCTTTCTTTCAACAGCTGGAAAGAACAATGATACTTGTCATTCCAGATAAAAGGAATGTCTTTCATGGTCAACCTAGTTAGGGGTAATGCTACAAAACTGAATTCTTTAATAAACCTTCTATAGTAACCTACCAGACCTAGGAAACCGTGAATCTTAGTTGGTGTCTTGGGTTGTTCCCACTCTAAAACAGGCTCCACTTTCTTAGGATCAACATGAATACCTGAAGTAGATATAACGTATCCTAGAAAAAGACACTTCTCACAACCAAAACTCACACTTTCTAAACTTAGCATATAGCTTGTGCTATCTCAACAAAGTCAAAGCTTGACGAAGGTGTCGTTCATGTTGTTGTCCATCTATAATGTATATCGGGATGTCATCTATAAAGACCACAATGAACTGATCAAGGAATGGCCAGAATATTCTATTCATCATCTCCATGAATGTAGCTGGTGCATTAGTTAGTCCAAACAAAATAACTAGAAACTCATAATGACCATACCTTGTCCTAAAGGCTGATTTAGGTAGGTCATCCTCCTTGATATGTAACTGATGATATCCTGACCTTAGATCTATCTTAGAAAACATTGTTGTACCACACAACTGGTCAAATAGATCATCTATCCTTGACAGAGGATATTTGTTCTTTATAGTCACCTTGTTAAGCTATCTATAGTCTATGCATAATCTCATAGACCCATCCTTCTTTTTAACAAAAAGAACTGGATCACTCCATGGTAAAATACTTGGTCGAATGAAACCTTTCTCAAGCAACTCTTATAACTATTTCTTAAGTTCTACCATTTCAACAGGGGCCATCCTATAAGGTGTTTGGTCTATGGGTTGTGTACCCAGAATTAGATTAATCTCAAAATCAATCTCTCGAGGTGGAGGAATATCTGGAAATTCTTTAGGATAACACATCCTTGAATTCCCTGACAACAAGAACTTCAGGAAGACTAGGACTTTCTACTTTGGTGTCTACCACATGTGCCAAGAATGCTTTTTATCCTTGTTACATCAATCTCTCAGCTGCCATTACTGATACTAGATAGGTTGGAAGAATCTTTCTATCCCCCTGAAAGACCCATGTCTCATCACTGTCTACGAACATAGCTTGCTTGGAACCACAATCCAAGACAACCTTATACTTTTCTAGGGTATCCATCCCAAGAATTACATCAAACCTGTACATCTCAAGTGGTATAATATCCACCTGAATGTTGTGTTCTGAAAAGGAAAGAACACAGGGATAACATACCTCCCGCAACACTACAAATCTGACTAACGAAGTTTCTAATAATAGATTATCTACTCTACAATTGACAATCACATTGTAGTCATGAATCACTTCTCTAGTGATAAAGGAATGTGTAGCACCTGGATCAATCAAAATAGATATGAAGCAGGATGAATACATATCAGAATGAAACAATTCCATCTGACTATCATGACAAGTGGATTGACTACTACCTCCGACTGATTCATGGCATAGAATCTTATCATTTCCTTTTGTCGACACTGTGCTCTATTTTTGGTGTAGATGAACCTACTTGAGATGCATGTCCATGTCCTTGTGTGCCACTGCTAAACTGTTGCCTCTGAGAGCCTTGTTGACTCTACCTCAATGGTTGGGTTACCTCCATGTCTCTAACTGGACAATCCTTTATCAGATGTCATGTTTTCCCACACTTGAAGCAGTCTTTGTTCTCCCATTGTGGCCTAGATGGTCCTATCACTGACATTGATACCATGCTATGGGCTCCACTTGGCATAAAACTATGGCCTCTACCCTTGCTTGATGTCTACTGCGTCTGAGCACTGAACCTCTGTGGTGCTACTAGTGTAGAAAATCTTAGTCTCTTGAAACTTTCAGACCTCTGTCCTAAGAGCTAGGAAGGTACTTTCCTACTGTTAGCCTCACGTTTCTCAGGCAAGGATCTTTCTATCTGCCTAATTGACTACATAAAGGTGGCAAACCTCTCTCTATTCTCTAGAGCAGCTACATGTGTGGTTAACTCAGCATTCAGACCATTCTTAAAATGTTGAATCCTCTCCCCATACGTAGCATCCATGTGTGAAAAAAACCGTAAAAGCTCCATAAACTTAGCATACTCACTAATATTCATCGGTCCTTTTTTAATCTGCTCAAATTGTGAGATTTTCTCATCTAGATAAGTCTTGGGAAAGTATCTACTGACAAACTCACATTGAAATTCCTGCCATCTGACCTCGACACCATGTATTTTCCCTTCTTCAATGGCCCACCAATGGCCAGCGCTTCCTTTTAAAAGGTACACATCATGCCTAACTTTATCAGTTTCTAGGATGCTAAGGATTTAAAGGCTTTTCCTAGCTCAGTGAGCCATAAATCTACATCTGATGGGTTAGATGTACTGACATATTTGGTGGCTCCAACACAGCATAACCACTCAAAGGTCTTTCTAAATCCATGTCCCTCATTGGGAACAGGTGCCCTAAGTGCTCGTGTTAGCATCCTATCTGCCATATGCGTCATTGTGGTCATGAACTGCCCAAAAAGAGCATGAAAGATTGGGTTTTCTAGCATGGCTTGATCAAGCTAGGGATTCTTAGGCACTGATTCCTCTCTAGCCTGATCCCTTGCACCTCCTCCTAGTGTAGCAACACTACTCTCAGTAGCATGTTCTTCGTGTGCTCCATCCATCTTTCAGCTTTACTTCTTCTCCTATATGAACAGAAGTCACTATAAGATAATTGGAGGATACTAGAATAGATGCAGCAACCTTAATCCTATGTCTCTGTAGACTCAGCAAACCTTAGGCTCTGATACCAAAACTTTGTGACGACCCATCATCAGACCGATAGTTAAATCTCCATTAGTAATTATGTAGAATAACCATTAGCAGTAGATTAATGAAAATCACTAATTAAAACCATTTTGCAAAGAGATCCATTTCCCAAAAACTCTTAAAGAAAGAATCAAAACAATATATACATCATGGTTCACATTGTACATACATTGTGCCATCTCATCTCGCGGATATCATATACCAGTTGCTTTGCCCAAACATATACATAAGAAACATAAAACATCGAGGCCTACAAGCCACAATCTCATATAATTTATAAAACCACTGCATACTAACTCCCAAGGACCCGAGAGTATAGAGATGACACATAGGATTTCTATCTACAAGACACAATAGACATCACACTCAACCTGATATGTTAGTGTTGTCCCTATTGCTATTCTTCTCCCTCTGTAATACAATCTCTACCTCCTCGTCTGCATCCACCTAAAAAAATTATGGAACCCAGGGGGTGAGACAATTGTCCCAGTGAGAGATATAACTCTCCGCCAATAATATTATTATCATAGGTAAACATTAGAAAATTGGGCATAGGATCTTTTATGTAAATAAGCATGTTTAATCATTGTTTAATTCAAGTGCAAAGCAATATCATTGTTTAAACAGTTTCACTATCCATAATAGAGCTATAGATCATCTATTTTCTTTATATAGAATATGAAGAACATGTATAACATCTATATATTCAAGATGTATACAAGTAATGCAACATCAACCAATGTTTCTGTATTCAATCCTTAAGCAGATACGCTACACAAATGATTACATATTTACAATCACACTTATGCCCAAAGGAGATGAGGTATATCTTGTGTGCATTTCACATCAATTTATTACACATTTTCACACACAAATTCAATTCATTTTGTTTCTATTTAGCCTCTATTCATATTCTTCTTGCCACCTTTTTGTTATTTTGCTTGTCGCATGATGTGTATTGCAAATATGCTTAAAAGGGTCAAATTGGAGATGGCCCAACTCAACTCTGACATCATTGGGGTTTCTCCATGCTTTGTAGACCATTTAGGATCCTTATTCAGCTAAAACAGCATCACACACGATGTGTCTGAATTAAGACACAGCATGCATGACTCTAGTTAGCCATGCATCCAGCTGAAGAGAAAAAGTACATGGCTTGTCCACCAAAGACATGGTGTGTACCTGGGAATTCAGATTCGATTGTATGTTTTTGGTAATGTACACGACGTGTTTGTATTCAGACACATTGTGTTCCTTACACTTGGATCAATTGTTAAAGACTGAAACACGACGTGTCTGAAGGAAGACACGTCGTGTCACTGTCAGTTTCAACAAATCTGAAAAATGACGCCTCTCATTTTTAAAGAGAGAACCAACGAAGGGATCAGTTATGACTGGTCATATTTCGAATGTTTTTCATCCAAGAGGAGGTCTAGAGAAAAGGAGGGTGATTTTAGGTGGAAGAAGGTGGTTTCTTGCCAAAGAACCTCCATTCTTTTTCACTTTTTCTCCATTTTTCTTCTCTAAAGATACAGTAGAACTTCTTCTCTCCACCAAGCTTCTCGAGAGGGAAGTTTGTCTAGTTTGGAGCAGCTTTAGGAGTGGAATTTTGTCCCCAAGCTGGAATTATACTCTTCTTAGGTTACACCTTTAGTTCTCTTAGATTTTCCTTATCTAAATCATTGTTAAACTCAGAAATTTTTGTATCATTTCTGTTGTACAGCATCATGGATGAGTAGCCTCTTTTTCTTGGACATGGAAGAGTAACTCCCATGTCATAACATGTATGGAACATGGTAATTTCATACTAAATGTTAGATACTTGCTTTTCTACCTTTTGAGTATCAATTTCTTGCTTCTTGCATGTATGGTTTCCCACTATGTATGCATGTTTTATGCTTTCTTACTTGATATTAGAAGATAAGTAGGAGAGTAAGGAGGTACTCTCTAGGAAACTCCTCCTTTTCCACGAGAGTGGAAATTATGGAGTTGAGGAGTAGGTTTGTGATCCAAAATAAAATACATACACGAGAGTGTTGTATTGAGTTAGGATCATTGTATTCGCACTGAGAGGTGAAGTATAACATACAACTATCCTTTACTAAGTGTTTAGTATGTTTAAATTTCATGTTTCTGCTTCATGTTATGATGTGATAGTGAAATCCTAAGTCCAAGACTGTCTTAAATCTGAAATCAAACCCTTTTAAGTAATTCTTTTACTATTTAGCCTAATTTTGAAATTTTAGTTTAATCAACCAAATCTTTCTTTGAAAAAGATCTAGATTGTTGAAACTTAGCACTCATGCATTTAATTGATTTCTAAAGCTCCTTGTGTTTGATCTTGACTACAACTACTCCTGTATACTTGTGGGAATTGGCTGGTTGAGTAAAAGATCATTTATATAATTGAAACTCATTAGTGTAATATTAAAACAAGTTTTTGGCACCGTTGGTGGGGAGATACAGTTAATCTAATTAGAGTAAAAAGTGCTAATTAGTATTCGAGACTAGATCACCACTTCCATTTTTAAATTTTCATATACCTTTTAGTTGTGCTCTCAATATCTCTTGCTTCTTTTCAAGTTGTATGTGTTGCTCGCAGAGGGTTCTTCAACCATCTACATTTCTAGATCCATAAAATATGTGCACTCTTTCATGTTTAAGAAGAGGAGAGCAACCACTGCTAGAGGGTGTTCCATCATCACCATCACCATCTTCTTCATCCTTTGAAGAATCCACACAAGAAGATCCAACCATGGAGGATGACCATCCTTTGAAAGACTTCACCATGTCGGTTGCCACAAAGATTTGTAGAGCCATTGATCTACCTACAATGGAAGCAAACAACTTCTCTATTGATCCTTCAATGATGTAGATGATCCAGCAAAACCGTTTTTGGGGTACTGCTAATGAAGATCCAAATCTTCATGTAGTTGAATTCTTAGAGTACATGAACACTTTCAAAATCAATGATGTATTCGTTGATAGAATAAGGGTACTGATGTTCCCTTTCACCTTGAGAGATAGAGCCAAGGCGTGGATTTTATGTCTCCCTAAGAAGTCCATCAAAAGTTGGGATCAACTTTTAAATGTTTTCCTTGCAAAATATATTCCGCCAAGCAAAACAGCCCAATTAAGGAACTAGCGTACAAACTTTTATCAATTAGATGGAGAAACTTTGTATGACACATGGGAGTGGTTCAAGGACCTGCAACACCTTTGCCCTCACCATGGATTGACAAATTGGTTGCTACTTTAAACATTTTATAATGGACTATTCTACAATACTCGTATGACATTGGATGTTGCAGCTAATGGAGCTTTAATGAATAAGTCTTACAGGGAGGCTTATGATATAATTGAAGATATAGCACTCAACCACTGCCAATGGGGATCGGATAGAAAAGCACAATCATCTTCTACATAGGGTTCTTCAACCGGAAAGCAAGGAGGAAAGCACAGTGTTGATGCAGTTGATTTAATTGCAGCCAAGCTTGATGTCCTCACACAAAAGTTTGAGAAGATGACTACCATGCAGATCCAAGCAACTGAGGTAATTTGTGAAGCTTGCGGATTTTCCGAACATACTTCTTCTACTTGTTTTTCTCCTAATATGAATCAAGACAACCAAGAGCAAGTGAATGTCATTGGGATACAGGGGAACCAATAATACAATCCCTATTCCAACACCTACAATCTGGGATGGAGAGATCATCCTAATTTCTCTTACCAAAACACAAGCAATGCCCAAAAATATTAACAAGGATAGTAGCAACCATAGAAACAACAACATTTCAACTGAAAAACAAATGGGAATCTGCCAGGTTTCAACAACAACATGGGTTACCAACAGCAACAACAACCTCAAAGTTCTTCCTTGGAGACTATGACAGAGAAATTTATTTCTACTCAAGCACAACAAAATGAAGAGTTCAGGGGAAATAACAAATTGTTGAAGGACACAATTGCCTAACTCTCTACAAAAGTGGATGGAATTTCCACTCATACAAGGATGTTGGAGAACCAAATTGCCCAGCAGGCCTTGGCACAACAAAAGAGCACTCAATCTGGTTCTCTTCCAAGCCAACCGGAGGTGAATCTAAGATAGTAGGTGAATACTATCACCTTGAAGAGTGGAGCTGAAATCCAAAGACCTTCTCCACTCAAGGAGAAGAGTGTTGAGGTCACTGATGAACATAAGTTTGACACCCCTATTGGTGACAAAGGAAAAGTTACAACTGAGATACCACCTTCTTACAAAGCATATACATCATTCCCACAAAGACTTGCAAATAAGAAGGAGGATTCAAAGTTCAGGAAATTCATGGATGTCCTAAACAAACTCCATGTCAACCTTCCACTAGATGAAGTTACAACTAAGATGTTATCGTATGCCAAGTTTCTTAAAGACATCCTAACTACGAAGAGGAAGGTAGACAAGGTTGAAACTATCATGCTTTCTGAAAGAATAAGTTCAATAATCCAAAACAAACTTCCTGAGAAGCTAGATAACTTGTGATCTTTCACTCTACCTTGCAAGATTAGCAACACCATGTTTGACAAAGGTCTTATAGACCTTAGAGCTAGCATTAGTCTCATTCCATCTACCTTGTGGCAGGAGCTAGATCTTGGAGATTTGAAACCTACAAAGATGGCCATTGAACTAGACGATCATTCCATCAAATTGTGGAGGATGTGTTAGTGAAAATCGGTAAATTCTACATTCCTTGTGATTTTGTTGTGTTAGACATGGTAGAAACTCCTTCCAATCCCGTTCTCTTTGGGAGACCCTTCTTGAGAATTGTCAGATGCCTTGTTGATGTTTGAGAAGGTAAACTTACACTCTAGGTTGGTGAAGAAGTCATGGAGTTTTCTATGTATGATGCCATGAAAGCACCTTCATGGGTAGAATAGCTTTGTTTTATAGATTATTGATTCTATTATGGAGGAAAATCATGATGTTGCTAATTTGATATTAAATTTTTGTGATGATGATGGAGTTACAAACAATGAATCTAAAAATTTAGGAGTACTTTCTATTACTCAATCAGATGCTATTAATGAAGACACTTCACTTGTTGATGATAAATCCAAAGAGAATACAATTGGGAGAAAGGTAGAACTCAAATCCCTTCCACCAAGGCTGAGGTATGCATTTTTTTACTCCGATTCTACTTCTCCTGTCATAATCAATGATGATTTAACTAATGAACAAGAAAGTAAATTGCTTGCTGAATTGTGTTTGTATAAAGATGTCATTGGTTACTATATTGATGATTTAAAGGGCATCCATCCTTCCATTTGCATGCATATAATAAACACATAGGATGATGATAAACCTACTATTGAACCACCTAGATGTTTAAATCAAAACATGCCTGAAGTGGTTAAAAAGAAAAATTTTAAGTTGGTAGACATTGGTATCATTTATCCTATAAGTGACAGCCCATGGGTTAGTGCCATGCAACTATCATTAAGGGAGATAATGACGAGTTAATACAAACATCTGTAGTCACATGTTGGTGCATGTGCATTGACTACCGGTGCTTCAATAAAGCAACTCGCAGAGATCATTTTCCTTTGCCATTTCTTGATTTGATGCTTGCACAACTTGCAAAACATTCTTACTTTTACTACTTGGATGGGTATTCTGGGTTTTTCCAGATTCCTATCTACCCTCCCAACCAAGAGAAACCCACTTTTACATGCACCTATGGAACCTATGCTTACTGCCGCATGCCTTTTGGTCTTTGTAATGCCCCAGTGATGTTTCAACGCTGCATGATGGCTATTTTCTTCAATTTTATTGAAAACATAATGGAAATATTCATGGATGATTTTAGCATTTACGGAGATTCCTTTGATCAATGTTTATTCAATTTGTCACTAGTTTTAGCCTGTTGCAAAAAGGTTAATCTAGTACTAAATTGGGAGAAGTGCCATTTCATGGTACAATCTGGTGTAGTACTTGGCCATATTTTATTTAATAAGGGTATTGAAGTTGACAGGGCTAAGGTGGAAGCTATTGAGAAGATGTATACCCCTTCTTCAGTTAATAACATATGTAGTTTCATTGGAGATGCAGGGTTCTATAGAATATTTATTAAAGACTTCTCCAAGATTGCAAAACCATTATGTTCCTTATTTGCAAAAGATGTTGAATTCATATACAATGATGACTACCATACAGCTTTCAACAAGCTCAAGGAAGCCCTTGTTTCAGCCCCAATCATCCAACCACTGGACTGGAGTGCTTATTTCAAATTAATGTGTGATGTGAGTGACTATGTAGTAGGGGCAGTTCTTGGAAAGTGGAAAGATAAGAAGCTTCATGCCATATACTATGCAAGCAAGACTTTTGATGAGGCCCAAATCAATTATACAACCACTAAGAAGGAGATGCTTGCTATAGTGTACACCTTTCACAAATTCAGGAAGTATTTGGTAGAATCCAAGGTAATTGTGTATACAGATCATGCTGCCATTAAGTATTTGCTTAATAAGAAAGATGCCAAACCTCATCTCATCCACTAGATATTGCTTCTTCAAGAGTGTGATCTTAAGATCTGGGATAGAGAACAATGTTGTTGATCATCTATCTAGGTTGACTACAGATGTTGGAGATTTATTGCCTATTGAGGACCAATTTCTGATTGAGAAACTCTATGCTTTATCATCCACACAAGCACCATGGTTTGCATACATTGCAACTTTACTTGCTATAGCACAGCTGCCCCCATACTTGACATATCAACAAAACAAGAAGTTTTTCCATGATGTAAAGTTCTACTATTGGGACGATCCCTTGTTGTTCAAATGTGGGAGTGATGGACTCATTCGGAGGTGTGTTGCTGAAGAGGAAATTGCTACAATCATTTCTGAATGTCATGCTTCTCCTTGCGAAGGTCACTTTAGAGGAGAGGAGACTGCAACAAAAATTCTCCAAGTTGGTTTCTATTGGACAACATTATTCAAAGATGTTAACCATTTCATCAAAGAATGTGATAAATGCCAAAGGGATGGAGGAATATCAAGGAGTGATGATATGCCTCTTAACTCCATCTTGGAGATTGGGGTATTCAATGTGTTGGGAGTTGATTACATGCACTACTACAGAACAGGCCTTTAGCGTCGGTTAATTAAGGGCTTTGGTGTCGGTTTCCAAGCGACACCCAAGTGGGTGCCGCTAAAGGTGGACCCCTTCGGCGTCGGTTCCCAACTGACGCCAAAAAACTTCCCGCCACTGAAAACGCACCAGTAAGGGGACTATAGGTGTCAGTTATTTAATAAAACCGACACTATAGAATAGTTACAGACATCAGTTATTACAAGAACCGACGCCAAAATGCTTCCCACCACTAAAAATGCGCCAGCAAAGGGACTATAGGCGTCGGTTTTGAAAGATAACTGACGCCATATAAGCTGAACTGACATCGATTTTTTGCTAAAAACTGACACCATATCCCCTGCCACCACAGCCGTGCTTCCCAGCACTGGCCACATAGACGTCATTTTTTAGTCAAAAATTGACGTCGTATGTTTTTGGTGTCGGTTTTATTCAAATGACCGATGCCTATGTTATGATTTTTTTTCTTATCAGTTTGCAAGCCTGTTGTATGGCTGGTCAGCAAGATGTAGAACCTACAGTTTAGTTCTGAACTGTAGGTTTACGACATCCATTGATATCGGCCAACAATAGGGCACAAACCTACAAAATTAACAAGATGGACAATATTATATATATGTGATTCACACACATGTATAAGCACATTTAATTCATATTATTTTTTCATCACACACATGTAGAAACCTGTAGCAACCTACAGTTCCATTCATTTCATCTCTTTTCACATTCAGACACATGTAGAAACATTCATGTATCGATCATCTTCACACACATATGACAATTCATAAAAATGCATTCACATTCACAGAAAAATAATTATGAGAACAAAGTTATTCTTTATTCATCATTGTCATCAATGTCAACAAAATTATATTTAAAAATTCCCACTCTTTGCAGGGATTTTGCCCATTCTTCTCTTACAACATCTAATTCATCTCTCGTATAGGGAGCATGTACATTGAAACACTTTCCACATGTGATGAAGTCACCAGTTTTAAAGACCTGCAAAGAGATTGATGTATATATATAATTAATAATATATAATAAGATTGATATATTTCATATTATCTAATGAGACTATGTATAATACTTGTTGTATCATATCGATTCCCATTACGACATGTTTGATGATTAGGTCCATAAATTGCATCACATAGTAAGCACATCCCCAGCCATTGTCTTGTGTAGCACACTATAAATTGAAACATACAAAATATTTAAAAATACAAATAAGCACAGTTCACATAAATAATATATACATTGGAGTCAGGAAATTACTTTCACATTCTCCTAAATTACATTGGAGTCAGGAGATAGATGATCAGCAACATTTTTCTCTATCCCAGATCTCAAGATCAAACTCTTGAAGAAGCAATATCCAGTGGATGAGATGAGGTTTGGCATCTTTCTTATTAAGCAAATATTTAATGGCAGCATGATCTGTATACACAATTACCTTGGATTCTACCAAATACTGCCTGAATTTGTGAAAGGTGTACACTATAGCAAGCATCTCCTTCTTAGTGGTTGTATAATTGATTTGGGCCTCATCAAAAGTCTTGCTTGCATAGTATATGGCATGAAGCTTCTTATCTTTCCACTTTCCAAGAACTGCCCCTACTACATAGTCACTCGCATCACACATTAATTTGAAAGAAGCACTCCAGTCCAGTGGTTGGATGATTGGGGCTGAAACAAGGGCTTCCTTGAGCTTGTTGAAAGTTGTATGATAGTCATAATTGTATATGAATTCAACATCTTTTGCAAACAAGGAACATAATGGTTTTGCAATCTTGGAGAAGTCTTTAATAAATCTTCTATAGAACCCTGCATCTCCAAGGAAACTGCATATGTTCTTGACTGAAGAAGGAGTATAAATCTTCTCAATAGATTCCACCTTAGCCCTGTCAACTTCAATACCCTTTTTAGATAAAATATGGCCAAGTACTACATATTCTCTTACAACATCTTCTCTTACACATTAATTTGAAAGAAGCACTCCAGTCCAGTGGTTGGATGATTGGGGCTGAAACAAGGGCTTCCTTGAGCTTGTTGAAAGTTGTATGGTAGTCATCATTGTATATGAATTCAACATATTTTGCAAACAAGGAACATAATGGTTTTTCAATATTGGAGAAGTCTTTAATAAATCTTCTATAGAACCATGCATACATTCAGTTCATTTTGTTTCCATTTTGCCTCTATTCATTCTTCTTGCCACCTTTTTGCTATTTTTCTTATCGCATGATTTGTATTGTAGATATGCTTAAAAAAGGTCAAATTGGAGATGGCCCAACTCAACTCTGACATCATTGGGGTTTCTCCACACTTTGTAGACCATTCAGAGTCCTTATTCTGCTAAAACAACATCGCACATGACATGTCTGAATTAAGACATGGCATGTGTGACTCCAGTTAGCCATGCATCCAGCTAAAGAGAAAAAGTACACTACGTGTCCACCAAAGACATGGTATGTAGAAGGGAATTCAGAGTCAATTGTATTTTTTTAGTAAAATACATTGCATGTTTTAATTCAGACACATCGTGCACCTTACACTTGGATCAACTGTCGAAGACCGGAACACAACGTGTCCGGAGGAAGACATGTCGTGCTGCTTCCAATTTCAGCAAATCTGAAAAATGACGCCTCTCATTTTTAAAGAGAAAATCAATAAAGGGAGCAGTTATGACTAGTCACATTTTGAATGTTTTTCATCCAAGATAAGGTCTAGAGAAAAGGATGGTGATTTTGGGTGGAAGAAGGTGGCTTCTTGCCAAAGAACCTCCATTCTTTTTCTCTTCTTCTCCATTTTTCTTCTCCGAAGGTGTAGCATGACTTCTTCTCTCCACTAAGCTTCTCGGGAGGGAAGTTTGTCTGGTTTGGAGCAGCTTTAGGAGTGGAATTTCGTCTCCAAGTTGGAATCCTACTCTTCTTGGGTTACACCTTTAGTTCTCTTAGCTTTTCCTTCTCTAAACCATGTTAAACTCTAAAAATTATGTATCATTCTGTTGTACATCATCATGGACGAGTAGGCTCTTTTTCTTAGACATGGGAGAGTAACTCCCACGTCATAACATGTATGTAACATGGTAATTTTGTACTAAATGCTAAATCCTTGCTTTTCTACCTTTTGAGTATCTGTTTCTTGCTTCTTGTATGTATGGTTGGCCACTATGTATGCATGTTTTATGCTTTCTTGCTTGATCTGAGAAGATAAGTAGGAGAGTAAGGAGGTACTCTCTAGGAAACTCCTCCTTTGCCATGAGAGTGGAAATTATGGAGTTGAGGAGTAGGTTTGTGAACGAAAATGAATTACATACATGAGAGTGTTGTATTGAGTTAGGATCATTGTCTTCGCACCGAGAGGTGAAGGATAACATACAACTATTGTAAGGTCCCTAAACTTTCTTAATGAGTTGAATAAGCTTAATTACCATAATTTAATTCTTATAACACTAATATAAACTTATGATATGCTTTGAAATCATAATACAAGCTTAAGTTTCAAATTTGGTCCAATTTGGACACTGGTTGAGCAAGTTATGCAATTTTATGTACATTTTGGACTTTTCTACAATTTACCCAATTGAGAGGCGTTCTTTGCAATTTATCACTTGCATTATGTTCCTTGGATATTCTATCATCATTCTTGAGCTTTTTGAGATATGGGATACCTATTTAAACCTTGGTTTGAAGGTATTTTCTTCAAGGGTATTTTAGGGTTTACCCCTTCACGGATGAGCTACCTTTAGTAGCTATCAACTAATGAATTATTTGATTGGATGGGAAATTTGATAAAGGAAATATAAGTAGGTCTATATAGATGTTGGGGGATATGATTGTGTGTGTTCTTATATATTCTTAATAAATTAAGGCCATGGACACTTGGATAGATACTAGAACTTTAACTTTTTCTTTTTCTGTATATTAAAGTTTCATATACTTATCCCCAAGCACCAAAATAAGCCATTTTCTCTCAACCACTTCCCTCCTTCTCCCAAACTCATTCTCCCTATATGCTTCTACAATTTTCCTATCCAAGGAAGAAGAAAATGGGGACCTTCTTGGAAAAATGATCTAGGGTTGCAATTGACTTCCTTTTAGGGCTTAGAAAGCTTCCTTCTAGTGATCTTGGCCTAAAAGAGTAATAATTTCCTTCTTTACTCCATTTATTTATTTTCTATCCTTCCTCCTATCTTTCTCCAGGTCAGAACCTTGATGTTCCATGGTAGAAATTTCTCTAAAGCTCTAAAACCCTACCTTTCTTGCTACTTATGCTTAGGGTTTGCTCATTTGATGAAGAAAGGTGCTAGATGGACGAGTTCTGTGACGTCCCCGGATTTTCTAAAACTTAATCTGATGTGTGACATCCAAATTGAAACCTCACCTCAGCGAGAATCACAATTTAAACACCACACACTAGGCTAAGAAGAAGAAAATCAGAGGAAGTCAAAAGGAAACACAGTAGCACATGTACATGAACAATAATAAAACCATACACACATGTTCACCATTCAACATATAATTACAACATGAATTGTTACAACATTTGGTATTACATATTGAAAAGCAAACTTAAACATATACATGTACCACAACTAAACTACAGGATCTTAAGACAACAGGTCCACCTGTACATCAGCTCGCCATACAACTCTCACTATCCTGGATCTTCAAGAGCATAACCACAACCTAAACAAAAGATTACATGTGGTACACGTCAGCACAATATTCAAGAATATTGTACTGAGTACGCCTATGTGTCTTTTCTATACCTCTCATCATATCTTGGCAATAAGATAAAACTAATACTTGGCAGGTATAAAGAAATATAAGAAAAGAGTATACTTGCACAAAGATATTCAATAACAAAAGAGAACACATATTTTAATCTTAGTTTCCATCATATATCTCGTACATCTGGCCCTAGGGCTTTGATGTTTTTAGGCCATGTCATATAACTCGTACATCTGCCACCAAGGGTTTTGATGTTACATCTGCCACCAAGGGCTTTGATGTTTCTTCAATGCATTGTACTACCAAAGAGTTTAGTGCTATCATATGATGGATCATATACTTTATGTTTCGTGTGTTCATAGCCATAAGTATGGAAAATCTCAAGCAACATGACATACAGGAACAATCATTTCAACTAATATCATATGCCAAGTATTTTACTACACATATAACACAAGCGTATTGTATAATAGGCCAAGTAAGAGGTAATGGCATACCTTCCAAAGAGATAGATCATCCTAATCACATATCACTGATGTCAACTATAAGCTTGGTCAAACCTGATCAAGACAAGACCATATACTATCATCAGGTTCTTATCATCTTACATCTCATCTGAACCCTACTCGTGTTCATTAGGGTTTATCTTATCTCATTAGGATGTGTGCATCATTACTTGCATTCTTGTCTTAGATTTATCTTACTGATGTCATATTCCAGATTGTAGTTCATCAACTAGTACTTAGGTGTCACATTATTATGTGGACATATTTAACATTATGTCACATTCATTAACCATATTAGGGTTACATCATATGTATTAAGGGTCATCCTCATGTAACATGAATTATATGCATCTAACTGATATCAAAGTTCCAAATTAGCTTCCAGTTACTTATATGAGGGTATTCTGTAAATTTCATCATTTATTGAGCATGTATACATTTTATTTAGGGATATTAGCCCTAGATAGCCATATGAAGAAAATTACATAACTTCATGCATCATCATGACCATATCTAACATCATATGCATTATAAACATAATTATGGACTTACTGACATTTTTCCATAATTTTATATCCTCATTTGATATTTATGACTCATTAATTAAGCATTTCACAACTAATAAGATATCACTAATATTCATGCATTAAAATCCTGATATTATCATTCAAATGTGTTCTACTCATTTTTCTGAGAATTTTGGTACCTTATTTGTATTTTTCTAATCATCGAGCTATTTATTGCGATTTATGCAAGATCTATACATATTAGAGGGTAATTACCTTTTCGGCCTATCAGACGCCGCCATGTGGCCTCTGTGGGCGCTGCCCCTTCATGGATCCACCTGGTTCAGGATCGAACTGGCCGGTCTGGTTGGATAGCTTGATGCGGGCCTATACTTGACCTGGTCTAGATAAATCGGCTCGCTCCTCTTTCTTCCTCCCGTTCAAAGCGATCTATTTGTGTGAGTTTGGGGTAGAGCCATCGCCGCAGTTCTCGGCCCTCTGTTTCTAACGCAACACCTCTGTCAGTATGGGAAACTCTCCTGTGCTCCATTCGTGCTCCTCTTGGATGTGCTCCTCTACCTTCGTTAACTGTCTTTCTCCCATCCTCACATGGTCACAGCCGCCAGCGTGCTGCTTGTGAGTCTGTTGGACTCAGTTTCCAGAGCAGAGATGCCATTGTTTCCTACTTTCCTTCTCTGGATTATAGAGCCGGTGTGGTCTCTTCATTTCGACAGTGTGGCCACAACCAAGGCTAGGAAATGTCAGCGAAGGAAGTAGCTGTCATCAGGCCCTTATCAAAGTCGATCATCCTTTACTGCTCTCAAGCTCCACGCCCGTGAGCTATTGGTGATGGATGCCTCCGAATCTTCTTCCCTTCTCGTGTTTGATGCAATCTCAGTGGTATGCACTGCATCGGAGCTCTTTCTCTCAACCGTCAGCTTTAAACTTTCCATTAGATGAGGTTTCTTCCTCGATGTCGGCCTACGTTCGGCCGTCGCGTTCCTCTACTCAGCGTCGACTTCCACGGCCGCCACTGCCACTATCCTTGGTGCCATCAGACTCTTCTCCTCGACATCTCATCCTTCTCATTGAGCTATGATGGGTAGTCTCTTGCACCACCTAGAGTGCTACGGGGGACCTAAACGAACACGTTGTCTCCTCTCAAGCAGCTTGAGGTGTTCTAGTTGCTGGATGGTGATGTGGTGGTACAAGGAGGATATCTCCTCCTCTTCGACTTGTGTTGGTAATGGGGAGACATCACTGCTATACGAGTGTTCCTCCTAGATCTGACCATGGATAGGTCCTTGTGAGGGGGTTATCCAAAGCACCATTCACTTACAACTGCATTCGAGCCACGATCATCACAAACCGACAGTCACAATTCCAGTCTCCCCACTTCGTTGCTCTAACCGTTGCTCGATCATGCACATCCAACGGCTGTAAAAGCCTGATCTGTGGCCTCTCTAAACAGGGTGCCTTGGGCGCGTGACTTATTTGCCTGATCATATTCTATGTTGCTAAAAAAGTAATTCTTGGTCCTAAATACATCAAAGTATCAATATATTCACCATCTTCAAACCCATATATCTCCTTAGAGGAACATCAAAACACTATGAGATTTTAACCATAGGTTCCTCACATCTCAGGGTACATCCCAACTAATTTCTAGTGTGATGATTCACTCCATCACATCCTACACACCTTAAAAGAAATTCCATCCTCGGAATTGAGCCAGAAAAACCACTTTGTCACATCATATACATCTTAAAATAACTTTCGTCCTTAAAAGTCAACCATACTCATACTCCAAGAAAAGCTACCATGTCTTCATCCACGTGTAGGCACTATTCTATGTATAATATATCCACAAAAGTTACCTACAACCATGTATCCCAAGCACTATTAGGGGGTTTTACAACCATCTTGGTGCACAAACTCTCCATTCAAGGTTAAACTCAAGGTTTAGAAACTTAGGTTATGTCATGACATATCTCATATATCAGGGTTGATTCCTTATCTTAATTTGTGCATTACTATTCAGCATCATACTACCATGTTCTAAAGGAGTTAACTAAGATTAACTCATACATCAAGGTGTCATCAACATATTATGGAGCTAATATTAGAACATGTTCAAAATTAACATATGCCTTTTAGGAGGGAGTTAATTATAATTAACCCACTTTATCCATCTAGATCATATCAAGGTGTTATGATTGTTATGTTGTGCTAACTGTCAAACTTTATTTTCATCTTTATTATGCACTAAGATTAACACCTCATGTAACATGTTTCATTCATATGATCTTATTTCATTGCTCATAATAAATTACAACATTTACATGTGATTTCATCGCAAGATTAACCAACATTTTCACATTATCATCATTATTCATGTATATGGTTAACCATTTATGCATTGATGTCTATTAGACCATCTCTAGGTTTCCGTCATCTCATATCCATATCTCACGATTAGATCACCATCTTACATATATTTTATCATGGTTGTGCTAAACCAACTTATGCAAGTGGCTTGTCAAACATATATCAAAACTTTATCTAGTCCAGCTGAGGTTCTCCTGACCCATATCATGAGGGCAGTGCCATGCTCAGTCTCTCTGAGCTCACTCAACTCTATGAGTATCTCATCTGTACCAACCATATCTTCCCTCTCTGATCTAGGGTTATAAGATTACCTCATTGGCACTAGCGGATAGCTTTACAAGCTCTAGCCACATAAACACAAACCAAAACATACTACAACATACTCTTCATAGGTCTCTACCCATGAAACATCTTACCCAAAGCTCTCTTATATACACCACTAGATTCCTATGTGGGAAACCACCAACCCGAGCATGAGGCTTCACAGAAACTGACATAGCTACCTCCTCTAGGGTCTTAGGCTCTCTCTCCCTCACCCAGATGGTAGGCACTCATATCAATGTTCACATATACACATATAACCAGCCTCTCTCTATCTCTAGGGTTTGGTCCTCCCAAGGAAATCTAGGGTTCAAAAATACTATAGGAATCATGCATTAGGCAACTCAGCTCATTCACTCAGGAGTATTCTAGTTTAGGACATATCATATCACATATCTCATATTTCTCATATCATGGAGTCTAGGTTCTCTGACCTTCTCCCTGTGGGTCTCGCTCTCTCTGGAGCTAACCCCAAACTGGTCCTAACACTAGAGGTCCTCCTTTGTAAAAGATCTTGAGGCTCATGCTGACTCACAACCTGTCTTAACTTAGCATATCTTATCTCATAAAAGCCTATTTACTTGCACCATCAACACTTATCTCAAATCCTCAAAACTCAACTTAAGTTCTCGAAGAAAAACATAGATCATCATAACCATCTTATATCATCTACATAAGACCTACATCATATCATCAAAACTTATTTCATCTATCATATATTCCAACAAGGCTCTAGACATCTAATCTAGAACTACTCTCTTTTCTAGACTGATGTCATTCACTTCACTTAGGTTGCATGACCACCTCCTACTCGTACATGTGTGGGGACACATTTTTGTAATACATATATATAATAAAATATTATATAGTTTTTCTCCGATAAAACAAGCGTCACAGAAAACTACCAAGGTTCGATCCGACTAGAATCAAAAACCAAATCTAGAAAATGAGTGTCCCACACATAGTAGAGAGTCTAGTGTCATGAAAACTAGTGAAAAGGGTGAGAACATGGTGTAGACTAGCGTAGCTACTCTAGACAATGAGCGCCATATGTCTAGGGTTTCTCTTCCCTTGATGCACATCATTTCCAAATAGTGCAACGTCCCATACCGCTGCACTACAAGGAAAGAATGACATCTAAGGACTTGCTATACAACAAGCACCGGTCTAGACCTAGTTCTCAGATATCTAGGTGCTAACCTAGAGGCTAGGTCAGATCTAGTCTCTAAAAGATGACTAATCTAACCCTACAAGATTATTGAGTTCAAGGTTCTTTAGTTTTGCGTTGCATAATGAGAAAATGTCAGGCTTTGCCATTGTTCATGCTCTGATACCACCTGTGACATCCCCGGATTTTCTAAAACTTAATCTGATGTGCGACGTCCAAATTGAAACCTCACCTCAGTGAGAATAGCAATTTAAACACCACACACTAGGCTAAGAAGAAGAAAATCAGAGGAAGTCAAAAGGAAACACAGTAGCACATGTACATGAAAAATAATAAAACCATACACACATGTTCATCATTCAACATATAATTACAACATGAATTGTTACAACATTTGGTATTACATATTGAAAAGCAAACTTAAACATATACATGTACCACAACTAAACTACATGATCTTAAGACAACAGGTCCACCTGTACATCAGCTCGCCACACAACTCTCACTATCTTGGATCTTCAAGAGCATAACCACAACCTAAACAAAAGATTACATGCGGTACACGTCAGCACAATATTCAAGAATATTGTACTGAGTACGCCTACGTGTCTTTTATATACCTCTCATCATATCTTGGCAATAAGATAAAACTAATACTTGGCAGGTATAAAGAAATATAAGAAAAGAGTATACTTGCACAAAGATATTCAATAACAAAAGAGAACACATATTTTAATCTTAGTTTCCATCATATATCTCATACATCTGCCCCTTGGGCTTTGATGTTTTTAGGCCATGTCATATAACTCGTACATCTGCCACCAAGGGCTTTGATGTTACATCTGCCACCAAGGGCTTTGATGTTTCTTCAATGCATTGTACTACCAAAGAGTTTAGTGCTATCATATGATGGATCATATACTTTATGTTTCATGTGTTCATAGCCATAAGTATGGAAAAGCTCAAGCAACATGACATACGGGAACAATCATTTCAACCAATATCATATGCCAAGTATTTTACTACACATATAACACAAGCGTATTGTATAATAGGCCAAGTAAGAGGTAATGGCATACCTTCCAAAGAGATAGATCATCCTAATCACATATCACTGATGTCAACTATAAGCTTGGTCAAACCTGATCAAGACAAGACCATATACTATCATCAGGTTCTTATCATCTTACATCTCATCTGAACCCTACTCGTGTTCATTAGGGTTTATCTTATCTCATTAGGATGTGTGCATCATTACTTGCATTCTTGTCTTAGATTTATCTTACTGATGTCATATTCCAAATTATAGTTCATCAACTGGATATACTCAGGTGTCACATTATTATGTGGACATATTTCACATTATGTCACATTCATTAACCATATTAGGGTTACATCATATATATTAAGGGTCATCCTCATGTAACATGAATTCTATGCATCTAACTGATATTAAAGTTCCAGATTAGCTTCTAGTTACTTATATGAGGGTATTCTGTAAATTTCATCATTTATTGAGCATGTATGCATTAATTGCATTTTATTTAGGGTTATTAGCCCTAGATAGCCATATGAAGCAAATTACAAAACTTCATGCATCATCATGACCATATCTGACATCATATGCATTATAAACATAATTATGGACTTACTGACATTTTTCCATAATTTTATATCCTCATTTGATATTTATTACTCATCAATTAAGCATTTCACAACTAACAATATATCACTAATATTCATGCATTAAAATCATGATATTATCATTCAAATGTGTTCTACTCATTTTTCTGAGAATTTCGGTACCTTATTTGTATTTTTCTGATCATCGAGCTATTTATTGCGATTTATGCAAGATCTATACATATTAGAGGGTAATTACCTTTTTGGACTATCAGACGCCGCCATGTGGCCTCTGTGGGCGCTGCCCCTTCATGGATCTGCCTGGTTCAAGATCGAACTGGCCGGTTTGGTTGGATAGCTTGATGTGGGCCTATACTTGACCCGATCTAGATAAATCGGCTCACTCCTCTTTCTTCCTCCCGTTCAAAGCGATCTATTCGCGTGAGTTTGGGGTAGAGCCACCGCTGCAGTTCTTGGCCCTCTATTTCTAACGCAACACCTCCGTCAGTATGGGAAACTCTCATGTGCTCCATTCGTGCTCCTCTTGGATGTGCTCCTCTGCCTTCGTTAACTGTCTTTCTCCCGTCCTCACATGGTCACAGCCGCCAGCGTGCTGCTTGTGAGTCTATTGGACTCAGTTTCCAGAGAAGAGATGTCGTTGTTGCCTATTTTCTTTATCTAGATTGCAGAGCCGGTGTGGTCTCTTCATCTCGACAGCGTGGCCACAACCAAGGCTAGGAAATGGTAGCGAAGGAAGCAGCTGTCATTAGGCCCTTATCAAAGTCGATCATCCTTTATTGCTCTCAAGCTCCACGCCCGTGAGCTGTTGGTGATGGCTACCTCCGAATCTTCTTCCCTTCTCGTGTTTGATGCAATCTCAGTGGTATGCACTACATCGGAGCTCTTTCTCTCAACCGTCAGCTTTAAACTTGCCATTAGACGAGGTTTCTTCCTCAATGTCGGCCTACGTTCGGCCGTCGCGTTCATCTACTCAGCGTCGACTTCCAGGGCCGCCACTGCCGCTATCCTTGGTGCCATCAGGCTCTTCTCCTCGGCATCTCATCCTTCTCGTTGAGCTATGATGGGTAGTCTCTTGCACCACCTGGAGTGCTACGGGGGAACTAAACGAACACGTTGTCTCCTCTCAACCGGCTTGAGGTGTTCTAGTTGCTGGCTGGTGATGTGGTGGTACAAGGAGGATATCTCCTCCTCTTCGACTTATGTTGGTAATGGCGAGACATCACTTCTATACGAGTGTTCCTCCCAAATTTGACCGTGGATAGGTCCTTGTGAGGGGGTTATCTAAAGCACCATTCACTTACAACTGCATACGAGCCACGATCATCACAAATCGGCAGTCACGATTCCAGTCTCCCCACTTCCTTGCTCTAACTGTTACTCGATCATGCACATCCAACGGCTGTAAAAGCCTGATCTGTGGCCTCTCTAAACAGGGTTCCTTGGGCGCGTGACTTATTTGCCTGATCATAGTCTATGTTGCTAAAAAAGTAATTCTTGGTCCTAAATACATCAAAGTATCAATATATTCACCATGTTCAAACGCATATATCTCCTTAAAGGAACATCAAAACACTATGAGATTTTAACCATAGGTTCCTCACATATCAGGGTACATCCCAACTAATTTCTAGTGCGATGATTCACTCCATCACATCCTACACACCTTAAAATAAATTCCATCCTCAGAATTAAGCCAGAAAAACCACTTTGTCACAAGTTCATAGCTTATGCTTGGATTATCTACCCTACCTTCTTGAGTTTTCTTCTATTTGGGGTTTCATATTCTAATTAGAGGAACGTTTTATAACTTTCTCCATGTTTATTTCTTACCATAAGCTTTCTAGCTCATGTTCTTGCTTGAAAATGATGATTCATGCACTAAAAGGTTATGCTTGACTTGGATTTCAATTTTTATAATGTTCCCTGTTCTGATTTCAGTTCTAGATGAACATGTAATCATGTGTATGTTATTCCTAAGGTATAATATGACTTGTATCAGGTTGGTTTGACAACCTATGGTGCTAAGCACCTATCAACCAATGGTCAATTTTAGGGTTTAAAGCTGATTTCTTATATAAATCCATGACCCGATGATGGTACCATTGCAACAAATCTATGGTGTTGTCTTCATGACAACAGATGATCATGATCAAAGGTGTCAAATGATGGTGACAGCCTATGGTCACCCCCTTAGTTAAGGTTTTAGATCAATTAGAAGTTTAATGATCAACCATTAAGCACCCTATTGATGTTATCAATCAATGATGACATTAGCTTAATATTTGATGTTGATTAATGAATATAGTGTTTATCTGAAAACATATGGTGAATTAATCATCACTAATGATGGTGGATCATGTCTCTGCAACCTATGGTGAGTTAAGCATTGTAGTTGTAGCATCAATTAAGCCTTAGACCAATGGCTTCTTGGGTCACTTGATGCAATGGTCAGACCTATACTATTATTGATGGTTTTAACATATGAACTTGACCCAATGGTCAAGACCTAATGTTTATTCCTCCAACAAGGTGGAATTATGGCTAATGTAATATGTTGATCCTAATAATGTGATCTATACGGTTTCATTTATATGATCAACTTAAGTAGCTTATTTGTTGACAATGGATGGCTTGTTTTAACTGAACAGTCGATTGTGGGTTTTACCCTACTCTTAATGGAACTTTTTTGTTGTTAATCAAGGAATGACTAGGGCTAGATGGTTACTCTTTATAGAGAACAAATCAAGGACTTCATATGTGGTTTATCCAAGGTGTATACTTATGTAAACAATCAATGGTCTTACCTTTTAAACATCCAATGGTTCTGGGTGACATTGTGGTATGGTGATATTGGTTGAATGATGATGGAACAAACGGAGGGTTACCCTTAATAAGGTAGTTTTACCTATTCACTCAAATGAATAGAAGGGATGATAACCATATTGTGTTGATATGTAACCCTAATGAGGTATAGCTTGTTATACATAGCTTTAATATATAACTAAATGATGGTAATTGGGTATGAATAGTCCTTGAATGACTAATACAATCATGGAGTACTCGGTTACTATTGTTGAAACCCTAGTATGCTATAAACCGATGGTTACACCTTGACTTATGTATCGGTTAATACTTGAGAATAGTATGGAATGTGACGGTGATGCATCACCTTATGCATCCATGATCCAATGGGGATGATGTGAGTTAGGGTTTGGGTATAAGTGGTGATTAATAACATTGATATAATTTATCATGTTGAACCTAGCTCTAATGCAAATAGATAAAGATGAGTATTCATGTTTAACATTCTTATATGATGGAATGATGGTGGAATAACCTCCTTAATATGATCATATCATTAATATGTTAATTGGTGGTTATAATAGCCACATGGTTGATACTTTCTTATGCTAAACATGTGCATTATGAATATAATGAGGGTTAATCAAATCTATATTCCTTGCATGTTGATGTAATAAAGGAATGTTCTTAATGTTAATATAACCTTGCTATGATTATTTATGAATATCCCCTAGGTCATTAATGCAATATTGTGTTGATCTGATGTATTATATGTAAGTGATGTTGTTGAGCCTTGTTATAAGGCATGCAAAGATAATAATGATCTTGCAGAGAATAATATGATGGTCTTAATGATCTTTGGGCATGGTTGAGCCCTAAATGGGGTGTAATCCTCTTGCATTGATAAGGGTTGATACCCTGTGATATTGTGAAAAGGATTTTATATCCTATGATAGTATGATGGTCTTAATGACCTTTGGGCATGGTTGAGCCGTGAGGTGTAATCCTCTTATGTTGATAACCTATGATATTGTGAATAGGATTTATATCTTGTGATAGTATGATGACTAGTGGGGTATCATGAATGACAAGTGAATAGTACCATGTGATGATGAGATGAGAAATTATGTTTCACACATTTTATATCTTTTCAAAGTTATGATATTTATATGCTTGCTAGAAGTGAATTAGGGTTTGTATGTCCACTTGTTTGATGCAGCCTTAATTCACCCAATTGGCATAACTAATCAAGTGCAACTCTAATCATGTAGTGCCCTATGTCGTAGAGCCATCTTCAATGTCAGAACTTGCTGGATGGTGAAATGAGTTTTCCTAAGGGAAACTCGAAGCACATACTGTTGAATATGTGAGGGTGGTAGGTTGAGGATATATCCTTGTCATCCACAATGCAGATTGTGGAGGTTGTATATGGTCATGCCTCATACATCTGATGTGATTGAGAATGACTCAGTCGTGTATCAGTGATTATAACATGATGTGATTGAGGACAACTGTGATTGTACCTCATATTAGAGGATTTTGTATACTCTGGTTTCTAGCACAGTGACCTATACCAAGGGCGAACTAGTGGTTATCAGCTTGACTATATGTTGTTGTGGTGTAAGCTTTGACTGATATGTCACTATCTTTTTACTTGTACTGACCGAGGGGAAGAGATCTTAGGATACCGACACTCCTAGATCTTGTATGGAACTGAATATCCCTTCACAGGGGTCGGTTGGACTTTGAATGGTGCGATTCAAATTCACTAGGGTGTAATAAAAGATGTAATACAGCTGTGTAGCATATTTGTTTAGGGTTATACACAACATTTCACATTGGATGATAACCCTTTTTTGTTATCTTTACATAAAGATAATGCTTAGTGAAATTAAGAGATAGTAAATATTTTTATGTTGTGGATATGATTAAGATTGTAAATGCAAAAAAGCTAAACCCTAATTCATGATTTATTCTTATTAAGGGTATCAATGTTGCCCTTTGCATATTATTACTTCAAGTATGGGTTTCTCTCTCTCCTTTCGGAGATGTAGATTGCTCCATACTTTACTAGTCTAGTTCAACCCTTCATTAGGGTACATACACCTTTGATTTTCATAGTGTAATGAGTTCATTACCTTCCTAGGTATCAAATGCATTAATCATCTAGATATAATAAATGTACTCCCACTATAATCATCATTGAGGTACTTTACAAGCACTCAGTTAATTTTGGGATTAATTGAACCTTCAATTGATTAGAAACCATTTAGTCCATTAATTAGACTTGATCAAATTGAACCATCAAAGGGTTTTGATCAAATCAATTATCCAAACAGTTTGGGATACTTAAATCCCCAAACGTTCTTGAGGTTCAACCTCCAAATGGTCTTGAGTTCAATAGACCAAACGGTCTTGATGTTCAATAGACCAAACGATATTGATCCATGATATCCAAACAGTTTGAAACAGTTAGACCTTAAACAGTCTTGAAAATTAAACTTCAAATGGTTATGAAACCGTTTCATTTCAAACGGTCAACCATACCCATTCGGTCAACTCAACCAAATGGTTTTGAATCAAAATTCCTCAAACGGTTTGCAGACTGTTTGGTCACCAAACGATTTGGTGAAACCGATTGACCAATTTTTTTGTTGAAACTGATTGATCAAGCTATTTTGGGAATTGTGCACTATGATGACGTCATCATCATCATCAACCTTCATTCCTATTGATCATATCAATATTGATTTCATGGAGTTATCAATTGCATTCAAGAACAATTAATCAAGAAGAAGGAAGTTCAACGTTTATTGAAAAAATTGGAAACAATGATAATGTTGAAGGGTTCAAGTTATAAAACCCACCTTAAAAGTTGAAATAAAGCTTCAAGCTTCACGTCCCTAATGGTGGTTGAATATTTCTCACTCCACAAGGTCCGTTCCTCAAGCTTTTGAGTGAAAAGGATTGGTTAGGATTGAAGATTGATTGAAGAAAAGAAGAAATCAAGCATTGATTTATGATTTCCACCATGAATTCGAGGTTGAAGATGATTAAGGAGCTTACCTACAGGTTGGAGTTCATTCCCCTATTTCTCCTAAGTTCCCTTGTGCTCTTCCAAAGCAAGGAAGAAATAAAATCTGAAAAAGAGTCTTTCGTTGAGTGGGAAATGAAGTGTTTATAAAGGAATTTCAAGGAGAGAGAAAATAGAAAAGAAATCCTTCAACTCCTCAAATTATGCAACACACTCTCCTCACTCCCTTGTATATGAAGGCATCTTCCCTTGCCTTTAATTCCTCTTCATTATCCTTGAATTAAAGGAAAAGCAATTAAGCACCTTAATTCATATAATACTAATATCCCATTTTTAGTGGATATTACTTTTTAGTTAACTAATGTGAGTGGGCTCTCCACTCACTTAGATATTTTTGTGGCCTTTACAAGGCACAAGGACGTCCACACTTATGCAAATTCAACCATATCATTTTTGTTTGAAGGTACTTCAATTAATATATTTATTTTTGCATTAATTTGAAGTAAAGTTCCAATTATACTTAAATCTTGATTATTTTAATATCAAGATTCTCTCTCCTCCAATGTAACTTAAATGAGATGCCCTCTTCAATTTATTGCCTCCAACGTGATTCCAAGAAACATTATGGATTCTCTGGAAGTAACATTTTGCATATTGAACCCTAGGTTTTGGGTAAATTGCACATTACACCAAAACTAGGTTTTAATGCACAAACATTGCTTAACAAGCTCTGTCTTGGTACTCAGGCTTCTACAAGCCATATCTCTACATCATTCTCATTCTCATGATGCTTCAACATATGAGTAACATTTTATCATGCACAAATTACAATTTAACCCCTCAACTTGGGTAATTTTCACTTTAGTCCAAAACAGGCAAAACATTGTTTCAACATTATTAAAAAAGGATTAGAATTGAAACATAAGTTCTTCATGAGCCATAATTACTTTTTACCAGATATAAGCAAGCATCTAATTAACTTACTTAAGCAAAACATCTAGGGTTAACACAAAACCCATGTCAGGGATGTTACATTTCTTGGCTTTATTGTTCAAGAATATCCACCGCCAGCATTATCAAGTGTTATCCTATCCCAATTGTGTAACCCATAGTAGGAAATTTTTCCTTGATAGAGGAGGTATATTTCATGGTGAGGGACCTTCTTGAGAATGTCTTGGTAATGATCCCATATCTAAGAATTAGATTCAATTGCATCTTTCTTGAAGTTATGGATCTTCCCCACCAAATCATTTCTATTTTGGGGAGGAAAATGCCTCTAGAAAAATGTGTCTATTATCACACCCAAGATTTCTATGGACTCTGGTGTCAATACATGGAACCCAATCTTGTTTGTTCATATCAAGGAGAATGAAAATAATTTAAATTAAATAGATAATTATATCACGAATCCTATCAATCTTCAAAGTGTCACATATTTCCAAAAAGTTATTGATATGATGCATCAAATCCTCATGTGTGTGTCCATGAAACACCTATAATTTCAAAGATCCACTAGACTTGGATCAATTTTGTCGTTACCCACATTCGTTTTTTGTTGCTTGATTAGACCCAACTAAGGTCCGGTAAATGACACTTTGATCCTCTTTGATATTGTACTCTCTTGTTCCTATCCTCTTCCATTGTCTACAGTATCACCCTTGTAATTTGACATCTCTTATTCTTCTTGATCTACCTCTAGTTATTCTTGGTCTACCAATGATTATTTTTTATTTGTCATCAGTGGGGTTGATATGGATGATGAGAAGATTGTATAATCCCTTGGTCTCTATGCAATCGACTTCAAATCTAGTGGCAGTGATGTAGAATCACCATAGTCCATATTGTGAGTTAGCACCATAATCTAGTACATGCAAATAATAACAAAGTGTGCATTCATAGTAGTAAAGCAAATAATGCAAAGAATATTTAACAATGAATGTGTAAAGTAAAAATAAATAAATGTTGTAGCATAGAGTGGTCAATACTGATTTTCATAGTTTTAACATTGCCAAATCCCAAGAAATGATGCTAAAAAATTGACGTGTAAACTACACAAGTGTAGATATCAAAGGAATAAGGAAAAAGAGTCCTAATTTGTCAAACTCATGTATTTTTGTAGCTTGAGACTACTTTTAATTAAAACCTAATCAGATAGGCCAAACAAAGATTTTATATGATTAGAATTTAACTAAAAGTTAAAGCTAAGAAAGCATATTAATTTATGATAGTGAATCAAGATGGACAGAAATCTTTAGGGGTGCTGGTTTCACCATAATGCTAGCTATAAGTTGAATCATATCCAATTACCCCAAACTAATATTATTTTATTACTAGGGATTTGATAATAGGATCTCCCTCTTTTGAGGCTTAATGTCAATTTAAGTCAAAACCTCATTCTCATGAAATTTATTATATCTAACATGGATTATGAATAACAATCTCCTACTATTTCCTCCTACCAATTAGCCCACTTTACAACATGTCATTGACTAGTTTTATGAAAATTTTCTTATACAAAATCCCTCTTTTAAAGAAATTAACATTTAATATCACCTAAAATAATCAAGCTTAGAGTACTACTTTAACAATGATTTTCATAAAAATCATGCAATGAAAATTATATCGACAAAATTGTATTGTCAACTACAACATTACATCAAGCTGCTCCTGGATCCTATGATAAAAAAAATTTCCTGATACAATTCATGTGGTATCACAGTAAATAAAAAATATGCATAACATGGATTTTGAGATAAAGAATCTTAGGAAATATAGTGACAAAGTGATCAAGAGAAGTTGGGCACAATCCACCACTATTTCTATCAAGAACTGATGATCAAAAGTTGCCATAACATCACTTTTTCTATCTCCTCCTCTTTTTCTTATTGCAGTGGTCAAAGGTCCAAAATAGTGATATTATAGATAGGTTAGCGACTGGGAGTGCATTTGGTTCCAGGAGGAGTCAAAAGATCCAACTTTTAACTTTCATTGTTTGATTTATCACTTTTAAGCTTAGCTGTCAGTATAAAAGTTGGCACCACTAACTTAGAGTCAATACCACTAACTTGGATGTGCTCCTTTTCCTTGTTGATTTGTGATCAGAGTGACACCAACTTGAAAGTATGTGCCACAAAGTTTTGGGTACACTTAAATTTTAGAAAGTGTTTATTTCTTCTTGGTGTTGTGTAGGTGCTACCCATATGAGGTTGGTGCCACTTACTTTTTGAGTTTCTTTTCTACTTCTACTAAAATAAAATAAGCAATTACTAGGAAAATCACTATTATAATAAAATATGCCTAATTTGCACATATATGAACGATTGATGCACACATGATTTTTTTAATTTGGTATAAAATGAATGAAAATGAATTCAATTAAGATCAATTAGCAATGAAACCACCCAAATAAGGATATGAAAATTAGACCTTCATAGTTAGGTGATGCCATCGATCCTCCTAGAGTGATCCATCAACCTCACCATCATGGCAGCCATCCACCTAACTTTAACAATTGCAAAACCCTAGGGAAGTAGGGAGATGAGATATTTGCCCTCCAGGGGTGAGGTCATAATGCTGGTATGTATACCCAGAGAGGCAATCATATGATGATTGTACTGACATATCTTGTAAAATATTTCATTAATAATAAATACAATCTTTCAATTTATTCTATTTTATCTAGTTATGAGATAATGATGTAACATAATAAATGTCAAAAGAATGATATTACTCAGTGACGTATGTCTTCGGGTTGACGACTGATAATGTAACATCCCTGACCTAGGTTATGCCATAAAATTGGAATTTTTATTAAATAATTTATTCATAAACTTGTTTTAATCTTTGAAATGTAATTAAGACTCTCGTTGAGTTTAATTTTCAAGTTTGAGCTTATTTGCAAACTATTTGTGCATTATATGATAGTTCAGGTGTAAACTACAATTTACCCAAGATGAGGGGTTATATTGAAATATGTCACATTTTGAATGTGCCCCAAGTGCATTATCATCATAATAGAGAGAATGATGCTAATGGGTGGCTTGTGGAGAGCCTAAGTTTCAAGTTAGAGCTTGTTTGAATAATGCTTGTGCCTTGTGTACCCATTTTGGTGCAATTTGCAATTTACCCAAAATATAGGCTTAATATGAAAATTACCACCTCTATAGTGTCCCTAATCTCTCTTAGAATCATATGAAGGATAGATAAATAAGGAGTAACCATGTTTGAATCATATTTGAGTGGTATCATTCTTGGTGATGAAAAGACCAAGAAAAAATGTATAGTTGAAGCCTTTATATTGGTTGTATCGAGTTGTAGAGCTTATGTTGGAGTCCCTATCGGCCAAGGATCCATAGAGAAGGACCATATCATTTTTTCAACTCTTGTAAAATACCATTTTGGGTTAAGCATCTCAAGAAGGATATGGATATCTGTTTACAACTTTCCTTAGAAAAAGTGTATCGATTTGTGAATAAAGTGATGTTGAGTTGAAATATCTTGCTCAACAAGATAACTAAGGGATGAAATCTTATCCCTAGATTATACTCAAGATTTTTTCATGTCAATATAAATATTCATGCATGGACGCGTGTCAACCATGCATGGACATGTGACACCTAGTAGTGTAAAATGATGATACCTCTTATACACTCTCTCTCATGAGCCTCAATTATATATACCACTCCTTTCACCTACTAATGATTTTTTTCGAACCTTATCACCCTATTTCTCTTAGATACCATGCATAGAGTTGAGGAGAAAGGAGGAACTCGAGCCATTAATCCTAAGGTGAAGCTATGGTCATCTTCAACCTTGGTTGAAGCATGAATCTCGGGCTGTGATTCTTCCTTTCTTTTCTTCTTCACCAAGTTCTTAACTATGGTGATTCCTTACATGTAGAAGAGTTGTGAATTAGTTTTGGATATTTGATAAGTTCATATTCAACCTTGGGAACGTGAAGCTTTGGAAATTCGATCTTTGAAGTTGTTCTTGAGGTAAATTATATAATTTGAACCCAATCATGCTATTATTCACCTTCAATCTTGCCATACTTGCTGTTCTACTTTCAATTTCGAGTTTTCTTATATAATTGATGAATCCATGAATTCTAATAGTTGCATGGACATGTTTTCCACGAACTAGGATAGTAAGGAACGAAGTCTAGACCTTGATGATGATGACATCATCATGGTACAAAATGATATCGAGCTGAAGCACCTCTTACCCGATATCAGGTTGATGCACCTCTAACTTGATATGGTGATGAAGCCCAATATGGTGAGATGATACTCGATATAAATTGGAACCCCACACCCCTATTGGTTTGTACACTTAGTTTAGTTTAGACTAACCAGTTGTCTAGGCTGTCACATAACCCATGGTGAAGGGTAGGCTGATACCATGAAGGTTTGAAGAGGTATTAGCATAAGGGTCTAACCCGATATGAAAACCCTAATTTTGAGCAACCCGACATGAGTGACACACACCTCTTTGCTTGATATGGTGTGAAGCAAACACACACCTATTTTCTTGATATGGTGTGAAGCACACACACACCTCTTTACCCGAAGAACACAACACCTCTTTGCCTGATATGGTGGAAACACCTTAAAGCTAATACGGAGGTAAGCACCTCAAATCCGATATACTTGATTAAGTAACACATGAAGTTTTTTTTATGTCAAATGATACCTTAAGATGTAAAGAGTTTAATGCATTTTGATAAGTGTAAGACAATGTACCTTGAGGAAAGGGTTGAGCCAACTTAATAAAGTATGATGTAATCAATGTCCTAGTAAGGATGAGAGAGAAACTCATACTTTGTGTGATAATCATTTAATGAGCATACATTGATATGACGATACATTGATGCTCCTCTATGAATCCGGATTTTAATTCTTGATAATATGAACTTGAAACCCTAATCGGATTGAAACCCTAATTGGTTTGAAAGGGAAACCCTAACCCTAATAATGGGAAGGTTGTATTTCCCATGTATTGCATGGTGATGTTATGTACTTGAAATTGCTTCTATCATGAAATACTAACCATGCAGGTATCATGAGATGATGAGCATAGCCATGTATGAGCTATGATGTTTCATATGATATATATTAATGGGCCTTGTGAGCCAAGTGAAATACTTGTGTAGTAAGTATAATGTATACATGGTCTGAGGATCTAGAGGTAATAGTTACTTGATGAGAGGTAACTATGTTCAGTGATGAACTAAGGGTTTGAATACCCAGATCTAGCAATCATGATGATGACAATGTTAAGGGATGATAATTCCCAATAATGTGATAAGGGATTGAGATCCCGAGTGTTATGCATTCAACATGTTCCAAAGATTATAAAAGTACTTGATAAATTTATTACACCTTTCTTTGTAGCATCTGTTATAATTCTTGCTTGTTATTTGATTGATGATAAAAGATATTGTAATACACCTAAATAATCAAGTGGAATCTTATCATGTAGTTGCCCAGACCATAGATCCATTCAGTGTCAGGATTTGCTAAATGGTGAAGCGAGTTTAACTCAGAGAGCATATTTTTGAATATGTGGGGGTAATGGATGAGCATATCCTCCCGTCCAGATGGGGATTGATGTATTATTTTTTTCCCTAATGAGGGCCATGGTTTTTGTGTGATTACCCTGATGAAAATGTATTGAGGATTGATGTGATATCTCCTCGAAGAGAGTGCATGTTGTGGCTATAGCTCTTTAGCAAAGATGCCGCTATACCCCGACAAGCTAGTTGTAGTTTGACATGTGGTCATTGCCAGTGGTCTCATTCTGACCGAGACGGGTGAGGTCATGGCAGTTGCCTCTTCCATTGACCTTGTATGGTACCGATGCTTTATGAATCTGTGGTCAGTTGGAGCATGAGCGGTATACTGTTTGAATATTACACTAACGAGTTTCAATCATATAAATGATCTTTTACTCAACCAGCAAATTCATGCAAGTATACGAGATTAGTTGTAGTCGAGATCGAACACAAGGAGCTTTAGCAATAAATTAAACACAAGAGTGCTAAGTTTCAACAATCTAGATCTTTTTCAAATAATGATTTGATTGATTAAACAAAAATTTCAGAATTAGACTAAACAGTAAAAGAATTACTTAAAAGGGTTTGATTTCATATTTAAGATAGTCTTGGACTTAGGATTTCACTAGCACATCATAACATGAAGTAGAAACACGAAATTTAAACATGCTAAACACTTGCTAAAGGATAGTTGTGAGAACCCATTATAGTAAATGAGTTTACTCAAAACATAAAACACAATCAGTCACTAATTAATCACATACCCAAAAATATGGGTAAATTAAAACCGATTTCAACGTCAGCATCTGCTAAGAACCATTTGCATAAATACCCAACATCTTTCTTATATCCATACTATGCTAAGAATTTGAAACAAATTGTTCTATTGCCTTAGCCACAACATATATACATAGGAGAATAATATTCATATATGCCACACAAACAAGCATTAACATGCTAACAAAAGTTCAATTGTTTGAAACACCATATACAAACTATTCTTGCTCGGACTTGAGAGTACATGAATGACTCTAGGACACACTAGACATCTAATCAACTTTTTCAAAGATTCATTACTATAGCTCCTCTTTGCTTCCACATGTTTGTTTTCATCAATTTTGATTACCTAAAAAACTGTGGCGAACCACAAGGGTGAGACCCATATCCTAGCAAGAGATATAACCTCCAACAACATTTATTGATCACAACATTTTTAAGTAATTAAATAGTTACGTAGTTTAATTAGATTAAAAAATAAGCTCAGCGGTACTAATGATTAACAAAATACATAAAGGAGTAGATAATAACTATCATCATTAGCCAGACTATCATCCTTTATCTTGTTGACAATATAAGCAATTCAGTAGAATATGCATATCTAGCATCATGAGCAAGTCTAGTAACATAGAATCTCTATCATTATGAATAAGTCTAGCCACATAAGCATAGCTAATAACATGAGCATGTCTAATTGGTTGAACATATAAACATCATAAGAAGAGATAGAAGCATAAGCACAACTATCTGGATAATCATGATTAGCAGTATATGCATCTCTAGTTACAAAGGCATGGCTAGCATGCTAAACATAACTAACAACATGAGATATCTAGCATCATGATTATAATCAACAATAGCAGTATAGTTATCATCATAAGCATGGCTATCATATGTATGTATCTACAATCTTAAGCATATCCACAACATAAGTATATTTACTATCTCTTAATCACACTAAGCATCATCTTTATGTAAAGATAACAAACAAGGGTTATCATCTAATGTGAAACATTGTGTATAACCATAAACAAATATGCTACACGGCTATATTACATCTTTTATTATGCCCTGGGGAATATGAATCTTACCATTCAAAGTCCAACCGATCCTTACAAAGGCTATTCGGTTCTGTATAAGATCTAGAAGTGGCGGTATCCTTAGATCTCTTCCCCTCAGTCAGTATGAGTAAAAAGGAAGTGACATATCAGTCAAAGCTACCACCATAATGACATATAGTCAAGTTGATAACCACTAGTCCGCCCTTGGTACTGGTCACAACGCTAGAAACCAGGGTATACAAAACCCTCTAATCCGAGGTACAATCGCAGTTGTCCTCAATCACATCATGTTATAATCACTGAGATATGACCACAGTCATTCTCAATCACATCAGATGTATGAGGCATGACCATAGCCAACCTCCACAATTTGCTTTATGGATGACAAGGATATATCCTCAACCTGAAACCCCCACATACTCAACAATATGCACCCTGAGTTTCCCTTAGGAATACTCACTTCACCATCCAACAATTTCTGACACTGAAGATGGCTCTACGACATAGGGCACTACATGATTAGAGTTGTATTTGATTAGTTATACCAATTGGGTGAATTATTACTGCATCAAACAAGTGGACATACAAACCCTAATTCACTTCTAGCAAGCATATAAATATCATAAATTTGAAAAGATATAAAATGTGTGAAACATAATTTCCCATCTCATCATCACATGGTACTATTCACTTGCCATTCATGAGACCACACTAGTCATCATACTATCACAAGATATCAATACTTTTCACAATATCACAAGGTATCAACCCTTATCAACATAAGAGGATTACACCTCATTCACGGCTCAACCATGCCCAAAGGTTATTAAGACCATCATACTATCACAGGATATAAAATCCTTTTCACAATATCACAGGGTATCAACCCTTATCAACACAAGAGGATTACACCCCATTTAGGGCTCAACCATGCCAAAAGATCATTAAGACCATCATATTATTCCCGGCATGATCATCATTATCTTTGCATGCCTTATAACAAGGCTCAACAAAATCACTTACATATAATACATCAGATCAATACAATATTGCATTAATGAGATAGGAGACATTCATAAATAATCATAGCAAGGTTACATTAACATTAATAACATTCCTTTATTACATCAACATGCAAGGAATCTAGTAATGATTAACCCTCATCATATTCATAATGCACATGTTTAGCATAAAAAAGTATCAACCATGTGGCTATGATAACCACCAATTAACATATTAAGGTTATGATCATATTAAGGAGGTTATTCCACCATCATTCCATCATATAAGAATGTTAAATAAGAATACTCATCTTTATCTATTGCAAAGTTCTAGTATCTATCCAAGTGTCCATGGCCTTAATTCATTAAGAATATACAATAAAATACACAAGACGTTCCCCCATAATCTATATAGACCTGCTTAGATTTCCTATATCAAATTTCCCAACCAATCAAATAATTCATTAGTTGATAGCTACTAAAGGTAGCTCATCCGTGAAGGGGTAAACCCTAAAATACCCTTCAAGAAAACACCTTCAAACTAAGGTTTAAATAGGTTCCACGTGTATCAAAAAGATAAAAAATGATGATATAATATACAAGGAACATAATGAAAGTGATAAATTGCAAATAACACCTCTCAATTGGGTAAATTGCAAAAAATTCCAAAATGTGCATAACTTGCTCAACCAGTGTCTTAATTGGACCAAATTTGAAACTTAAGCTTGTATTATGATTTAAAAGCATATCACAAGGTTATATTAGGGTTCTAAGAATTCAATTATGGTAATTAAGCTTATTCAACTCATTAAGAAAGTTTAGGGGCCTTACAACTATAAACCCCTAACAAGGATTTTGCCCTCGAAATCCAAGGTAAACAAAGATGGGTACTTCCTTTGCACCTCATCCTATTCCCTTCACATGGTTACTTTCATATCATGGTTTTGTCACATCATTCATACATATCTCATCTTGGGTCAACACAAAAACCCCCACCTAAGAAGACATTCTCAATATGGAATGTAGAAACTTGTTGTGTCATCTGTACAATTCTAGTAGTAATGTTCAAATTTAAATTCTAGATATCATCCTAAAATTATATCTATTGTATCAACACATTACTCAAAGTCATACTTGCTAGCTTTTTACCAATTATGGCATGTGTCCCACACCATTCCTTGAAGCATAAAGAAAGGCAATGTATCCATCCTTTTTTTATATACACTGACACTAGAACTCTTGTCAGTTCTTTTTCAGCATCAAAAGAAATGCTGACGCTGACAGTTGTCATTCCATACAAGGAAACATCATTTCTAGTCAACCTTATTAGGGGTGAAACAATAACACTATCTTCACCTTACTAGGATTTACACAACCTACTTAGAAGACATATCATGATCCCATAAGGAAATTTAATCAACCCCATCTCACTCTTGTTCAACTTGTCTCATAGCTATTGTTGCTTCGGCAACCCTAAGGTTTTTGAAGAAATATTGATCATATTTTTTACCATATTTGAAATACTTTGACATGTCATCATTCGATGTTTGATATAACTTGTATGACATGACTGGAACACTATGTTCCTCTTATTCATAAATTCTATTTGTACATTGGGTAGTCTATAGGACATAGATCTAAACTCATCATGGTCATGTGAATTATGTCATCAAATCTTACTCTTATGCATTGATATTTGATCATAGGTTTATCTTAAAGGAACACAGTATCACATATCTGTTGACCAACAAGCCATCTATCCTTGATGGTGGTCTTACCCAACTAACACTAAACCATACACAACATTATATAATCACTTTTTTCTTCTTCCAAACAACATTTAGAGGGTCATCATCAACTCTCTTTCTCTCTCTAAGGGAGAAAAATAATTGGAATGTTCATTTCATAAACATCTCCAACATTCACATATTTCTCATACTGTTGATACATGTTGGATACTAGGATTCATTACCTTAGCATCCACCTCATGTTCTATAAGGAACTCACATCATTATCTCATCCACTTTTACCAACATAAAAAATATCAAGAAATATAAGAGGAGCCTTCCTAATTATTGGAAGGCTCAAAAGAAAACTCATCACAAACTTTAATATCTTGGAACCATAGTCCAAGCAACCTTATTCTACAATAAGCTATCCACCCTCATGTTTACATTGAATCCACACATACCAAATGGCAATGATCCACTTGAAAGTTGTGCCCTATAAAGGAAAGACACAAAGTGAAACACACTTCCCATACCATAGTAGTATTTTTCAAGGGTCGCTAGCAAAAAGGTAACCAATTTGATTTTCATTATTTAGGTTACAACTTCTTATGTATCATTTTATCTTTTTCATTTCAGGTTCCTTGGCATTAGCATAGGAATCATCATGATTAACATATCTCATTACCCCTTCCTTGATGACTATTTATCACACTTGGGTATGTTCTCTTATTTTATTATATTTTTCAACCACTTATCAATAGGTAAATACTCATATTCCTCATTTTCTTCATTAAACATGGATCATCTCCCTTAATTTCTTTCACACACCACATGGATTTTACATCATTACTTTCTTACACACATAGGTTGGTCTGAGATTAACTCAGGTTCCACCTTATTCCTTTGTCATTTTTCTAATTTATATTCTCATTTTATTCTTATCATTCGAGTTCTCTCCATCTTATGT